>OY740770.1:33696566-34064051 GCA_963513935.1 Aphrophora alni
ATGAACTCTTAAGTATGGAATTTTCCACACAATTTTTGTTATGAACATTTTAAAATCTGTTGCTGTTGTTTGAATATTTTCCTCTGTAGAAGCATCAATTCTTGTTCAACAATTAAACTAATATAACTAATAATTGAATTACCTTATATGGTTTCCGCCAGGTGACTTCTTTTTTTAAACACTAACATGTTTCAGAGCATCTGCTCCATCTTCAGAGTTCTATTCACTCAGTTGAGATCGTTAACAACATTAAAACATAAAATATAAAAACACACAACATATATATATAAATTTACACATCACTTATCATATCGCGACACTTGCGGTGCGCATCATATCAATGTCCTAGGACAACTAACGTCTCGTATTTACAGCATGGTTTATTTAAGGCTAAACATCCCTGAAAAAGTTGTGTTTCTGGCCCGGTAGATAGCAGCACCTCTGCGGCAAAATTGCATTACTGATAATTTGCGTAATTATTGTCCGATTTTTGTTTTGTAAGTTATTTTGTAAATAATATCAATAACATATTTACGCTACGAAGGTGAAACTTTTTTAGATTTTTTTATAAAAAAGTTGTTGAGCAAAAATATTATTATTATTATCATTATTTTTAATCGCAGGTAGTCATTTTTTAAATAATAATTTTAAATGAATTTTGCCGTTTTCAGATATGAAATCGGTCAAATGGTCCTATCGGAATCGTGTTTTAAATATACTATCATTATTTCTCTCACGCCCCGCGCCCCCCTTCCGCGTGGCACACCGCCATACTGCCCAGCCGCTCTGACGCGCGGCCCCTCCTGTAGTGATGTGGTGCTAATTAGCAAAGCAGCTAATTCCAAGCAGCTAACGAACGTTAGCAGTTGCAGAGCACTCCTAACAACTAGAAATAGCTGCTTAACAATTAGCAGAACTTATACTAGCTGATGGTAGTATTTTCAACTGTTTTGACAGCTGATTCTGATAACATTTAAAAGAAGCAGGAATACGGATTTAGCAGTTAAATACAATGATGAATGGAAACAAATTTAACAGACACTTGGCTTTGTGGAATGTTTGAGTATTGTAATTTAATTTTGTATGTTGTTGACATTGGCTACACAATTGTATTTTTCAACAACTAAGGCATAGATTTAGGTTGTGGGTTGTAAATTGAGATATGTAAATTTTGGTTTAAATAGAGCTTATTTTGTGGATTGATTATACATTTTACAAGAATGATTTTAATTTGTTGTTGCTGTTTATTTGTTTAACTGCTTTGACTTGTATATTTATAATTTATCTATCTTATACAAAAGAAATTTGTCTAAAGAACTAATAAAAAATTGAAAATGGTTGATGTTAAGCTAATACACAAAATTCTTTTTAAAAAACAGAATATATTTTTAACCAAAACCATAACAAACGAAAAAACTTATTTGCTACAAAAAAGTATAAACGAAACGATAGAAAGATATTTTTGGGTTACACAAATATTAATTATATATATATATATATATATATATATATATATATATATATATATATATATACATGTATAAGACCTTTTGAGTGCCTGGCGATTCCTGACCTTGGAGCGGTTATATGATCAGACATAAAGGCCACCTTTTGGGTGCCTGAGTATAAATGTTATACCGTGTATACAATTACCACCTTTCCAGTGCCTGGCTTATATTTTAAATGCATTTGCGTCATTTTGGGGGCTTGATATAAAGATACCACTATTGCGACCTTTCCAGTGCCTGGCTTATACTTTAAACGCATTCGCGGCATTTTGGGTGCTTGATATAAAGATACCATTATTGCGACCTTACAAATGCCTGGCTTATACTTTAGACATATTCACGACTTTTTGAGAGCTCGATGTTCGAGCGTTTTTTTTGGAGGTGTTTGTTATCTTGACTGACCTTCCCCCCCCCCCCCCCTGTCACTTCCGCTCCAACCACATCTGTCTTTCGCGTGTAAACTCCGGGCTATGTATTTCACACTAACAATTAACAATACCGCATTATATTGAACAGAATGACTATAAAAAAATAAGGAAGTGATATTCTTATTGTAGAGGTGTTCAGTTTACATATTGATCTACACTCTTCTAATGACATATTATTATAAACTAGATCTCATCGTAGTCTAAAAATTCTCATCGTAATCGTAAAACATCATAATTGAGGGCGGCAATAGCCGCCAGATGTAAGTATGGCCGGCGAACCACCACCCTTATATACATTGAATTTTACGCGAATTTTCTAGTTTATTACTGTTTTTAAATTCTTGAACTTATAAGATGTAAGAAAAACGTTTAAGTTTATCATTAAAAGAATAATATTTCACTTATAATTGCTAGTTATTAAGTTATATTAAGTTAAAGTTCTGATTTGACGGTTTACCGACAAAATTTTTTTTTCTTCAGCCAAAAAATTCATTCGTCGCTTCCCGTATTAACGCTGGATGCGAGTATGTGTGCGCACGCATCTTCGATTCTCACCATATGGCTAACATATATATTATAAAAATACATAATATTGTCTTCAATTTTGGGATTTCAGTCTTGGGACTGTGAGTCCCGAGGTTCCCCTAATTTCCCGTTACATATTAAGGGTGGGCCCTCCGGGATAGGTCTCCCACCGTAAATTGACATGCTGGTCAAATCAAAATGAAAGAAGGGAATCATAATCTGACCTCGAGCGACACAGTCTAGGTCAGTAATTAAGTGGGATACCCTAAGTAGAAATAAAAGAGATGTGTAAAGTTATAATTTAATTTGGAATTACTATTATAATTTTTGGGGAAAAACAAATTAATTTTGTTCAATATTTAGTAAACTTATTTCGGATCCAGCGTTAATTCGGGTAAGTCGCCGAAGAAAGAAGGTATGTTAATAAAAAAAGTGTCGGTTGTAATTAGTCGCGGTATAATTTCTAAATAATGAAAAATAAAAATAATTTCATCAAAATAGTAAGCTCGGTTTCCTGGCCACTCAGGTATTGATGGTAATGAGAGAGCAGATGAATTAGCCAGGTCAGGTTCAGAATCCCCTTTCCTGGGCCCGGAACCGGTGTTTGGGATCTCCTATGGACATGCCAGAGCAGCGGTTGATACGTGGATACGGGAGGGGATGAATAGGGCCTGGACGAATTCAACCACTAGTAGACTTGCAAAAAGGTTATTTAGACCAAGCAAGAAACATGCTGAACAACTCATCTATCTCAGAAGGGATAACATGAGGTGGGTGGTTGGGCTCTTTTAACGAGCCACTATCACCTCAGAAAACATCTACACAGGATAATGATTGCTGCAGACAATACTTGCAGGAAATGTGGTTTGGCTGAAGAGTCTGCAGAACACATTCTTTTAGAGTGTGAGGCGATAGGACGAGCCAGACTATACTCTCTAGGCCTGCCGGGGAAAGAGATGGAAACCATCCTAGATAACCCTCTTGGTAGTATCTGTTCCTTCATAAGGATGACGGGTATCACTAGTTGGGTGTAGGAAGGAAATTGGGGCGGCAAAGATCTTTAGGTCGACGCCGGTGAGGCCTCTGAAGGTGACTTTCACAGCCCAGAACGGAATAAAAAAAAAGCTCGGTTTGGTTAAAAAGTCGTTTGGTTAAATATTACAAGTTTTTGTCGTAAAGTTATGCCGAAATACCTGGGAATACATATATAGACATACATAATTCAAATATTATACATACATGGCTATAAATATAAAAAATAAATGCAAGTGATTTTAGTTGAATAATCAGAACGTAATCATTACTTTAAATTAGGCAGCAGAAAGATTAGAATTAGTTGATCGTATTTTCTTTGGCTTAGAGCCAAGAGATATTTATGTCTGTTAGCATCCTGCCATACATCTTATCTGCTGATAAGCGATTGATTGACAATCTAAAACATGGGCGTCATCGCCGGGGGCGGGGGGGGGGGGGGAAGCGCCCCCCAATATTTGAGATGTAAAAATATGTTTGCTAAAAACAAATGATTTACTTAAAACCTTAAAAGGTAAACATCGGGCGTTGTCTTTACTAGGGTTTTTAACATTACATTTCTGTTACAAACGCATAAATAAATGCATAAAAACGATGTTTTGAGAAGTTTAATTTAAAAAAATTTCACACCCCCAGACCCCCGGCATATGTCCCCCCCCCCCAATAATGAACTGGTGATGACGCCCATGATCTAAAACACTATTCTTATCGAAGGTCAAATCTTTACAAAAATATATTGAAATACTAAACTGACTTTAAATAACTTTACATTTATACAACTTCCGAAATAATAAATAGTTATTAAATAAATAATAGTCCATCCGTTTCGTCGGGGCTATCTGCGCGCGCATCACCCATTGTCGGTGTAATCACCACACAATGGACCCCACAATTCTACAAATTACTTTTTCTAGCATGTATATACTTCTACAAGAAAACCAGTAGTTTACCTTACTTATCCCCACCCGAGAATTTACGTATTTTATCGACCATTTTTATTTTATCTTCACAGGTACCTTTTTATAAGGGCGACAGGAAGAAATATTTAACATCGTGGTAGTTTTTGAAATTTTCGGTATTATATTTAGACTTAACGTAAGTATCAAATTGTATAAAAGTATAAAATTATGAAATTTTATATAATTATCATTAAAAAGAAAAAATATATATTGCACAAAAAGAAATAAGAATTTATTCGAAACTTACTTATTATACTATACTTACGAAAAGAAATATTAATTTTGTGAAAGAAGAAAAAAAGTAAACAAGACTACAGAAATTTTTAGCATGGCTTTTGATTTTGGTGACGAAGATTTTGAACGTAATTATTAACAAAGATGCATATTTAGGTGTAGAACATATACAGCGCTTCAGCGATTTAATAAAAGAATGTTTTAATATTGATTTCTTAGGAATGGAAGAATAACAAATTTATGATATGATTACTCCCGCTTCTCCTGATAGATCTATAATTCAAATTTTATTTCGGCCTTTAACAGATGATGACATGCTCAGAGGTCACTTTGTGTGCAGTTTTTTTGACACTGAAACTATTTATATTTATGACTCATTAAACGAAAAGAAAGATCATAGTCACTTATAGATTAGTTTTGCTAAAATTATACCCATTTTATTTTCAATCTGGAAAGACTATAAAGTGGCCTGAAGTTCAACTTCAGAGTGAGTGTGATTGTGGTATATTCGCAATTGCTTTTGCGACATCTCTTGTACATGGTATTAGACCAGATTATGTGCGATATAACTGTGATAATAATTATTTGCGACAATTTCTCTTACGTATATTTAGAGAGCGTTCTATAAAAAACTTTCCTTTTCATTTTATTCAAATTACTTCTTGGAATCTTCAATATTCAATGATCAATTGTGATTATGAAAATTATCATAAAAAATGGAGGACGTCTAAATGATTATCATATTGAAAGATTTCATAACCTACTTTTACGGTTTACTATTTACAAGCCTCAACATACCGGAAGACTTCAAGTTCTTTCAAAAATCAAACCAATGGCTGAGGGTGAAAAAAATATTCAAATTTTGTTTTCTAATTCTGAACATTGGTTATGTAGCTATTACGATGGTAAGTTATTATATATTTATGATTCTTCAAAATCTGATACATTAGATGCAGATTTTAAATTTTTTTTTGAAAAAGCTTTATCCATTTTATTTTAACAAAAATGAAAAAGATTATATTTCATTCTGTAGCCCAGCAACTTAATGGAGTTGATTGTGGCGTTTTCGCGATAGCATTTGCCACTTCATTAGTATTTGGTCATGATCCGCAAAATATTACTTATACATATTCCTTAATGCGTAATCATGTATTTAAACTTTTAAGTGGAAATATCTTAAATACTTTGCCATCAAATACTGTTTGCTTATTACCTACCAATCAAATGTGCGATACCTTAAAGATGCTATGTTAAAAAAAAATTAATGCCGAGGAAATTGAGCTTGTTGCCGATGATACAATTCGAGCGAAGAATATGCACAAAAAAATAATAAAGTCTTTAATGAATGATGAAGCGGGTAGTTCACGAACTGCAGGATTAGCTATAGTAATTAAAATAAAAGCTGGATCAAAAATTATGATAAGACGAAATATTGATGTTTTTATCGGCTTGGCTATTGGTACAATAGGTACTATTATTTCTGTAACAAGAGATAATAATAATGTTGTCGACATTATTAAAATTGAACTTACCAATAAAAGACAATATTCTATATAACGTATAGAATCTAAATTTCAATTAATGAGGAATGCTTTTATAATAAGAAAACAATTTCCAATTTGCAATAGTTATGGAATAACTGTTCATAAAAGTCAAGGTCTAAACTTAGAAAATGCAGTAGTTGAAGCTGGAAAAAACTTTAACTTGTAAATAAAATATAAAATAATAATGCTCATGTTATCTTCTTTAGAAATATTTTAAGTTTTAAATTGAATTTTCGATTTTTAACTGCTCACTTACGTTTTAAACAAATCTAAATACTATTTTATGGTTGTTGAAGGTATTATGCAAGTTATATTCAAGTCTTTGTATAATACAACTTCGAAATGATTATTAATATAATATATGCTCAATAAATTTTATATTATTGGTTTATTAATTAAAAAATTGCTTTTCCAAGATGGTAGTATTTAGGAATTTATTAATGAATGAAATGTGGGGTGATTGTCGCCCACTGGAATAGTGTTCAGAGACAACCCCCACCCTAGTATGATTTCTCATGCTTTCGCTGCCTTATTTATTAAATTACTTCAGATACAAGGAAAAGGAAAATGTAACAATGTGTTGAGTAAGTTAAAGGGAATAAAACGCAAGGTCATACTTATGAAAGTTTTACCTTTTTGAAAGGTTTTTTTGTTGAGTACTATCTAAATTTATTCTAAATTCTGGACAAGCAGGGTGATTATCACCAGATCAATTATCATGGTTGATGAAATGAATGTTAAGCTTACATATGTCTTGAGTTGCCTAAATCATTTATTTAATGAACTACTGGACGGTGAAGTGCAATTTTCTCTCCATGTAATACTTAGGAAACAACAGTTTATATAAAACAATACAATTTATCCAGGGTGTTCTTCCCGACCGATTTGTTGAATTAATTCCGTTAAGAAAGGTAAATTAAATGGATATCACTTGTTTTTTTTTCTTAAGGGATCCTCGGCATCTAAGCTTTCTTGTCTCTGAAAAACAACATAACTTATCAAAGGCGTACTTACACCTCTATTCATTTCTAGAAATAAAAATGTCTGACTTTTACGTGGCATAGTATGACTTTATAATTTGAGTGACCCTCAAAAATAAGGTAAACAATAAATAAACGTTTGTCCTTCATATTCCAGACCTAATAATATTATTTTTTTAATCAATTAAAAACATTATTAAATATTTAAAATATAGTTGTATAGTTCCTGAATACAAATGTAGTCAAATTTGCGACCGGGCAAATATTAATATTGTGTCCAACTGTAAAATAAACAGTGTATTGGCGCAGGTAGAAAAAAACACACCATGTGGCAACGTTGCATTACTCCCTCCTTACTGAGCGTAAGTGAGTCATAACTAGATATCCACAGCCTATTTCTACTATTTTTTTTTTTTTAATTTGCTACTACCTAATATTGTTTGTTCGAATTTCTATAACTATAAATGTTTATCTAGACAATCTCAAAACCAACCCCTCACTTCTCCAACCATCAAATGTCAACCGATTCTTACTTCATAGAGCACAAGTTTATTTGTTGTTAAAATTATATAATATTTGTGATGCAATTTTCCCTTTTCTGTTGAAATATATTTTCTTTTACAGCTAGAGTAAAAATATAAATACCATATTGTTCGTCATTAACAAATAAAAGTATTTACTCTATTGTAATTGTTTTATAAGTTTAACAAGTTTTCAATATATACGACTTTAACATTTTAAAATGGAAATCATTTTCAAATCTTGTGTAAAACGTTACATGAAAAATGCGTTTATCAAATCTGAACTCAATATCATATATATTTCTAAAGTTATAATGTTATTTTATTTTTAAAAAATGGCGGATATTCGAAAACTAAGCACGATAGGACTATCCTACATGTTATATAGCATTTAATGTATATATTGTCGTACTTAATCTGTTCTATTGAACTGTACTATTGAAGTTTTGATTGTTCTGAAGTTAGATTGAGTAATTTCAACTTATTTGTCACAAACATTTCTTTTGGATGAGTTCGATACAGTTGTCAAAGAATTCTGATGATATTTAACCGTTTTTTTTTTAATTCAATGTTTAATATAAATTACTAAATTCATAATAAATCGAGAAATCGGAAAAGCTTTGAACCGATTTTGGGGATTTCAAAACTCTGGCGAATTGAGTAGCTCGCGTAATTTTTGTTCAGTTTTCTTCAAATTGTTTAACATATCTTAAAACGAAGTTAGATAAAATATATTTCGTTTTTGACTGTTGGTCTCTTTAACTTCGATAAATAAAGAAATTTGTCAAAAAAAATCAACTATTTTAAGGCAAAATGTTTTTACGTGTTTCACAAATTGCAGAACAGTATTTTTTGTAAAGATAAAATGTGTAAATATTTGATTAAACAATTCCTTGTAACACTCCTTTTTTCAGTAACACTCCTAACAAGCTCAGTGTGTTCCAATGAAGGAAGAACTACTTCCTGGCACAATTCTTCAAATGTCGATGAGTAACCTATAGGCCTACATGTGAAGAAACCAACTGTGGGAACGGAAATATAGTTTATTCTCTGATGAGATGATAATTAATTGTGAATAACATGCGTCCGTGATTCTGTTTTGGATGTGGGTTGGGGGGGATGTTTTTCTGTTCTTGTAAAACTGCAACCTCTATTATTTTCACGGTGTCTCATTATTGTATTTTCAACATTGTTCTATTTAACACGAATCTTAAAAACAACAAACGTACTTTCTTTGTAGAATCGTAATTAATTTAGTATTATAAATAGCCTTTCCTAAATACATTGAAATCTTTAGGCTTATTAAAAAAAATAACGAGATTTAGATTCGAACCAACTACCTAAGATTTAGAAAAACAAAGATTAATATAGTTCCTCTATATAATAAAAATAAAGTCCTCTTTGACTTAACTCTGGCTGTCTATCTTTCCGTTTTCAGGATAATATTGTGAACTAGGGAAATTACCAAATTTGTGCTTTAACTAATAACTACAGTACTGTAATTCATTTATTGCTAAAACTAAATATAAATATAAGACACCACAATTAAAGATCCTTTACGAAAGTGCTATCCTTCTGCGCCAAAGAAGTCTATTTCATTGACCATTCATAGGTTATTGAAATAAGTTATTGGAATTTTGGAGTTCTCCAATATTCTGCTCGAGTTGTTGAATAGCTATAGTACGATTTATTGTTTAAAAACTTTGAAATATTTTCCAGGACTTCTTCAACTTACCCGTCAGGTAATTTGTTGTGCCTCCCACCTCTGAATCATCCATTTTAAATTTAGTACTTTAAAAAAAAAAGTCCTTACCTATATAACACTCTTAAAGTGTGCTTCAATATATACATACACACAAACTTTCTTATTTAACTAGAAACAGTTCTTAGACAAAGTTCGTTATTGTTTTGATCCATTCACTTGTTTACAATTAATATGTAACAGTAGTAATATTAATTATCTTAATTAAAAAATGGCATCGTTATTACTAAGAAAATCAAGATTCCTAAAATGTAAAAGGCATATGCTATTTTTAATTGTTGACAATATGAATTGGGATAGTGTTCGCTTTCTTTAAGTCTAAAGGAATTTTAAAAACAATGATTTTCCCGAAAATATAAAACGTCAGGCACATTTCTGACGAAATGTGCCTGACGTTCTGAATTTCAGGGTTCTGAATCCGAATCTGAGGTTTGCTTACAAAATTTCGTGACGCAACATTGACAAAAATGCAAAAAAGGTAAAAAATCTCATTCTTGCGGGTTTTCTCTATTCTTTAATAAGCTCTCTAGCATATTCAAAATGAAAGAACATAAAATTTCCTACATATTTTACTATTTAGGTTATTTCTCCGACGAACCGTTCGGGCTCAAAAACCCACTTTTCCACACCAACACTCAATTTTACTATTAAAACTTTCATTTAGTGAATTCCTCCTACTTTTAAGGTGAATACATACATATAGGCTGGGTTCAACTGTTATGCCATCTCCTATAAAAAAATGTTATCTAAGTATCCTAGTACATTGGTACAAGCCTTGACCGAGTTTAGGCATAGCTTAATCAATCTTTCCATAAATTATGTTTTTATAAAGAATTAATTTGTTCTTCAGTACAGAATAAGGGGTTCTAGTAAAAAAAGTTGTAATTCCAACGAAAAATCTGGAAACATTATATACCTACATGGGACTATTGTTATATTGTATTGTGTTACATATGATTATATACAGGATGCCCCCGAACTCTCTGGTCCCCTTTTGTGGATTTGTTATCTGGGATCGAGACAAACATATTTCGCAATATAATAATGGGTCTACGGTGCTTACTTTATCGTCTATCTGTATGTAGGTTCTATGTGTTTTTAACAAAATAATAATTGATATCTATCTAGAGAATGGTTTGACCGATTCGGTTCAAACGTGACATGAAGTTATACCTAAATAAACGGTACCAGAAACTGGCACATACTTTCTCACATTTAAATTACTAAACAGATTCACTGTGACTTCACAATTGTATTAAAGTAGGAGAAGGAACACATTAAAGTAGGAGAGTTTTTAATAATAAAATTATTATTATTATTATTACCTAAACGAAAATTTTTAGAAAGATGCCGATTTTCGCATACGATATGGTACATTAAGGGCTAAAAATAAGCAAAATTTTATCAAAATCGTTAGAGCCGTTTTTTTATTAAAATAATAATAACTGATTTTTTTGGGAGTTTTAGGCCATAAAGGGTTTTTTTTTTTCAAAATTTGTCAAAGCCCTTTTTCGTGAATCTGAACAGGCCTAATTGACATGTTTGGTGTAATTTTTTTGAAATCGATCGAATAGTTTTTTCTCTAGCTTTGTCTACATACAGACATACAGACAGACATACAGACAGAGAGACATACATACAGACAGAATTTTGTAAAAACCACTTTTTTTGACTCAGGGGGTCCCAAAACGGATATATCCACAAAAATCTCAACATCGATTTTTTTGCGATCACTATATTTTATAGGCTACTTTCTCTATACTATAGTAGGATAGTGAGAAAGTAAAATGATCTACTTTAAGTAAAATAAAGGATTATATCCAATCTTGCGTTTCGTAATGGCGACCGTTTGGAAATTTCTAACCTAATATACCCAAAAACAGTACATTTTAACAAAAAAATTCAAGACACCTTTTTGTAGCACTTTTAATTCCTTATCGGATGTTGTAACTTCAAAAGAATCGGATGAAGGATAACAGTTAAGTTAAAGTTAATAACAGCGTAAGTAATTACAATATTGGGATGTTTTGCATAATTTTAATAAGATTTTTTAAGTATATGCAGGATGTTTTGTAATTACTCTGCAATATTCTAGGATATGATTCAGCACATAAGAAAGAGAAAAAAATCAATTAGACATGGGTCCGGACAAGCTTTGTTTCCCCATAGCCACCAATTTGTTTTTTCACTAAATAATTTTTATCTAGAGAATTATATGACTGATTGAGCTCGAACTTTGCACAAAGTTTAATCTAACAATGATCTATTTAAACAAGATAGCCGATTATATACAATAAGGTGTTTGAAGTTTCAAACCTGAATTTCCCAAAAACCGTAGGCCTACATTTTAACAAAAAATTTCAAGAAATTATTTTTGTAGCCCTTTTCATTTCGTATCGGATGGTGTAACCACCAAAACAATTGGATGAAGGATAATAGTTAAGTTATGTGTAATAATCGGTTTGTTCAAAGCGGCATCTTATACCAACACAGTAAACACAACAATATATTTTGTGTACATATTATGCTGTTATAATCCTTAACTTAACAATTATCCTTCAACCAATTGTTTTGATAATTACACTTTCCGATAGGAAATTGAAAAAGGCAACAACAAAGATGTATTTAAATTTTTTGACAAAATAAAAGGTTTTTTAGTTTGTTAGGTATGACATTTTTAACAGTCGCCATTTTTAAACGCATCTATGGATATAATCGTTTATTTTATTTATAATAGATCATTATTAGGTATAACTTCAAGTCTAGTTTGAACTCAATTGGTGAAACCGTTCTATAGATATGAATTATTTTGTGAAAAAACATACAGACAGACAGACGAAAAAGTAAGCACCGTTGACCTATGTTTATATTGTGAAATATGTTTGTCTCGATTCCAGGAACAAATTCACAAAAGGGGACCAGAGATTTCGAGGGCATCCTGTATATTTGCAATTTAAAATATAGCAGTTGTATGTATTAATACTATTATCTAAAGCACAAAATAACAAGATAGGTTAATGAGGTCGGTTCCACTAAAGGGCCTAGGGAAAATTTGTATTACCTGTTTTCCTAAACGTGACGATCCTAAGGTGGCCATTTGCAAACTTTTTTTTTACATGTAGTAAGGGCGTGTAATTTCGGGAGTGTTTGTGAAAAAAAACATATTTACTTATATTTATAGGTATGTCATTAACGCATGCTTTTAACAGAACCAATTAGTGAAAACCCGGTGGTCCTTTATGGCCGTTCGGGTTCAAAACCTTTCTATAAGTTAGGTGGTTTATGATATTTGTTAAGTGTGAGGATTTCCCATTGTATTTTGCCGAATATCTCAATTTCTTGTCTTTTAATGCCCAGACAATAAATGCCCTAAGGCTGGGAAAAGTACTATGACATGGGTTTTGTTGTTAAACACTACCAAAGTAACTGTTTACGGTGCTGAATTAATTTAAGACACTTTTCTGCTTAATCGCATAACTACAATTAAGACTGTACAGTATAACATACATTTTAGAGCTGGGAAAAGTACTATGACATGTGTTTTCTTGTTAAACACTACCAAAAGTAACTGTTTATGCTGCTGAATTAATTTAAGACACTTTTCTGCTTAATCGCATAACTACAATTAGGACTGTAAAGTATAACATACATTTTAGGGCTGGGAAAAGTACTATGAATAGAATATAGAATAGAATAGAATAGAAAAAGTACTTTATTTTGACATGTATTCCATACAAAATATAAAATAAATTCACAATTAATTAATTATCCATCCTTCCATCAGTGCACCCATACATATATAATCATATAATCATACAAAATATTCAATATAAATTACTACAGAACTAATAAATTTGGCTCCAGCTATACAATTAAAATTACTTACATATATAAATAGATTTACAGTAATCCTTCCAAGAATTTATGTGTAACCCCCCTTCCCAACCAAAATTTTGTGTACTGTTACAGTTAAAAATTAAATTCATTTAATAATTCCCATCTAAATTTCCATGCAATCTTCATGAATTTACCCAATCTCCACCAATTTCTCCCATTTAATAAAAGTTCAAATTCCCCCCTATTTAAACTGCGTTTGAAAAAGCACAAATTTCTTATATCGGCTAGGATAGGGCAGCGAGCAATAAAATGGTAAACCGTCACGTTTTCATTTATGTTGCATAAGGAGCATAACCATATTTTATCGTTACACCACGGTTTATAGTTTAACTCAACAAGTTCCGCCCTTGCTTTGATGATCCAACTTATTGTTTGAATATCATATTTATCAAATAAAACAAGTCTACTGCAGAGTTGAAAGTCAAGGTTCCGGTACTGTTTGTGAAATGTCGAATTTCTTGCCCTCTGTAAACATTCTCCCTCCCAAGTAACTCTGACCGCTTCAATAACACTGAGCATCTGTTCACGTAGCCTATCAATATTGCTGATATCCACATCAATCCCGTATTTATATCCTAACACTTTCCACTCCTGGTACCAGTAAATGCCCCTTTGTTATTATTTGTTTAGCAAGAATGTTTGGCAATCTATTCTTTGGTAAAGCTACAACCCTTAAAAGAAAATTCAGGTGGATTCTCAATGACAAATAAACCTTTTCAAACCCTGTTTCTAAAAACAAGACATAATTTGGGGTGTTATTTGGCAACATAAATATTCTTTTATAAATAATCTAAATACCCCTTTCCAATTCATCGTTTTCCTTGTAGCCCCAGACCTGGGAAGTGTAGTATAAAATCGCTTTCACAATAGAATTAAAACATGTAAACTTGGCAGTAAGTGGGACCCTCTCGTTACATAAAAGGTTGTGCCATACCGCGTCTATAGCATATTTTGCAGCCATAGATTTGTCCTTAAATTGAGTTTCCCATGACAATGATGGAGTAAGTATAACACCTACGTATTTATATTTATTGACAACCTCTACCCGTTGCCTTTTGTACCACCACTTCTCATTTCTACACAACTGACCCCCCTTCCTAAAAACCATTATTTTAGATTTACTTAAATTAACCCGAAGATTCCACTTGTTACAATAATTTTCGAGCTTATTTATCATACTCTGCAAACTACCAGGAGTAGGGGACAGAATAACAATATCATCTGCATACAATAAAACACTGACCTTAAACCCTTCAAAATCGCATCCTCCATCTAAAATATCAGCCAAATCGTTCACAAATAAAGAGAATAGCAATGGACTTAAAATACAGCCTTGTTTCAAACCCATATTAGTTTCAAAACATTTCGTTACGCCCGCATTACGCCACACTCCCGATGTTGTACCTTTGTGAAGATCTTTTATAATATTCAGCATATGAGAAGAAACACCCAAACACGATAACTTAAAATACAGCGCCTTTCTATCAATAGTATCAAAAGCAGAGGAAAAATCTACAAAAAAAAAAAAAAAAAAAAAAAATACAGTTTCGCCCCCTTCTTTGACAGTTGCAACTGAATCATACTAGTTAAGTTGAATATGTTATCTATGGTAGAATAACCCTTTCTAAATCCGGCTTGAAATTCACTAATTATTTGATGACTGTGTACCCAATTATTTAATCGATTGTGCAATAAACTAGCAAACACTGTCGCTATACAATCTATAAATGACAGACCTCTGTAATTTTGCACACAATTGAAATCCATTTTTTTATGCAAGGGAAAAATTATAGATTTTTATAATCTTTCTGGAACGCATTCTTCCATATATATTTTATTGAAAATAGCCAATAGCTTGAACTTAAAACCCGTGGGCCGTTTTTAAAAAAATCATACGGTACTCCGTCAAAACCTGGAGCCTTCCCATCTTTCAATTTGGCCAAAACCGTTTGCAGTTCTTGCTGTTTGAATTGCTTGTCGAGATCATTGTCGAAAATATACTGTTCCGTAGAAGAAATATCCCTTGGTACAATAAGAGGATTCAAAAGATTTTTAAAATACTCCACCCATTCGACACAGCTAATATTTCCAGCTAATCTGCTTTTTGTATTTTTAAAACTTTTCATAGAATTCCAAAATTGTTTTGCAACTTTAACTTGCCCCAAACTATTTACAACATATTTGTAATGTAGCTTACGCTTAGTTCTGCATAACGATTTAAAGTTTTTATTTGCCTCTAAATACGCGACTTTAACCATAGTTGAATTTGTTTTGCGAAACAGCTTTAAGAGTTTAAAGGCTCGCTGCCTTGATACCAGACAATCGAAATCACACCATTGTTGTTTTTTGTTTACCGTAGTGTTATTATTTGTACTCGGTTTAAAGTGGGCTGCTTTTTTGATACAACGAATCATGCTATTGACATTTATCTGGTTATCATTCAAGACATCAAAGGTTGCCATTTCCTTATCTATGCTTTTACCGAACAAGACGTTATCTGAATTAGTCCATTTTAATCTTGGCAAAAATGGTAGTATACAATCCCCACCCCTTTGGCTCTCTGCAAGTCTACCAACTTTACAATTTACACAAATAGGTAGATGATCCGATCCTGCATGACTTATAACCTCAAAATCATTTACTATTTCTAAACAACTCACTGATACAACCGCAAGGTCAATTACAGAATTACCCATCTTCCCAATAAAAGTAAATTCTCCTTCAGCATCACTTTGCGTTCTGCCATTCAAAACCACTAATCAAAAATTAAGGAATAATTCTAGAAGTTTACGCCCCCTTGTATTTAATATCCTGTCTTTCGATTTTCTGACCCCTATAATTGTACTAGTTACATTAATATAATTATACATATCAGAATTATTTTGTTCGTTAGATATTCGGCCATTAAAATCTCCAATTATTATACAATTTTGCTCTGAATTTGAATTAATAAAATTACACAAATTTTGAAAGCTGTTCTCCCATTTGTTATAATTTAAATAAATTGGCAAAACCAACCAATTTTTAATTTCAATTAATTTTATATTACGTTTGCATACGAAACTAACTTCTTTAGTAAAGGATGACTGTAAATTTACACAACAAATAATACCTCCTATTGAGCTTCCAAAATTAGCATTTCTTTCAGCACAACTAAAAAAATCGATTTTAAAATTAGGAAGACTCTTAACAATAAACTCTTCATCATGTTCAGATATAAATGTTTCCAATAACAAAATTTAATCATACTTATTTAGTAAATGAAAAAAATAATAAATCTTCACCAACCTTGGCTCTTAGTCCACATACATTTTAAGACAATATTTTAAAATTGCTAACCGTCTGACGCACTATAATATTGTCCAACTCCTTATCAGCTGTTTGAGAACATTGTCCTGAGAAATTGGTGTTTAGTCCCTAAGAAGATGTTGTCTTCACTCCTTTCTCGTCCGTCCGTCCTGGTTGCAGCTTCCCTGGACCGTCCTTTCTCAACTCCGCTATGCGCGATGAGAAATCGAAGTTGAATAGATCCTTCAGCTTCACTATTCCATCCGTTCGGCCGGCCATCAGTGTGTTGTCCTCCCAGGTGAATTTGACACCTTCTATTCTAATGTGGTCAAAAACTAACGGCATACGACGTCTTCCCAACTCTTTTTCTATCTCCCGTCGGACTGCAGCAAGGTAGGCTCGCTTTAATCTTACATCCTGATTTTAATCCCGATGTACGACATAAGATGTTCCCTTTAACTTATTTACATTCGACATGATCCACCCAATATCGTCATCTGAAGGGAACTGGGCAATTATTGCTCTGCCCTTTGCTCCTAATGGTTGCGCTCTATTGACCCACAAACTGTCATTACACTTTAACACTTCCACACAGAATTGTTTCACAAGGGCTTTAAAGTCTGTCTGACCATTCCATTTAAGACCTACAAAAATTAAATTGTTACGTCTAGATCTACCTTCTAAATCATTTAGCTTATCCATAATAACCTGTTCTTGTTTTTTAATACAGTCTATCTTTGCTTTCAAAACTTTGTTCTCTTCCGTCAGACTTCTCACCTCAGAAGACACAATTAAGAGGTCTTTTTTAGTAGCCAATGTCGATAATTTTGTATCTAGCAAGTTACTCAACCCAGTCATTAGCTGTCCATGCGTCGTGTCACCTACCTTTGCATTATCCATCTTGTCACAATGCTTTCCGACATTCCTAACGAAACACTTGCGTCTTCCGAAAGTTCTGGCGAACTGTACGCCCTGAAACGTTTTAAGCCTTTCGGATTTTTTGGGGGAAAATATTTGTCAATCGTTGAGTCATTCATAGGCCCGAAAAATTTCTCAAATTCCGCAAAATACGAAAAATGAAACTAATACACACGTGAGAGCTCTATCACTAACCCGCAGAACGAAACGTCAACGGAAACTAACGTTCTTCAACAACGTAAATATTTATGCTTCACACTATAAAATGCAATAATAATAATTGTAGTGAAATATTAATAAACTTTGATACTTAATAAATGTTTTTGTAGTGGACTATACATAGGCTACCTAACAGGCGGGACCAAACTCGCTGTCTCATCGTAGAGACGCACACTATTTACACACCCACACCCACACCCACCCACACACACACACACACACACACACACACACACACACACACACACACACACACACACACACACACACACACACACACACACACACACACACACACACACACACACACACACACACACACACACACACACACACACACACACACACACACACACACACACACACACATACGTGTATTGGTACCGTTGTGAGGATGTGTGTCCCCTACGACCCTTGTGAGAAAGGTGTTATAAATCGGTTTAAAATGATTCCAGCTATATGTGGCAATTAACAAATTTCATGTTATTTATGAGTTGTTAGGAGTGCCAAAGTTTATTCGTTGAAATATTGTTTTTTTTTTAATGTGTCCTAGACTATTTTTAGAGGGCTATAACGGTTTTTGTGTTAACTGTTTTGCGAGGATATGTGTGAGACTTTGTGAGCCTTTTGTGTAAACCTTTATGAGGAGTTTAAATGTCTCACTAACTTGTAGCCCCTTAGCTGTAACAGAACCATTTCTCACATATTTAAAGCATTCGGAATAATCACAACTATCAACATTTGTGCAATGTTCGAAATTAAAAATTAACATGTATATTCTTGTGTATTTTTTGTCATTGAACTCAAATGTTGCATTTATTTTTCGATTTGACCAACGGTTCGTCTGTTAGTCCGTCCGACGCCAACAACTTTTGACGGCTCAAATTTAACATACTATATTCTTATGTATTTTTGTCACTGAACTCAAATATTTCATTCATATTTCGGTTTGATCAACGGTCCGTCCGTTAGTCCGTCTGTCCGAAGCCAACAATTTTATAATGGCCAAATTGAACAAATTAAACGTTATATTATCATGTATTTTTGTCACTAAACTCAAATAT
This sequence comes from Aphrophora alni, assembly GCA_963513935.1. Classification (NCBI taxonomy): domain Eukaryota; kingdom Metazoa; phylum Arthropoda; class Insecta; order Hemiptera; family Aphrophoridae; genus Aphrophora; species Aphrophora alni. Next base: position 33,715,446 of record OY740770.1, read on the forward strand.
TGCATTTATATTTCGGTTTGATCAACGGTCGGTCCGTTATTCCATCTGTCCAAGCCCAACAACTTTAGAATGATCGAATTTAACCAATTAAATTAAAATTCTTGTGTATTTTCTGTTGCTGAACTTATATTTGGAGAATGGTATGTCCGTCATCAAAATTTTTATTTCTTACAATTCATGTATTTTTTTTTTATCTAAATACAAATATTGTATTTATTTTTTGAGTTCGCCAACGGTTTGACCGTTAGCTCGTCCGTCATAAAACAAATCGGGCATATTTAGATAAATACCGAACATCTGAATATATCTATATGATTTATTGCAACTGAATATACCTAATAAATAATAATGTATGTAAAAAAAAGTTTTCGTGTATGACCTTATAAAAATATTATCTCCATATAATGAAATGTCAGAAGTATGCAATGACCTACGAGAAAATATAATGTCTTAGACCATAAATTAGCATTATATTGATATCACCAGAGATTCAAAAAATGTTCAAAGTCTATCATTAATGATTTTTGAAAAGCAAGAATTTATTACCATATAAAACAAATATAACCGAACCAAAATGCAGGGGTTTTATTCTGCCCTAACCTACATATTGAAAATATAATTGGATTACAAATATATAATTAACTATCTGCACAGTTAGATATCTACAAGCCAAGTAAAAAAGATAAAAAGACGTTTATGGGGGGGGGGATAATTCACATATACACAATATTACTGAGTGTGAATTGAGGTAAATTAATTTATAGAAAATATATATCAAAGAAATTAATTAAAATCATTAACAGAGTAAACTTATTGGTGTAAATTAGAGTACATAAAATAAAAATATCGAAATTGAGAAAAATATAGTCAAAAAGTAAAATTATATATTGAGTTGCAGAAAAAAAACTTTATATAAAATAGAAATACATAAAGTCTGCATTAATGAAAAAAATTAATAATAGTAATGTAAGAATACGTTAAAATTGGTTTACCTAGTAGTTTGGTTTTTAATAGTTTTAATGCGAAAGTAATACATATGTCATATTTATTATTTCACTACATAAATCTATACATTATAACAAACTAACTTATATTTATCCCTGTTAGTGTAATAACTCTGAGAATAGTTTCTTAGTCACGATTGATTAACAATTCATTTTTTAGACAAACCTTCAATACTTTTAATTTCTACAGTCTACAACTAAAACAGGTTGTCAATGAAACCTACAAATTATGAATCCAATAAGTATTTATTCGAGCTAAGGCAATAACAAATTTTTATCATTTGGTACATGAACAATTTTATTATTCTTTTGCAAACATGATTCTTAGTATATTAAAAAAATGAAACTTTATCATTGGTACATGAACAATTTATAACTTTTTTGCAAACATTACTCCAATATAGTAATACAAATAAAAGTTAATCGTTTTGTACATGAACAATTCAAAAACTTTTTTTCAAACAAGATTCCTAGTATATTAATAAAAATGTAACTTTATCATTGGTACATGAACATTTTTTTAACTTACTGGCAAACATGATTTCTATATAAGTTCATAGACCTAAATAACAAAATCATATAAGTTAACTGTCTTCAAGAAAGAAATAACTTAATAATTTTGCGAACTTCTTAGAGAACACTTGTTTTCGTAGTAATAAAGAAACAACTACCACTTTACTATAATACTTATACAGTTCTAATTTGATTATTTAATAAATTAAATTGGTACAGTCTTTAAAAAGTCAAGAAAATTCTCAGTTATTTTAATTTACTTCTAAGTTATCCCACAATTGTTACTTTTTTTAAAAATCAAATTGTATACACACCATTTTATTTTACTCCAACCTCTCTCTTCAAATTGCGGATATATTTTGACAAAACTGTCATAATCTTTTTTTCCCATAACCTTTTTTACATAAAATACTTTTTAAAAAGAATTTATTCACAATTTCCAAGTCACTATCGGTCCAGCTAAATTTAATACTAGTTTTTCTTCGTATGCCTCTCCCTTTCTGTTTTTTCAACTGTTTTCCTGGTGCTTCAAAATCAGAGAGTTCAGATTCTGATTCGCTACCTGTGTTTTTTCTATTGTTACATTGTTATTTTCTGTCTTTTCAATTTAAGAACTTTCAAATTCTAAGATGGAATTATGATTGTTCTTGGTCATAGGCCTATTTTTTACTGTTTTCATTGACAGTATTAACTGGAAGGTTTTCTAACATAAAAAGCTCCGAGTTTGAGTCGTCAGATTCATCAGAATCTTTGTATAGTGTATCATCTACAATAGTTATTGATTTTTGTTTACTATTAGTGTCCTTCATTTTAATGTCTAATTGAGACAAAGATTTTCCCTTCATTTCTCTTAATCGTCCTTGTTCTAAAGTCATTAGTATTTTGCTAATTTTTGTTTTTTGGACCATTTCTTCTGGCATGCGGTAATATTGCCTATGGACTCGTATATTGTGGCCAAGAAATTGAGCTAGATTATCCAATTCATTTTCTTTTAAATTTAATACCTAGGTAAGGCATAATTTATGTATAGATTATTCATAACATTAAGGTGTTAGTCTTAAAACTTAGATTTAGGTAATTCTGAAAAAAAAAACATTTCTATAGTATCTTGATGATTTTTTTTTTTAATCTACAATGACTAAATGTAATACATTCAACAGACATAATTGGCAGAAACAGTTCTAACCACTTGAGAGAAAAAATTATTAACTTCTAAACTGAATTGTAAGGGATATTAATGCCACCTCATTCTGATCTGTTAAAAATATTTGTCAAGTTCAAACAAATTAGGACTGTGCATGCTTTAAGGTTTTACATGCTTGTTGTCTAATTATAAGTTTCAATATCACAATAATTGAGGGTTAGGCCTAACCTTAATTACGACTATCTGCAGATTAGCAAATAAAGTTACATTGGTCCCTATAAACAGTAATTTATAATGTTTATAAACATACGTATGCCTACTCTTCAAGGCAATTTTGCTTGAAGTTAAACTTTCTAAAATGAGAACATTAATCCCTCTGCGTGATGTATGACCTGTTATTCATCGTAACAATTATTTCCACAAAATAAAGAGAAACAATAAATAAACATCGTATTACCCATGAGCGTGGCTTTATTTCTATTCCTTTTGTTTATTACCTAACCTATTTGGAGTGATTCTTGCTTCTACCATTAATCTAATCTAAGTTATGTTTTTGTTTACCAAAACTCCACAAATAGGCTAGGTTCTTCCAGGTTATGTTATAATGTACATTCAAATACTGATGAATTTATTTAGTTTAAAACCAATACGGGTTTAAAAACGTAAATTAAAATGTTAAATGTTGATTCTAATTTTATTTCTACCTAGATTTTTAGTCCGCTGATGCAGAAACAAACACATTTACAATTACTTTAGTAAATATTGGCTGTAATTTAATTCTCTTTTTTTTTTGTTTTCGAATCAACTGATGAATTAGGATAAACCATTTCTAGTTAATTTGGTAAATCTTGGTTCTAATCCAATTTGTTTCAGTCATTTTATAATTAGTTGGTGCACTAAAAAATATACCCATTCGTAATTAGTTTGGTATATCTTGATTCTAATTTAATCCTCAACACGATAAACTATTTCTTTCCTTTAAGGCAACAACTGTGATTAATTATAACGTGTCTGTCCTAAATCTCCATTCTCATTATACATAATGAAACCAATATCATAGCTATGAAACAAGTCGATCTTTCAGAACAGGACAAAATACTATAGGCCTAATACTGCATACAGTTAGTTAAGAATGACAATCACATCTCAAGAATTACGGAATGTAGACTAACATATAACAAAATACATAATAAAATGTTAACTTTATAATTTCTTTAAGATATTTAGAACTGTTTCCATCTTTATTGACTTTATTATTGGTCATATTACCTTTAGATGTCATGGATTTCAATAAAAAAATTATTTCAACAAGATTTTTTTTTAATGTGTGCTTTCGGAATTAGAGATTTATTATGTTGTCTATGCATTATGCTATTTTAAAATATGTAAACAAAAAAATCTAGCCTAATTAACTTTTAGAACCTATAGGTCCCTACTCTACATTTTTCAATTATGAAAAATTGGTTAATTGAATCTTGTAAAAGGAAAATTAGGCCTAAGCCATAACTTAACCTTGTTTATTAAAAAACAGCCCAAGAAATAATATAGAGGTGATGCCTAATTAAATATTTTTATCATGGGCCTTAATAGATTCATGCAGTGCATAGCCAATTACAATCCTTAAATATAGATGGCCTATTATGGGAACAGTTGTATCAATTGTTCTGGGTAATGAAAAAGTTATAACTATGTAGGACTTAACCCAGAATATTCTAGGATTGTACAAAAGTAACACATTACGCTTGAATTGTAGTCCTATACAATATTATTTTTATTTTGGTTCTAAGTTGTATAAAATGAATTTCCACAAGTTGTGAATATTTAGGTTATTAGTAGTTCAATAAAAACATTTTATGGAAATAAAATAAACTTATCCAAAGCTTCATGGCGAATGTAGGAAGGTGCATAGAAACTATTGCATTATGTCTAGTTCCTAAACATAACCCTAACATGAAAAGACAGTTGACTTAACTTTTTTATTTAATGAACATAGAACATAAGTTCACCATACATTTTCTACTGCTAAACATCTTATTTCCTATTACTTGAACTTTCCACTGTGCCAACTGCCAATCAAAACTAGGCAAGTGTGTAAAGCAAATGACTACTAGCGCTACCTAGACCTTACACACGTGAACTTCGGGTTGTCCTATACTATTCTTATGAAGCTTTTTTTAATATCGACAAAAAATATATGTATAGGTTCGGACTAGCAATCTAAAGCCATTTCTATTGAAGTCTGAAGTGACTACCTTATGAGGATATCCTCACAAGGGGGCATATCCTCACAAGAATAGAATGTGACTTGTTTACAGCCTCATAACAATAGCAATACAAGTTCACACACACACACACACACACACACACACACACACACACACACACACACACACACACACACACACACACACACACACACACACACACACACACACACACACACACACACACACACACACACACACACACACACACACACACTGCAACGGTTTAATTGAACCGCCTGCAAGGAGCAATTTTGGAAAATAGATAAATTCCAAAATTTCAATTAAATCAAATAATAATTGTAGAAATGACAAAAACATTTCTAAAAATAAAATAACACATGTAAAATTAAAGGGAATATGTAAGTTAGCCAAGCCAAGGTCACGCGCCTTGACAGGAAATATCTAGCGTTCCGGATTGAACAGGAATTCGTCCATATGTTTCTAATGCAAAAAACATCAAAATCCGAAAACTTAAATTAAAATGATATAATCGTGTAGAGCTAGGAAAACCTAATAATAAATAATAAGAGAATAAACTCGTCAAATTAATAATAAAAAAGTTATAGCCATAATAAAACGTCATAAAACATAAAAAACCCTTAAAATAAAGAAATTCCAAAATCTAATAATAACAACGCATAACCATAATATAAACTAGAAATAAATAAGACTCGAAATCAAAATTTAATAAAAGACCATAAAGTAATTAAATAATAAATAACCAAAAATGCAGAAAGTACCGTAACTTGTGAAACCCAGAAGCGAGGAAGAAGAGGAAAGCAGTTTTGGAACTTTCAGCATCAGAGGAACAACTTGCAAAAAGAAGATTTTCAAAATTTCCAAAATTGGAAAAACTAAATTTTGAAAACTTACGAAATTTTCAAATCTCCGTAAAAGAAAAAATATATGTCGTATCGCTACAAATGAAGATGGAAAATCATCAGGGAAAGAAGGGCTTCAAAACGAAATCACCCAGAAGAAGATCGAGCGAAGCGAACGGGATATATGAAGAAAAGAAGAATTCGCAAGTAAAAAATTATGAATTTCAGGAATCAACTTGTCTTGAACGTCGTGCGCATAGTAGGCAGTAGACGCATGGAAAGGGAAAGTTACCAACTTCAACACAAATCCACCATAAGAAATTAAACTAATTATAACAAATAATAATAGGAATAGATAATTTAAAATAAGAAAAATAGACAAACAATAGAAGAATAAGCCAAGGAAAGTTCATCGTAGTGCAAATAAATAAATAAAATTAATTAAATTGTGAAATAAAACAGTAACAATAATCAGTGAAGGTTGGCCACACTGAAAGGCCTAAAATTCGACGAGTTAACTTTCTTCAAGTTAATTCGACAGTCTCGTTTAGTACCAGCTCCAGGGAAGTCTTCTAATAGCAGCTCCAGGAAAGATCACCAACTTTACTCAAGTCTGAACAGGAAATCGTCGTGAAAATATTGTCAACGCTCTGTACTTCGCCAGGTTAATAACGGTGCCTACAGAAAGGATCGGCCTTGCAGGAGACAACGTGACATCCTACAACAGCTTAGTAGAAGAGATCTTCACTACGGACTCCGGCAAACATTCTTCTAGAATTTGTCGTCATCAACAGATTCTTCGAGAACTGGACTTCGAGATATTCTAGACAACTCTCAGAAAACATCTCCAAGATCCTCAAACACTCTCAGAATCAGGACGAGCGGACTTGTGCACTCCACAAAACAAGGTACTGCATAAATCAAGCTTTTTTAATAAATAAAATATTTTTTAATAAACTTGAATTACGTCCAAAATTATTAAACTCAATAAAGTTAAATAATAACATTTTAAAGACAAAGTAAAGTCAAAATAAAGCCAATTTTAAATTCATTCAAATAAAGAGATATAAAATACAATAAAATTCGAGTCCAATAATAAAGCAAAAGTAACAGATTGGAAAGGAATAAATAATAGGATTCATATTTATGTGTATTAGAATAAGAATATCAATTGTTAGTTTTAGTTATTGTTAAAATTGTTTAATATAGTAGATTTTCAGTTTGTTAAAAGAGAAAGCATTTAATATAAATTGTCAGAAAAGGCGACATTAATTGTTGTAAAAGATTCGAAAGAAATCCATTGTTTCTCAAAATAAAAATTAAATTGTAGACTCTTAAATAAATTTGTTAAATTTCATTGTTGAATATTTTAATTAAATCTAACCCATTCAAAGAAACTCATTACATTAGAAAGAAGAAAAAGTAAGTGCTCACCAAGTATAAAGTTAAAAATTCAAAAAAGAGCAAATTTTGGTGTTAATGAATTAAAGAGCTCCAAAGGGCACACCCTTTGAAAAAGAGTCTGGAGTTTTAAGAAAGGTAAGCTAGTATAAGAAGTGAATATATTAATATAGTAAAATTTCCTGTGTTAGCATAAGTTGATTAAAATAAATTATTCTTGTGTGACATAAGAATCAAGAGCCTTATCAAAACTATTAAACTGCGAAAGAATCACTCTCTAATTATACAGTAGAGCGCGGGGTGGTAGTTGGGGTAAGGTCTTGCAGCGAGTGCTGTCCCCGTGGAGAGGCTGTCTGTCGGTCGGGGGGGGGGGGGTGCGTTGCAACACACACACACACACACAAATTAAACAGTACACTTAACATATATTTACCGTAGTTAAATAAATACCGTAGCCTACTTGTTTGGAGAAAAAATGTAACTATTTTCGTCTTCTGATTAATAATGTGTAACCTATTTTAACATTCTGTTAACTATATTATGAAAACGAGTACAACGAATGGCTGAACGGGAGTTGTAATGCGAACAGAGGATTATGTACCCTCTAGTTATATTAAAAATAAATAGTTATTTCCTTAGTATTTGACAAACAATAGTATTAATGAAAGAAAGTAAGTGATATGAGAAAATTTTTAAATCAAATTTTTTTGTATTAAAACTATACAATATTGTTATGTGACGCATAATTTTACTCAAATAATGTTTCAGACAAAGTAATGTCAAAATTAAGTTTATTGGAGAGCATAAGGTCTTCAAAAGGTTCTATTTAAATAATAGCAGGTCTTCAAAAATTCTCTAAAACACGATGACTTATACCATGGTGATAACAGGCGTTAGAAAATAGAAATTAACAGGAACAGGCGTCAACTAAAGCCTTTAAAAGGTGACTTTTGTAACTGATCGTATAAGACCTCAAAAGGTGGCATTTGTAACTGATCGTATATAAGCCTTCAAAATATCGTCTCCCGTACATTTCACACCAGGCACTCTAGGCATCCAAAAGGTTCGTCGACGATTTCGCTTTATACAGAGGGCACAAAAGGTCGTTTTAGTGTATGAAAACAGACCTTTTGAATGCCTGAGTTCAAGCACTCCAAGCCTCCAATAGGTCGTCGCCCGTACCATTAGGCACTCGAAAGGTCTTATACATAAATCTATATATATAGATAAGTCGTATATATATATATATATATATATATATATATATATATATATATATATATATATACAGATCAGTATATTTACCACGTCCGTTCAGAAGACAGCTTTATCACGTCCCCTGGAATTACTGGAGTATATAGGGTTTTCGTCGCAGTATATAGTACATTATCAACATTTTCGTGTATGGCCCGCTAATTAGTTATTACGTATCTTTTAAAATACGGGAGATTTTTTTTTCTTCTAAAGCCCCACCAACAGCACGTCCGTTCAATTTTCAGCTTTCTCACGTCCCGAATATACGTTTTAACTAAAGGTTATTCCCACGTCCATCTTTTTTTTTATTTAGAAAATAGCGCTTTTAAGACGTCCAACAAGGTTGCCAATTTTACAACTATGTCTAAAACCAAACAGAGCTCTGTGTTGTGTCTGGTGACAAAGCCTTGGTCTATTTCTCTCCCCCTCTGTATCACGCGCACACATCTTTTGCTTCATTATTTTTTGCTATCATCGTTGAGTCATGTGAGACTTTTCACCGTTGGCATATTTACAAATAGCGAACAATCTTCTGGATGGTGTCGGCTTGACGTTAACAACAGATTATTATAAAATACTATTAAGTACTTTAAAAGATAACATTTATAGAAATAAATTTACAAAGAATTTTAAATGTATTGAATGAACTTTAACAAATAATGATAACGAAATATTTCTGCAGATAATATATAAAAAAAATATAAAAAAATATGTGAATAGATGCAAAGAATAAAACATTTTAACTATTCTAATGTTTTCCTAACATAAAAAATAAAAAAATTAAAAAAAATTGTAATTTAGGGAATAATTTACAATAAATCCTTTTAGTAAATGAATATTCCGTTAATACAATTATTATTGTAATATAATACTTTACATTATTTTTTGGTAGTAATATATTCTATTCAGATACAAATGGCTTGACAATGGATACTTTTACAATAATATTTTAACTGGGGAGAATAATAAATAAAGGAATAGATAAGTGTTACTTCAAATTTTATAAAATAAGCCGTGAATTTAACCACAAACCCGGTACATTTTTTTGTCCAAAAACTCTTATCTGTTAGATTTGTTCAAATAAAGTCCATTTTCAGTGTCAAAACGTACTTTTGATTATTCCTGGTGAACATTCTTTTAATGAGTGAAGTAAAATTAGTTTAGTTTTATTTCAAATAAATGGAAGGAAAGCATATTCAGTAGGCCTACTCATTTATGAAATTGTGTAATTAAGACAATTATTCAATCATGGATGCGCAAAAAAAAATTAAAATTGTATCGTACATCATGTATCATGCCCGGGGACAGGGAGAAGAACTGAGTTTGGTAAAGGGCCGTACAGAATAGAAAAATGGAATTTAATCTGCCACCAGCTGATGAGTCATCATGTAAACAAAGACGAGTCCAACCAAAAGTGCACGGAGTTGATGTCTGATCGTGTGTACCCACTCGTATGATTATTAATAATTCGCATTTGGGCTCTTATCATTCTTGATTATCATTATTTATTTATTACTAAATTCCTTCTTATTTCCTCTTCCCGCTCATTTTTATTTCTAGTATTAATTTCTACATAATAGTTAAATTCCGTACTTTTACTCTAATAATAATTACTGTTTAAAAGTGTTCGATAGTAAGGTATTAGTCAACTACTTAAATCAAGTCTAAATTTAAAAATAACAACGACAAGTTAGTACTTTTACAAACAAATATTCCTCCAGTTCTTCAAAATTTCATTTTCTGGTTTAAATCACAGTTGTTTTCCACATCCTAATTCATAATTTATTTTCCACATTCCTAATTTAAGAAATACTTGCACTGCCTGCATTAGCTTACTTATTATTAACAAATTCATGGGAGTAAAACTCCGCATTACAAGTTAAATGTAATAAATAAAGGTAATCATAACAAGTGCGTTAATATCTTTAGCTGTAACCTGTTTAAAGTTGAAAAGTAGTCTGTGTTTTCAACTTTTAAGATGGTTTTGTGTCTAGTATAACTTTGAAATAAAGTATATCAAAAATACAGAAACGTCTACATTTATCGGGTTTTAGACCAACGAATAATGTCGATTATATATATTGTAGGAAAATGACTGTGAACCTGCCAAAAATAGCCGGGGAAACCAGGAAATAACAATCAATCAATTCCAACGTGCATTTATTTATCGTTTAAAAAATGTTTACATAAACGTTATTTTTATATTACACCATAAAAAGCAATGATGGTTTTAGGTTGGCCTACACTGTGTAAATGATTTTTTTTTAATTTTTAATTTTATTTTTTTATTTTATTATTTTTTTTAATAAACCACACGTTCTCTACAACCTAATACAGAAACTTTGTTTAGAGAATGTAAAATAAAAGTGTTTTACTTCACACTCGAAGTTAGAATATAAATAAAGATAGATAACATTATAACAGATAAACAGATAACATTAATTTATGTAAATTTTTGCAGGGAAAAGTGTGTCATCTGTTCGTAATAGTAATATTATTCTGATTTTTAATAATAATTTCTCTTAATATTCATAGGCAGGTAGTAAATGTTTAAACAATTTAAAACAAATTAACTAGTTTTTTTTAACCTAATTCAAAATAGTAAACTTCTTTAAATACAATCCTGAACTGAGAAAGAAAATTTATTAATTATTTAAGAAAAAATGTAATGTAAAATAAACATTTCCTAAAGAATGCAATACAGATAGAAATGCTTACTTGACTGTAATAATTGTAATTTCCACTCTAATATTCATATTAATTAAATATACCTTTTTAAATAGTTATTTCAATAACTATTTAAATATTTAAACTATTTATCCCAATCCCTACCATTTAAAAAAATCAGCTTCATTAAAAAAAAAAAATACCGTTCTAGCCCATAATTTCTAATTCGTTTTCAAACAGGGCATTCTACCCAGCGACAACAGAAGACAACATAGACTGGGCATTGCATATACCCACCAATACATTATGAGAGGTGAGGCCGGGTCCACCATATTGGTTGAGTCTAGAAAGCCAAAATTCGCCAGAGACTGGACTGAAATTGCAGTGCGCGTATTACAAATACATTGTTTTCTAAATTACTTAAATCTGATCAAACTCTGTGATTTTTTACACACTAACAGTTTGTTATTGTGAGATCATGGTAGTAGTAACCGTAGAAATTATTCAAGGATAAAATAAAGCAAAGCTTAAAGTTTCAAATATTTAATAGTATAAATGAGCTACAATTGTTTCGCCTTGCGGCATCGACGGGTAGTAGCCCGAGGTATACAGGTTATTCCATACAGACAATAGGAAGTTGACCATGTGTGGACCGTGGAAGTTTGACCTGGATTTCTTATTCAAGAATGGTTCAAGTGGGTGTGTGTTACCCGAATAAATTACAATAGCTTGGACTTAGAACTCAAAAATATGTCTACAGAGAAAGTTATTTATTACACGGCGGGTTGTTTGTATGTAAAATACTTGTAAACAAGTAGAACTTTATGGTTAGAACCACTTACAGATGGTCCTTTTCATGGGTCCAAAGTCCACTGACACTTTTCTTACTGACGGAAGTGATATTTTTACTTTTCTAAAATAATCTGTCATAGTAATATTAAATAGTTTACTAGCTGGCCCGATCCGGCTTTGCACGGAGAGACAAATCAAACTTAAATGTATATTAACCAAAAAAATATACCAACAAATATATTTTACTATGTATTTCTTATGGGGATTTTTAGTAACAATTTATTAAAACCATGTACAAATTTTTCATTATTTCACAAAAAGTTTTGGTTACTTGTTAAAATCTACTTCCATGTTGTTAAAAGTAGCGAAGAAATTAGTTTTTTCGTTGTAAAGTAATATAATTTTATTGTATCTTGATGAAATTTTCACCAAATGTGTACAAATATTAATTAATAGATGTGTTAAAATTTATTTAAATCTGTTTATTCGTTTAAATATATATATATATACAAATCATCGTCTATTTTGATATATATTTTTTAAACGAATTAACAGATTTAAACCAAATTTACAACACTTCTTACTAATATATTTATACACATTTTGTGAAAAAATCATCAAGATATAATAAAATTTAATTGATTTACAACAAAAAAAACATAATTTCTCTTAAACTAATTAACAAAATTAAATAAAATTTAATAATTATGACAACAAAATATATACAAACATGTTGTGAAAATTTCATCAAGATACAATAAAATTTAATTACTTAAATTTAATTACAACGAAAAAACCAATTTCTTCAAAACAACATTGAAATAAATTTCATAAAATATATAAATAAATTTTCAAATAAATAAAGTAACCTAAACTTTTTGTGAACTTTATTGAAATGCGACGATACGCCTTTTTTAAATCATTTTCATCTCGAAAACCACCAAACGGATTTGAAATATCAAAACATTTATGAATTCACAATTAAATTTTCTATAAACTATCAAATCTAGACTTCTATAACTATCAGATCTAGACTAATAATAATTAAACAATTTACAACCATTTATCGCAATCGGTCTGGTTGAAAATAGTGTCAAATTATAACTTGTATAGGCCTAGTCTGATATTTATTTATAGATTTTGTTAAAATTTTCAGGATATATTCTATATGACTATATAAAAATCATACAAAAATTTGAAAATGATATATACATAATGTTTTGATTTATGAACGTTTATAGCAAAAATGTACATGATTTCTAAATACTGCTATTTTTATTGGTTTATTACATACGTTTATTAATCGCTGTAGTTATATTCTGATATACCAATTTATAGAAAATGTATAGAATTGTGAATTCAATTTTCTTTAGATAATTAACATCCGTTCAACGGTTCTCGAAATAAACACAATTTAGTAAACCAGCGTACTCTGTTTTGGTTTTCGTACAGAGAGTATACAAATTGAGTACGCGATAGTACAAAAACGCTTATATATCGAAAACTAATTATCGGAAGTTATTTTTTAAAACGGATTTGGATTCCTCATAAAATTTACTATAAATTATCAATTTTATGTTTTAATGTACGGACAATTATAGTTTAACTTTTTGAATTTATTTACGCCAATGTATATTTAAAACGAATTATATACAATTCATCATGGTTTTTAATACAAATTAACCTAACAACCTACTCATAAGATTTTATAGATAATTTTATTGTGAATTCAAATATTTTTCAAAACAAAAATCCATCAAACGGTTAAAAATATATATAATTTTTGTTGAGTACGTTACCGAATACCCGAACATCCCGAACTTGAATTTAATTTCACGACTGATAGGCCTACCATTGTTTCATTATGTAGCCTTTGTTCAGGTATGATCAGTGATTATAACTACATGTTTCTAGTAATAACTTAAAAATTTTTAAAAGGAAATATACCAAGAATTTAATTTAATTCTTAGAAAATGTGGACAAATATATTCAATAATTGACGATTTATTTTATTTGTTGGTATATTTAATTCGGGAATATTTTTGTGGCTGATATTTGAACGAATTGGCACTTGCTTTGTCGTTGGCAAGCCGTAACCGTGTACCGTGGGAATTGACACCAAACTTTTGTTGCAATATCTCCGTTAGATTGGATATCTGTGTATTTATGGTTTTTGTCGATAAGATGTTCACCAAAAGCAGAGTTTGTATATGAAGTCCTCTTAGGGAAGTGTTCCTTAAAACTTTTGTTGAAAGAGCGGGCCGTCTGTCCTATATAAAAATTGGGACATTCATTACTGTACAACAAGTGATATTGTATATGGCAGTCTTATCGTGTTTGTCATTATGTATGTCTTTTTTTGGGTTATTTAAAAAATAGTATACAGTAGTTTGTTTGAGGTATTGAAAGCAACGGTTACGTTCTCTTTAGCCATTCTACGTTTTGGAGTATGACTCAATGCTGATCCATATTCTGTGGAGACGTAAGTTTGCTTTTTATGTTTAATAATGGGTTTCTTATTTGTATGTTACCTGATGAGTTGGTCGATATCTGAGCTCTTGTACCAATTGTATACTGCGATGGGTTTAATTATGTTTACTTCCTGTTCATACTTCTCCTTGTCTAGAGGTACTGAGACTAGCCTGTTAACGAAATTATTGTAAGCTGCCATTTTTATATTACATGGATGATGGGAAGAAGCGTGTATAGTCTGGTTTGTTGTGGTAGGTTTTCTATTGATTTTGAACTTAACACTATTGTTTATTTTTGAAATTGATAGGTCTAAAAAGTTTAAATTGTTATTTGTTTCCACTTCAACCGTGAATTGGTGTTTTGGATGCATTGTGTTTACAAAGTTAATCAGAGTTTTAATTATCTAATGTTGCCATCGAAAAGTGCTATAGTATCGTTACATAATATCTAAAGACTATTTTTGGCCTATTTTGATTCATTTCAGACCAGAGATGTTTGTTTTAGATTTGTCCTTCCAGCAGAATTTTGTCCTTCCTTACTTCCATAGACAGATGAATCTCGCAACAGTTTTTCTGTCGAATCTACGAGCGCTGAAAAAACAGTTTTTTTGGCAGTATACGACACCAGTCTGTATTGTGGTCGGCGTTTTGTACACATCATAGGACCGCTACTTATTATTTTTTTCAAACTCTTAAGAAGCTTGATAACGAATTTTCGTTATAAAGATTATCTTAAATAAAGATTTTGTTAAAATTTTCAGACAAACTTAAGAATTTAGTAAACCCGCGTACTCGGTTTTGATTTTCGTACAGAGAGTATAAAAATTTTGTAGGCGATAGTACAAAAACGCTTATATATCGAAAACTAATTATCGGAAGTTATATTTTTAAAACGGATTCGGATTCCTCATAAAATTTACTATAAATTGTCAATTTTATGTTTTTATGTACGGACAATTATAGTTTAACTATTTGAATTAATTTACGCCAATGTATACTTAAAACTAATTATATACAATTCATCGTGGTTTTTAATACAAATTAACCTATCAACAAGTAGCCTATTCATAATGATTTTATAGATAATTTTATTGTGAATTCAAATATTTTTTTAAAACAAAAATCCATCAAACGGTTAAAAATATATATCAATTTTTGTTGAGTACGTTACGCGCTTATTAGTACTTGATCAGCTGTTAATTTTATTGTATGCTGTATTTCTGATAGAAAAGTATGGACAATACTGCTATTTTTGTTAGTTTATTAATCGCTGTAGTAATATTCTGATACACCAATTTATAGACAATTTAATTGTGAATTCAAATTTCTTTAGATAGTTAACATCCGTTCAACGGTTCCCAAAATATACACAATTTAAAAACCCGCGTACATTAGCGTTTGCATTTTATTGAAATGCGATGACACGACTTTATTAAATCATTTTTATTTCGAAAACCACTGAACGGATTTGAAACATCAAAACATTTTTGAATTCACAATTAAATTCCATCAACAGTTGTTAACACAAGTTATACATGATTAACCATGCCTTGTTGCATAACAACCCCATAATAACTAAAAACAAACAATAAAAAGAATCCAGTATACTATTGAACTATAGACTATATTTATTTGTATAAATAAACATGATATAGGCCTATGTTATAATTGTGTAACATATTTATAAAATTTTCCATTATAAACCTTGAAATAACATTTCAACCCTCTATTGTCATTGCCAATTGAATTGTATAATATTTAATTGTATAAAGTTAAAATACATCACATTTTTTGAATCAGAGAATTTGTACATTCTATTACCACTTGTGAAGAATAACTGGGATTAAAAAACATTTCGTATATCATTTAAAAATATAAATGAAATACATTTTCATTGGATGTTTAGAAATAAGGAGTAAAAGTATGATGTAAAAGTAAAATGTATTGATTGTTGAATTTACTCTAAAACAATTATTGTTTTTAATAAAACTGTACATTGTTTCTGGGAAGAATATGAACAGTAATACATTACTATTCCAAAAACCCAAAACTATTCCATATTATGGATTTTTAATACATCTTTTATTTCATTTCAGTTTGTAACCAAAGTTTCCAATATAAATTGGTCTCCTAGATAAATTACTACGTAACCATTCGAAATTGATTAATTCATACATAAAATATGTAACAAAATTTTTAATAAAGATAATTTTCTCCTTTAAAACTAGTGATATATATTATTTAAAAATCTGAGACAAATTTATATCTGAAATACAAACACTTTTCGGCGTAGTCAAAACATATAAATAGTTTTTCCATTTCATATAAAAGGTAGAACTCTTTAAATGGAGTAATTATTTAGAATGGCGAATAACTTATGTAATTTATAATATATTGCACACATTCAAATAACGCAAAGAAGCAACAAGTATACAACCACATCTAAGAAATTGAAATGGACAAACGGACTAAACTCAAAGTTTTTGAAAGGTGCAATTGACGGCAACACTGGATCTGTTCCATCTGGCAACAATGTCCCCAAAGGCATAGTGACGTTTGTTGCAGTCTACATACAAATATTTTGGTATCCTCACAAAGGCATTAACCAACTTGCTCTTTTCTCTCGAATTTGAATGGACCAATCATACTCAAGAGCCCCATAAGTCACCTTTAGGGCAAAAGCCCGAATCTCTTCTATAGGAGAGAGTATTGCATTTGTGCATTTGTGTTTTTATATAATTATTCTATGGATATACAAATAGTGTATGAATTCTCACATTCAGTTAAGAAATTCAAAGAAAAAAATCACATGGAATCAATTACTTAATTAGTAGACTTTGTCCAAGTAACTTAATTATGTTTTTCTTTCGTGGAATGAAGTGTAGTGTACTTTGATTAGTTTTCTTGTTTCTTTAGCGGCTAATCGGTGAGTCAAAACGCAAAAATGCATCGGTCCTTATTTGTTCGTCTAGGCGAGCTGAATCGAATGACACCTTGGACGGGAAGATCGAAAAAAGTTGAGGAATTATCGTTTTGCGAGGTGTAGGCCTAGTGTACATTGATTGGTCTTTTTGAAGTTTTACGGTTTTAGCGGCTAATCAAATCCCAAAACCGTATAGGATCTTATTTGTTCGTCTTGGCGAGCTGAATCGAATAACACCATTGTACAGGAATATCGGGAAAAAGTAAAAAATCAACGTGTTTTACGCGCTTTGATCCCCCTACCTCTGTCCTTCTCCGGGTACCCAAACTCCTAGATACGGGAGATAGTGCCGAAATGCTCAGCCGTTTTGGCGTGATTGACGCACAGACAGACACGAAATTCAAAATCTACATTTCACCTCAAACGAATAATTCAAGTTGATTTTTTTTTTAATGTTCAAGGAACACGGAAATCTTCTTCAGCTTTAGTTATATAGATAAAACGAATATTAATTTGATAGTATTAATTGAAATTAAATATTTTAAAATTTAAATAATAAAAAATTGCTTCATAGAATGATAAATTAGTTACAAAGTATAGGAAAGGAGTATTTTTAAAAATATTTGGGACTGGACCGTGATTCTTTACATGTTAATTTAAACTAAATAGATTTTTTAAAGCCTTTCAATACTTTTGTTTCGTGAGCAAAGTAGTTACTATTTTTAAGGCATGATAACTAAATAGAGTTAAGACATGGTGGTAAATCAAAATTCTAAAGCGAATATATATTTTTACTATATAATGGTTCGTATTTATTCTACCGATAAATAAGTACAGTAAGTGTTAAAATGTTAAATTTATTTTTTGCCTCATACAGATCATCAATTAATTACTTTAAATTCATAAAAAAACTTAATATGAATTTCCTACATAACTTGTATTTTTCTAGTTTTCTAGTAGGCCTAATTGTCTAACACTTACTAAAAGCTATAAAAAAAAGTCTTCTATCGAAATTATAGATATATGTATCTCAAAACCGTCATTTGGTAGAAAATTTAGTTTTATGAGATATATGTCGCAGTGAGATGATAAAAACGGAGATTTGATCAAATACTTTTGGTAGATGACCAATTTATGGGATGTTAAAGTTACAACTCTGTAGAGTGATTTCTCTAAAGAAAGTAAGTGATTTGATCAAACTATTTTATTGAAAATAGCTAAAAGTCAGGACTCGGAGAAACATTACGGGAGGAAGGTTTCGCGCAATTTTTATTATTGTTTTAAATATTTCCGGCTTTATCAAGTACCTAATATTATGGGGGGGAATGTTATGGATGTTTTGATGATGTTATGGAAGTAGGTACTAAAACCTTGCCTAACCTAAGTCTGCGTGCGAGTGCAGGAAAATTATCATTTTTTGGAGGTGAAGGATTAAAGAAGAATTCCTGTGAACAATCTAAAATACAATGTAAAACAAAAATATGTGCCTGTAAAAAAAATAACGTACTTTCTAAACAATATTATTTCATCTTTTCATTAAAACAGTGAAGGGATTTGATCAAATCACTTATTTTCAGATTCACAATCTTTCTTAGTTAGGAATATGGACGTTGATACTAAACTAAGAAGAAATGTATAATTCCCGCATATGGCAGCAAACGAAAATTCTTTAATTGGGAAGAAACACCAACTAATATGTGCCTACGGTGCCAGGTACTTAAGAACCCTTAGAGGAAAGCATCACATACCCGTATGCTCCAGAAAAATGCAAGAGTTAGCAAAGCTCCTCATACAAATGAAAAACTAAACCCGCAAATAAAATGTATGATGGATATATTACAACCGAGAAACTATGAAACATTAGTAGAGGCTACAAAACAAGTTTCCGGGTATGATGAGGAAAAAGAAACATTCTGAGCACCAACATATGCGATGAATATTGTAAAAGCAGTAAAAGACTGTTGTGACATAACAATGACAGAAGCGTCAAAGGGCAAGTGGCTTAACAATAGTACTAGTCAAGAGGTTCAAGAAACGTTGAAAACACTTGTACACCTAATGGATGCAAACTGGTGTTTCGATGTTTCAAGTGTGGCTGCCCCACCAACTTAAACATAAAAAAATGGAACAAAATTACAATCTTGCTCCTCACACATGATATTGAAAGACCACCTGATGAAGGAAGGGATCATTGCAGCAGAGAAGTTAAAAAAGAACCATGAAGATGAAAAGGCATATAGAGAACTACTAGAAGTGGCTTGCTGTCGGGTTATTTTACTTAACAGAAAGCGTCCAGGAGAACTAGAAAGACTGCCACTGGCCATCTACGACGAAGCTAAACCTAGAGAATCGTATGAAGAATTCGGGGATTCTATTATTCCCACAGAAAAGGTACTTGCATCTAGATTCAAACGAGTTGTATTCGTAGGCAAGAGACATCGAGGAGTGCCATTTTGTTTTCTACTGACGTGCAGGAACACATTTCTTTGCTGAAAGCAACAAGACACAACTTTTTTAAAGGAGTGAAAAATCCATATATGTTTGGAATACCAGGTAAAGAAACACCTATCAGCGGATACAAAACACTAGCAAAATTCGCCAAATCTTCTGGGGCTAAGAATCCAGTTGCCCTTAAAACCACTAGACTGAGAAAACATTTGGCAACTCTTACTCAGCTGTTCGACATGAATGATTATGAAATCGAACAACTGGCTAATTTCATGGGTAACACTGAGGGGATTCACCGAGGAGAATACAGATTGCCAGATGATGTGTACCAGACGGCAAAGATCTGCAAGCTACTTTTAATGATGGATAGTGGTGACGCAGCACAGTATAAAGGGATGAAATTAATTTAAATTTAGAAGAGGACCTGCTCACTGCCGATGATGAAGACGAAAACAACTTAGATAAAATTATCCAGGAGCACGAGAATACACTTGACATTAGCGTAGATAGTACGTCACATGAACCAGATGTTACCCAAAAACCCCAAAAGATGAAACGAAAATTAGCACCATGGACAAATGAGCAGAAGGTGGTTGTTACATCTTTCTTCAAAACGCATATAAAACGTAGGACCCCCACCAAAAAAGAGCGAATGTGAACAACTGAAAAACATGAAAAAGGAGGCACTAGAAAATAATACTTGGTTAAAAATTAAAGTTTTCATTCAAAATCAGTACATGAAAAAGAAATAGCTGTTACAGTAATTAAATACGTGATATTTCTAACAACTATAAGCGCAAAGTACTTCAATGATTGTAAGTTTTTTTTTATTGATTATAGGTCATCAGAATCTGAAACAGCGTACTCTAATTATTAGTTGAATAGTATTTATTGTATCGTTTTATATAGTTTTTGTTATGTGTAAGTTATGTTGCTTATATCTTACGAACTAACAAAGGTGTTTTTTTTATCATAACTTTTTATATATAATTTTCAATGATTTTATGTTCATAATTTATTGTTATCTTTACTTCGGAACTATTATGTTTATATGTAAGCTATGTTGCGTTTATTACGTCTTAACAAAGGTGTTTGTTTTTGTTTTTTTTTCCGTAACATTTTTATATATAATAATCAATGATTTTATGTTCATAATTTGTTATCTTTACTTCGGAACTATTATGTTTATATGTAAACTATGTTGCGTTTATTACGTCTTAAAAAAGGTGTTTTTTTTGGAGGGGGTTTATCTCAACATTTTGATATATAAAATTCAATGATTTTAAGTTCATAATTGTTATCTTTACTTATAACATGTTCAA
Organism: Aphrophora alni; assembly: GCA_963513935.1. Classification (NCBI taxonomy): domain Eukaryota; kingdom Metazoa; phylum Arthropoda; class Insecta; order Hemiptera; family Aphrophoridae; genus Aphrophora; species Aphrophora alni. The sequence goes on from OY740770.1 coordinate 33,736,473, forward strand.
AAGATTATATCATATAGTCAGCGACTATGAGAAAATACAGCTGAAGAATCAATTGTTATTAATGCTTCTTTAAAAATAAGAATTACTTCAACTGCAAGTAAATGTGCTCTTTTTTACGACATCCACTCATTTGTTCTTAAAATACAGTTACAGTAGTTTGTAAGTGCAGGTAGCCATCCCCGCCTGGGTGTTTTACAACTTAACACAATGAAACAATAGCAGCCCAGTAGCCAGCATGACCCAAGTAAGACACAGCCTATGACTCAAGACTAATTTCATGGTTTCAAAAGTTTTTAAAGTTGGTGACTTTGTTCAGAGTAACACTAGGCACCAACAGTTCTGCCAGTTACTTTTCTTTTGTTTTCTTTTTTTTTTTGTTTTCACTGATTATGATTTATGTGACAAAAACAGATGAACCAACAGATACACACAAACCAATTTACAATACAAACTAATTGTAAAAGCAATTCATAACAAAAAAAATACACTTTACTTCAAATTTTTAGTGATTGTCCTAATTATTATTAGTCTGAAAAAAAATGTGATTTATTATTTAGCCGACTTTCCGCTATAAAAATATTCCTGACAAATGCTTCAAAATCGTGTTCTGAATTTGTTTCTCACGAGTCAAGCTCGAAAACATTTATAGCTTCAAAACAAGATAACATTTTTCTATTAAATTTGTTAGAAATCTTATACGATGCGTGTAAAATTAATTTACTTTAATTGTAAAATATTCAACGAAAAATTGGGTATTTTTAAAAGAGTAAATTAAAAATTGTTACAAGATTCTTTTTCCACATATTCTTAAAGTTCATAAAAGAATAAGAAACTACATGGCCCCCACGGGTCCTGGACTCCGGGAATTTAATATAGTTTTTAAGGGCATGAAAAACTCCGGGATAATAAAGTACTAGTGTCTAGCATCTACGGCAGTCGCTATACAAATAATTCAACGTATGGCAGTCGCGCACTAGATGACGTAACAGGAAGGCCACTCGTAATTTAGAAATTGAAATGATCAAATTATCATTGTTATGTTTTGTGGCAATCTGTTACCAATTTGAATTATAACGTTTCACTTCTTATCAGTAGGCAAAGTAGGCTAGTAATTTATGGCAACTTGTTATTTTAGTAAAAGTTGCCGACTGTCTGCTACGTTTGCTTGCTAAGTTCAGGCGTTGTCTAGTGGCTATCTCAAACGTAATTTCTTCAAAGTGGCTACTCAAACGGAAAATAACCGGGAATTCGGCTAACGTATTGGGAATTTTTTTTAACACAGTGGAATTCCGCTAACCCGAAACAGTTTGACTAGGGAAAAATGGTTAAGTTCAAAAGCACATGTTTTTATATGCGTCTAGTTAAACTAAAGGTTGTTTATGGTTAAGAAGATATAAACCAGTTACAAATTTAACAAAATCATACAGTGCGTATTATTTTGTAAAGGGCTAACAGTAAACTAATATAAAACGATAAGTACTGTGAGTAGGGTGGGTGACCAGGCGTCCCGTAAAAACGGAAAAAGTCCCGTTTTTTCACGTTGTGTCCCGTTGTACAAAAAAACGTTGTCGGGACGTGAAAATGTCCCGTTTTACTAGGAAACACATCTGACATCACTTACGGTTACGTAACTACGGTTATATAACAGGTTTTTATAAAAAATGCTTAATATTTACTTTAGAAATAACTTTACTAATAAAGTAATATGAACCACAACATTTTATTTATTTATTTTTATTCCTTGGAAAACTAGAAACTTGTGTGCTTTGACAGGCTTAAAAGAAAAGAAAATTCACGTTTTAAAAGTTTTAAAAACAAGTTTAGACACTTGATTTTTTAAATTTTATAATATTTTAACAGACGAACATTAAACCAGGATTCTGTAGGCCCTATTCCATACCCCCATTCTTAGACCCTAGTCCCGGTAGTGCGTGTTATATTAGTGTCCCGTTTTTACATGGTAACAATCTGGTCACACCTAACTGTGAGAGACGTCTCGTTTCGTAAAGCTCTCTTGTCACCGTGATGCGGTCTGTCTGGAATTTCAGGAGAGACAATAATTGTGTAAACATACAAACAAAGCTCTACCGTTTCTTAACAATATACACCAATTGAATATGATTACTTTTTATGACTTTAATGCAAATATTTAGTCTAATCCGAAAAGACCTCTGTCCCAATTATTTCGGATAAGCTGACGTCTGTTATTTTTTATTATTATTATTTTTTTAATACTATACGTATTTTATTATTATCTATTGTCTTGTTAAAATGGGTAGAAAACAAAGGGGAAAACACTACTAAATTATACCGGTAAATAATATCTAGTCGTGTCCGGTAAGTAAAGCAGACACGTTTTAAAACTACGGCCGATATATTTGCCTGCCACAACTTTTTAAATTTTTTTTATGAGAATATACAAACTTTAACAAATACAAATAATTATATTAGCCTACGATTAGTTTTTTTGATAGTGCTTAGAGAGAGAGAGAGAGTTGAAAAAAAAAAATCCCTTCTGTCTCAAGGTCAAGTTTTCTTTATCTGCTCCGGAAGTTGTTTTCAAATACGTAGGCCTGTTCTTTATTTTGAATTGCGCACGTGTGTAAACTATTGTATTCGTTGTTTTTTATTAGCTAGCAGTTATTTGTTAAATGATAAAATATACTTTTAAAATTAATTTTACTTGTAAAATCAGTTCCGCATTTTCGTCCTAAACTAACGGTCGATTTTTCACAACGTAGCGGTTTAGTTTTTGTTCAATCTTTATCAAATTTACCAGACGTGATTATTTTTGGTATGGAATATTTAAGATTTGAAAGCTTTGTCATTGTAATGAAATAAAATCTGCAATTTTTATTAATTTATATAAATGAATTTGAAATAATACACGAATTAAATATAAATAATAAAATAGTATATATTTTAAGTGTCTTTTGTAAGTAAATATTATTTCTTAAATGTTTGATGTGTATTCATTTTCAACTATTATTACATGTTTTAAAAATATCTGCACGAAAATTTGGTCCGTTCTTGGAAACTGAATTTATGAATTTTACAAATCTTAAAAAATAAAACACTTGTGATATAATTAATATTTATTTGCTCACCTATAACATTTAATGAACCTATAACTTCAGTAAAAATGATAAGAAGGCTAATAATTTTAGCTAGAAATCCCCATAAACTATAATATATTGGAAATTATGATTGAATTTGTTGCGTCGAATTATTATTTAACATCCTTGAAAATTTGGGGGAAATCCTGAAAAAGTCCTGGAAAAACCCTGGAATTTTGTTTCTTTGATAGTGTGGGAACCATTCAAACATTTAAAGGAAAAACTTGTTCATCCGACTTTTCATTTTATGTTTTTTTTTAGAATAAGACATTCTGACCGAATTAAATTTTTTTAGCTGACCATATTATGGCCATTATTATTATTATTATTTCTTTTTTTTTTCACAGGAACGCCTTTTTTTCATACGTATTGTTAAAGTTCATAAAAGAATAAGAAACATTTAAAGGTAAAACTTTCCATTCGACTTTTATTCGGCATATTCATATTATGTTCAGCTAAAAAAAAAAAATAAATAAAAAAAAACTAATGCAGCCAAAATGCATTCCTTAAAAAAATATAAAACTTTTTTTCTGTAACTTTTTTCTATAAACAGCATATTTTGGGCTGTATTTATCTGTATATAACTTCAGTCAAGCTAATTTTTGTAGAACGAGAAAAAGACTTAATTGAGAGTAAACAGCCTGATACTGATTATCTTCAGTGAACAGTGTTGCCAAATTGTGGACGTGGGTAACGCGTCAGGATATACATGAGTATTCACGGCATGTATATTGGAACTGAATTCCAGCGAACCTAGCGGCAATCGTCAGAACTGTACAATGAATATCACAGTATAAAAGACGACCTCTAAGACGTCCACGTTGCTCGACTAATTTTTTTCCCCCTTCGTAATGGAATGGAATATAAATATACTGAGGCAGTTGGGGTTTAGTTATTAGTACGTCTAGCAGATAGGATTTTTTGTTGTGATATCAGACCATATTAGAACGAGTTAACATGGGGTTGTGTTATTACGTCCGTATACGGACGTAACAAAACGCCGGACGTCCTAATATATGAATGCAAAGTAATACATGGACGTCGCAATGTTAGTAGGATATATATATATATATATATATATATATATATATATATATATATATATATGATTAAATTGACCAAACACAACCGATTACTCACAAATTTAAATAGTAAAATAGAAATAGAGAAAGGTTGTATTGTGAAAAAAAATTAAGGAAAATTGTGATGTTTTTAATTTAAATATATTATCGTGTAACTTTTTACATAGTCTAGAATTCAATAGTTTTTACAATTTGTATGCCGTATGTAAATTGGTTGGTAATTACCGGTTCGTCAATAGGCTTAAATGTTTTTCTTTTGCAAACTATTATAATAAATTCGTAATTATTTTATGAAAAATCGAAGTACGATAAAACATAATAGAGACTCAATATGAAACTTATAATTGATTTGTTATTTCATTTTTCTAATCAGTTATTTTAAAGCATTTTTATAAATAATATTTAAAAAATAAAACAACAAATTCCAAATATTTATTATTATTTTTGTTACTGGAGATGATATTTACAAATATAATGATTCTTTGAAAATAATATGAAAACATGCAAATACACTGAGTTTCTCTACCTAAGTCTTAGAACTTACATATATTTAGTAAATCTATTACCTTGTTGATATATGTGTCTAATAAGAAGACAATCATTTAGTATTTGCCTACACATTAGTTGTTCAAATCACAGCATAACTCCTCAGACTACACTCATTATTTAGAGACTGTTGGTTTGAGAGCAGGGAGAAACAAGGATGTGAGACTTTTTGTTCTGTAATATCCTAAGTTTAACTATCCAATCAGCTATTTGGCTAAGAAGCAGAGAAAACTATGGGTAACAGCAGGCTCAAATATAAAACTGTCTCTATATAACATTTGAACAACAAAACATATTCTTTAAAAGAATGAAAATCTTTTAGCGTCATTTGGATTCTTGGTTTGATGTTTATACAGTAAAATTTGTTTATGTTAAATTACATTTATCGAATATCTGGTTGTAAACTAAGAAGTATTATTCTCATATATATATATATATATATATATATATATATATATATATATATATATATATATATATATATATATAATTTAAACAAATTATAATTAGGGAACTAGTTATCAATTTTGAAATACATTTATATACAAAAATTATATAACAAATTAATAACAATTTTTATGTATAGAAATATTTAGTTTTTTTTAAAATAAACTCAGAAACACAAATTGATCAAATCATAAATTAACAAGATGACCTGTTCATAAATCATGTCAATAACGAGTACTCTTGTGTCGAACACTCGGTATTGGTAAAAATTATTATTCATAAAACATTTTTTTTTTCAAATGGTCTAAATCGTCTTCTGTAGTTAATATTACCCAAACATTTATATTACCAAAACATTTTTATTTTATGTATAAAAATAAAAATAAAGTATTCATAGATTTAGTTGGCATGATCATATACATTTTTTTTCAAAAGTTGTATTTTAAGTATTTATAAAATTCAGAACTATTTCGTAAAATATTTCAATGGAGTATTATAATTATCCTGGACCTATTGGCATTTAAAAACATAATTTATTTTACACAGTTAGAGATGTAATGAGTACGGTATATTTTTCAAACCCTTAAGATTTAAATTTAAAGCAACTAAATTTCACCTTCCAATATTGTTAAAAATTGCATAATTATTTATTTATTGTAAATTTTTGTGAAGTGTGGTGTAGTACTATAAATATAAAACATATGAACTCCTACATTTGAAACTTAAAAATCTTTCCAAAATATATAATTATAATCCGTAAATAGAAACTGTATGCTTTAAATCACAATAATTTAGGTGCTAATGAAAGTTAAAAAATATGAAGGTTTTATTTTGAAAAAATTACGTTTCAGGTTCTATTTAAAAATATTAAATTTATGTAGCAAATAAGTAAAATGTTTTCGTATAGTGTTTATTTGAATAAAACATATTGTACGAAACTTTTTGTTTGTATTTTATAACTTATGTTTCTATTCATAAGAGTAAATAATGACATTTTTTCTCTAACAAATATAAAAACTTTAAATGAATCTAAATAATCTCTTTAAAAAGGATTGAAATCATAGCGAATAATTAATTATATGATTTTCGTTTTTGGAGTAGTGTGTAAAAATACGACGTTTTCTATAATATGTTGATGGCAAAGGGACTCAGTAGTAACATATACTATATTACTAGTTATTGTGTTATTAAAGTGTTTTGTGTTTTAAGTTGGACACAGAATATAAACGATATTTATTTGTTTACATATGATTTTTAATTTTCTATTTATTTAGACCACGGTAGTAAGTCAATTCTACTGTAAATACTCGTTACTTAATAGAATGTCATAAAAAGTTGAATGTTCTTGTCCTAGTTCATGAGTTATTTATTACTACCAAATTGTATTTTAAAATAATCCCAACGGTAACTTAAATCGATTGTTTAAACGTGTAACTACTTTAAAAAAATGAATTGTAAAACACAATAAAATTTAAATAAATATTATATCTTAGTCATTATTTTTAAAATAATCTTAAAATTATTTAAATTAAACCTGATATAATTGTTTGGCATTCAATTTGCATTTCAAGAGAAGAACCATTTGGCACAGTTCCTGTTAAAACAGATGTTCCTTTGAGACTTGTTTTAAATTTTGCACGTGAACTATATTCGAATTAAATATAAGTGGCATAACAACATAAACATGTATTTTTAATAATTTCAAAAGTAACATACCAACAATACGGGTTTATTTTTGGATATATAGTTTGATAAGTTATAACTATATATAGTAACTATGTATATATATAAATATATATATATATATATATATATATATATATATATATATATATATATATATATATATATATATATATATATATATATATATTGTTCTAGTTACACGAAGTTCTTTTGTCTACTTTTAAAAATAAATATGTATAAAGATTCTAAAATAAATATTATTATAATGTAGAACCCACTTTATTATAAACCAAAATATAGAGAAAGATACATAAAATTCATATAATGTATGATATACAATTTTTTAAGTTAGGAAGTCGATATTCAAAACACACAAAATGGTTACGTGTTGAGCTAGTAAAGTGACATGGTGATAAAAACTAAATTTATCAATTTTAATCATTTTATATATTACAATTTTTGTTATTTTAGTTATTTCAAAATCAGAGATACATAATTTTACATTGATGAAAAATTTATTGTGATTCGATTATGCAAGGCTCTCCTATAGCAGTCACGTGACATTTACTGCTGATAAAGCACAGAAACCGAACAACTTGCTGAAACGGCTGACGTCAACCAAATTGGGGGCGACGCAGGACGTATTGAGCACGGCATACAAAACATATGTCCGTCCATTTATGGAGTATGGAAGTGAAGTTGTTTCTCTCTCCTCTAAGAGTACCCTAACCAAATGTGATGTTGTCCAAAACAATGTTCTAAGAACTATCACTGGCGGTGCCAAGTCCACCCCTATAGTGGCAATGCAACTGTAGGCAGGTAGAGAACCTCTTGAATCCAGAAGGGATAAAAGTACACTTAAATTTTGGGAAAGAGCCAGAAGAATGGATTCCAAACACTGGAGTGAGTACAGAGCAGCAACTCAGAGACTAAAAACTCAAACCACTCCCTTAACGCACGCCGAAGCTTTGCGAAGTAAATACCAAGTTTCTGTTGCGAGCCCAGCACCCCTTCAGGGCTTCCCTGCGGTTGTGGCTGCTCTAACTAATGTGTGTCTACGGCTGCAGAATCTTGTCACCACCAAGGAGGAGACAAACCCAATAGAACTTCAAAAGAATGCTCTGAATAATATTCATAATCTCTACCCGAGTAGCGAGTGGCTACATGTTTATACAGACGGATCATACATGGCTGAAACAAAGGCTGCTGGTGCTGGATCTTTTTGCAGGCTCTTCCAACAATAATTCTCAGCAGTAGGTAAAAACGCAAGCAATTTCGAGGGGGAAATATGCGCGATCATCGAGACTGCCAACAAAATACAAGTATTAAACTTAAGTCCAAACAAGGTCGTGTTCCTTATTTGACTCTCTGGCTGCAATTTACGCACTCAGCAATTACAAACCTACTGACTGCTTCGACACCCTGAACTTCCGCAGGAAACTAGCCAACCTCATTGATGGGGGATGGAACGTCAGCCTTCAGTGGGTCCCCAGCCACGTCAGTCTTCCAGGCTACGAAAAAGCAGACGAAATGGCCAAAAAAGGAGCAAAGGAAGAGCAACCTGAGATTCTCCAAACCCTCCTAGCAGCAAGGAGGCAAATTGATACCACCATATCTAGGTACACTAAGAACCTCCTAAAAGGATTAAGTATAGGCAAAATGTGGGAGAACCTCGCGACCCCAGGGCACATGCCTGCTGATCTGAAGAGAAGTGAAGATGTTGCTAGGTTCCGTCTGGAAACTGGGCACGACTACCTGCAGGACCACCTACACCGCCTTGGCTTGGCTGACTCAGACACAAATCATGGCCCTCTCTGCTCAACCACACGCCTTGGCCCTCAACTTCTCGCTTTGGCCCTCTCTGCTCAACCGGAATCATGGTGGGAAGTCACCTCCTCATCTGTCCTAAACTCAACCATCTTCCTGACGATCTCACAATGCGATACTGGGAGGCTCGGCGTCAAATGGCACAACCGCCACCGACGGGCGTTGGCTAAAGTAAAGTAAGTAGTAGTGATGGCGTGAGAAGGCAGTTTTACAATAAAAATCGTTGTTTCTTCAATAGACAAAAACTAAATTGTAACTTTAATACATGAGGATATATAATATATTTGTTGAGGAATATTATAATTCAAAGAGTACTGGAGAAACTTTAAAAAATAGCATTTTCATTAATTAAATGGTAAAATACAAAAGTTAAAGATAATCAGCTGTTAAGAAACTACGTTTTACTTAGGGCAATAGAACGTAGAAAAAAGTATATTCAGATGTGAAACCTTATAAGATCCATATTTTGATATTTTTTAAGTAATTAGTTATTCAATTCAATATTGGGATTATATTATATAATTAATTAAATTCGTGTGTATATATATATATATATATATATATATATATATATATATATATATATATATATATATAACATATACTTGATTAAGATGTAACGAAAAACGGTCTAACATTATAATAAAATAAAGAAAACCTAATCGTCATAGATTAAAAACAATATTTATATTATGGTACTGTTGTTGTAAAAAATAAGAATAATTAAACTTTTCAAATACAATGTGTAATATTTCGTATGAATAAAATGGTCCATAATTACACTATTTAATTTCGGAAAGACAAATTCCATTGGTACATTCTGTGTTTTTATAGTTTATCAGCCTGCATTATGTAATAAGGATATCACTTTGAAAGTTTTCGTTAAAGAAATTATCCTAAAATAATGTTATTTTCAAACTAAAATCTAAGTACGAATTTACAACCGATGTGTCGCTGTTTCAACATTTGAACAGTGTCCATGATCATAGTCTGTCCCAAGCCCTCTCTAACCTTTAAAAAAAAAATATAGTATATTGAATTCCGTATAATCCTGCAGTAATTATTGGCATCACAAAAAAATCGAACATAACTTTTAATATAAAAATGAAATAATTGCTTGAAAGCACACCTTAAATTTTAGTCGTAATAATAACGAAATTTACAACTTAATGTGGTAACTTGTAATATTTCATTAAATGCAGTTGAGATTGCATAAATGTGTTGAGATTTTTGATACACAAATATTATGAATGGTAACCTTTTGAGTTTGTGTCAAACGATTTGCCTATATATATATTTGCCAATATATATATATATAATAATCAAACGGTAGGAAATAGTTACCATGTTAATTTTCTAATAAATACAACAATGAAAGTTGTATTATACTTAAAATATTGGTGACCCGCTCATGTTCATTCGGTCTCAGTTATGTGAACACTTGCCGAGGTTTCCCCGTTGCATTCTATACAATTGTGTGTTCTTTGAGTTAATAATAATTGACATGTCGATAGTCGATCCGTTTTGTAAACGAATTATTCACTTTTAAAATAACTCGTTTGTAACACTTATTGACTGTTTTGCAAAATTTCATTATTTTCTCTCACCATTATTGATGAAGTAGTCAGTATTCATCTTATGTACTAAACAAATGTCTTGTAGTTGTAACACTCAATCTTATTTAAGGAGCACAAAAGAAACAATGTGTTTGCTGCGTTGTCATTTTGTTTTCGTGAAACTAAAGACGCGATTAAATTTTAAAACACGCATAAAAAAAAGAACAAACCTGAAATTTATATGCTACTCCAGTATATAAAATGACGTAATACTCGGTTTCCATTAAAACCAAAGAAAATAACCGGACTTTCTACTTGAAATATCTTGACTATATTGTTCTAGAACCGAAAACAATAATTAAAATAGTACAAGTTTTTTTTCTTCTGAATACGCAATCAAAACTATTATTACATAATAAAGTATAATTTTTGAGTTAAATTGGAAAAAGTATATTGTGTAAGTTTTATGATTTCTATGTTATTTTATAATTCCTTAGTGAAAAAATTAATTAAATTATAACAATTTTAGCATTGTAGGCTCATTATACAACTTTCAATAAATATGATAGTGTTTTTACACCGATATAAGGATAATATGATAACATGGTTGTTTAACTTAAATTCCACTTAAAACATATCATGCAGTTAAGCTTTTAACACTAAGCACTTCAGATAACTTTGTTTAATCATGTTTGACTATAAGAGAGTTTCCATAGTAACATATGCGAATACATTCCTAGTAGCCTGTAGGATGATTATTTTGGTTTCCTCTCGGATAACTGAGAGATTAGAGTTTACAAAAACTGTAGTAATATTCAAATTGCTTATGCATATATATATATATATATATATATATATATATAACTTTTCGCCAACATGAATTTGTGCTAAGATAATGTAAGTCATTACCATATTCCATTCAAAAACACTTTGTTTAAAAGTGAATATTATTAAAAATCATATTCAAATGTACTTGAAGTTCAGAAAAGTTCATCAAATATTTGTATAATATAGATAAAGAAAAGGATGAACCTTGTGTTAATCATAAAATAATTTTATCTAATCTAGTTCAAATACGTAATAACTACTGATAAATGAAAGTAATATGTTTAATGTATTCACTATTTAAAATAGGAAAATTCAAATTTCATGCATTCGGTCAATGACTAAACAAATACAAATACACTTTCAAATATCTATTATCCGTTTAAAAAATAAATGTTTCCCTTTGTATATTCGGTTTTTCAATATAATAAATTAATCGTGCTATTTTTTCATATAAAATTTAATTTATTATTGCTGTGTCTACTAAAATAAGACTTTCTGTTATTCTTTATAGGAGGTTGATATTACTAGACCTTATATTAAATCAAGATGAGTGCTTTATTTTAACTTTCCAAAAGTGCATTAAAATTTTGTTTCCTTTTCAATAATTCAAAATATAGGTTATAAAATTACAAAACATGGTTATTGAATGTAACAGCAGTCTTCAATTAAAATAGCTTTGTATTTGTTTAATATTAGTAATTCATTATTTAATAATAATCGTCAAAATAATATTTTGTAAATTCATACGTAAAAGGAATAAATTATAAACAGTGAGAATATTATTAGATTATGTATTTAGTTTTTTTTTTTTTTTTTAACTTAGAAGATATACTCAATTTGGGATCTTTCCGCTGACTATAAATTGCTGACGCAGAGAGGTTGTTAGTGGAGTAATAATATTATATGATTACAATAAGAAAAACATTGGCTGTAATATATATATAACATATATAAGTATATAGTAGTAATAACTGCTAAATATCTAGGCCTAATAACAATATAAAATGAATAACGGTTTCAAAGTATGTTTATCGCGATACTTAATTTTTAATATTGTCATAATTAGTACCAACTAAAAATGTTAATTTGTTGCAGTAAAAAACACGAATGAAATAACTTGATTGAAAAACATTAAAGTGCCTTGTGTTATATTAAAACCACTCCCATGTTCTGTTACCTCGCATATTTAATATCTCAAGCAGAGTTTTCATCGTGTTTATTAGATCGTAATTCACTGGGGATTTCACTCTGTACTTTCCTGCAAAGCATTACTCCATAAATTTTGTAAAAAATAAATTACATCATTTGTATATTTAACACTTTTGGTTATGAATACCATTTACAGGAATTGAAGTCCATGGACCTCATCTAAATAATTACAATGAAATTTTCATTTTTTAAAGTTTATATGTTAATTGATATTGTTTATGCTATATCCTATGCCTTTGTGTTTTGACTTTATAAAATGTAAAAGTCTTTAGGTTTGCTTGATACAATATTTGATTAAATTAGTAAAACAAAATATTTTTATATTTATTTTTAAATTTCTTTCTTGGTGAAATGTTCCAAGATAAAAATATAGCTTTTAATTCTGTTTCAAAATATAACTTCCATTTTTATTTTATTATTTTATTTTTACTTAGTGAATTACTGTTATTAATTATTTATTTACCTTTACAGATGTCTATAACATGCTTTTATTTACGAGCAACAGGTGATTTTCCCCTCTCAGGAAAAATCTACCCTAGCCAACCATACAATGCAACAATCGCCCCACCACCCTGAATCACACCAGGTTCTCTCAAATAGCCCTAACATTCTCCCGGAATTATTCGACTATCATAAATTATATAGCACAATCCATTTAGTACTCTCTTTAATACTTGATAAATGTCTAGACAAATAACGAATGAAAATATATAATAAAATATACCCACTTACAAATACAACTAGTACTTTACTACAAATTAATCAGCATTAAATGGGTTTCTAAAAATGTAGACTATCAAAATAAATCCATATGTAAAAAGTGGGATTATCAAAATAACATTTTGTAATGTTTGCGTCAAGTAATACATTGGACGAACAGAAAGAACGTTCAGGACCTTCTCAAGGATTCTAACCACAGAAATAATCTTTTAAGATAACACGTATACGTGGTAAAATATTTAATATTAACCTTATATTCGTAAGAAGTAACTATAATTATATGGAAGTCCTTCACAAAAGAAATAAAACAAGAAAATTAGTAATGAATTAAATTCACATTTAAAAAAAAACAAAATAATTATTTCATAAGGTAAACTGTGAATGCAAATGCATGTATGACACAATAACAACCAAACAAACAAATCCATAATTAATACAACCTTAAATCCGTTTGTATATTAATTGTAAATCAATCTTATTTGAAGCAACCTGACAGTATTGGAGCAGAAAAATCTATGATTGGATGTATATAAAACACTATTAAAAACTATCTAAATGTACGGTAGTACAAAAATATAGTATTATTCAAATTGCTTACGCGAATTATTGAATAAATTCATTATGATATACAGTGTAAACCAAATTTAAATGTAAGTAAAATCTATCTTGAAAATTCCACAGTTGAGAGGCAATGACATGCTATGCAGAAGTATATATATATATATATATATATATATATATATATATATATATATATATATATATAAAACTTTTCGCCACCATGATTTTGTGCTAAAATAATGTAAGTCATTACCATATTCCATTCAAAAACACTTTGTTTAAAAGTAAATATTAATAATATAACACATACATTCACATTTACTTAAAGTTGAGAAAATTTCAACAAATGACTGTATAATATAATTATTATAGAAAAGGATGAAACTTGTGTTAATCATAAAATAATTTTATTTAATCTAGTTCAAATCCGTAAAAACTACTCATAAATGAAATCTATTTATTCGTAAATTTAATTAGGAAATAAAAATAATAACCAATGATTTTTTAATCAATATTTCCTATCGGGATAAAACTGCAAAAATGGTTATTTTTTAATTTTTTATTTTAATGAACAAATATTCGAAGGAGACAATTTGAACACATCATAGAGAACAACGAAAGACAAAAAGACATATATTTAATGCCGAAAATTTTTTCAAAACTTATAACCTGTAGGAATTATACAAAATTACGAAAATGGACGGAAACGTTACATAATAAAAACGAATTAGCCTGTCATTACAATAAAACAACAAAAAAATCTGCTATTGGTGAACAATTAATTATAGAGTGGTCTCGCTTTTGTATCAGTTTAACAGGCATGATTTATGCAGTTAATAAGAAATGTGATGTATTTTATTTAGATATAGCTTAAATCTCAAATTGTACATATTATGTACACAGATGGTATTTTAAGTATATACGATCTTATAGTAAAATGTTACACTTCTTAGAATATGAAATATCGTCTTAATCTCAATTATTGCTTTCAAATGTTGTTTCAACAATAGTAGTATTTTGTATAGCTGTAACAATATAATGAAAACATAGGAGCCGTAATCAAGTAGTATAAACAAAATACATATCCAAATTCCTTAAGTGCAAATAACACAGAATTAGATTATTTTATATAGATGTAAACACTTTAAATGAGCAGATAAATGATTGCTTGTTTCAAACAATAATAAATAGTAAATACATTTGGTCACTATTATTCCAAATTCGCAGCAAAGTAGAATCAGTCGATTGTATAATGTGTACGAGTACAAACATAATCAAAATTAAATTATGATGTAAAATGTATTAGATTCAGACAGAAACCACTTACACAAAAAATAGCCAAAAATGTGGCAATATTGTTTTGAAGGAAAATTTATAGGAAGTAATGAAAAATACAGGATAAAATTATAACATATACAAATACATAGTATTCGTATTCAAATTAATTAAATATAATTGGAATGATTCAAATTATTTCTTAATTTAAATTACACCTTTGCATGTTATAATATTAATATTATTTACAATATAAATTGAACACAATATTATGAGGTATTGTAAATTTATATTGTATACTTAATAACGTGTTCTAATGTCTGTTAATTATTTAAACCAAAAAAACATTTCTTTATATTATATAAACTTTAACCTTTTAATTACGTCAAATTATAACGCTCAATTAAAATTAAGTTTTTAAAACATTCTAATATTTTAAATAATGATCTATAACTTTTTTATAATGATCTATAACTTGCATTCTATTTCATTATGAATTGGAATTATTAACAGCATCCGGCAATTTGATCTTCCAGTTTATATTACCAGCATTATAAATTCTAAATCGCATATCTATGAGTCATATTAATATTAAGAAACTGAAAGACGACACTCGATAAAAATTATAAATATAACTAAACTCAACTTAGTAGTAAAATATATTAACATAAATGGTATAATAATTTATTGTAGTTTAAATTAATTATCTAATATCCATTTATTTGGAATACATGTAATTATATATTTGTTTATTTTTCTTACGATTTTGCAGCTAGTTGTTAATTATTTCATTTCAATTTAAGATGATTTATTATACACATGTAAAAAATTGGGTAACGAATTTTTATAGGTAGTAATGGAATGGAAATATTTAACTTACCAAGCATTGTCTATTAGTAATTGTTAAAACTATAAAGGTTTTATGACACAATTGTTTATTAAATCGTAAATCTCAGAGGATTTCCCGCTGTTCCTTTATTGCTGACTTTGCTCGAAATATATTACATATGCGATAAATTACCTGCTTTTGGTTATAATAAAACAATGAAATATCTTCAATTTATATCTATCTCGTACACTCTCTTTCTAAATCTTTAATAGGAATATAAAACTTTTTTAAATTTGATTTATAACATTAATTGTTGAAATTTTGTTGTACATACACTATGTTCTAAAATATGTCTATTGCAGTGTATTAGATGTTAGTTTAATAGTTACCTTTATGTTAAATTGTAGGGAATATTGCAGTAACTAGGATGAATATATTTATATAGGACGTAGTTATGATATTATAGAACGTAAACAGTACAACGTATCTGTATTGAAACCCATAATAGATAATTTAATACCTATCCTGTGTTCAACCTCTAATTTAATATCGATTTATTGTTATTGTTATAAATAAAAAATTAAATTATACTTGTGATAAAAATAGAATTGTACTCACAAGAAATTGTCTGCATTTAAGTATAAAAATATTCTTAAAAACAAATCATTGTGATACAATCAGAGAAATAAATCGCAGATCCAGGAAAGTTGTATGAAATTTTGCTTTTTAGTGTTCATGTGTACTCAATCATTTATGTTATGTGTTATACATGATTACGTTATCTATAATTTAATAAATTCCCCTGAATTAATAAAAAAAGTAAGATAACAAGAAAGTAAGTAATTTTGATCTTATGTACCATACGTTTAAATAAATGTATTATTTTACTTACACCAAAATAATAATTATAACATTGAAAATGTTACATATAAATATTTACGTTATTATTAATTTGTTGTCTAATTATAATCCATGATTATTTTGATACATTACAAAATGAAAAGTTAATATTATTTAAATGTTTTTACATATTATTACTCTTTTAGACAATATTCTTTAAAAAAGAAAGCATAAATATTAAAAAAAAAATTATAACAACAGAGATAATCTATGCTTTAAAAGTTAAATCTGAATTAACTGAACAAAAAATATTTTTTAAAGTTTATGTTCCAAATATTATCTAAACTCGTACTACGTTCAGTCTGATAGAAATAGTTGTTATAAAAAAATTTAAATTCCAAATAACATCGTAACTATAAATAGTGTAAAAAGAGGATAGATATCTTGTATCATGGTAGGTTCTTAACTTTACTTCCCCCCCCCTAAATTGCAATATAATGTTCTTTGTGGAAATATGTTGTCTTAGTGTTGCATATATTGCAGTGCCAAATAACGTCCTCAAATCATAAATTGTTGATATACATCCAAATAAATATAAAATTTAGACTTTTAATGTTTCAACAAATTATATGTAATAGAATCATGTAGTTGAGTATTCAACTGTTATGATAGAACAAATTGAATTACTATGAGAAAACAATGACGAGAAGTTAAAACTTTGTTCATACTTTGTACAATCAATAATCGTCCGTTGGTGAATTTATCGGAGTTATAAATAATGTTATACCTTACTACATGTCCATTTAGCATCTGCCATAAGTAATGACCAAAACATCATTTGGATCTGTAAAAAGAAATAAAAAACTTGGCCTTAAAAGTTTATTATATTTTATTATGTTGAAAGAAGGAATCACCACGATATAAAAACGCACACTACAAACGTTTCATGTATGGATATCAGTAATACAATTTTAATATGTAGGTGTATTAATTTTGTTCATCTTAATCCCAATTGTACAAAAATTGTAGAAATAGTAGATTAAAGTAAAGAGAGTAAATTAAAATTTTAATATCAGATAAAACTGTAATTCTCTTTGAAAGAAGATATTGTATATGAACTACTCCTGTAACGATTATTTTCAATATAATATGAAAACAGTACAGAGATATAAATATATTTAATGAAGATTACGTAACTTTATACAAAAGGTTATATAAGTTATACTATAAGGCTATATAGTTTTTTAAGGATTTTTTTTAATTGCAGATAAAATTTACAAGAACTGTAAGAAAACAGTCTATACATTTGGTACAAATAGTGATATAATTAGAAAACCTTCCATAGTAAAACCTTATATGAATACCACATAGCTTCATACAAAACAAGCAAGGACAGAAGTGCTTAAACGGTTTATGTAAAAATAACTATTCTAGAACTACATCGAACACCCTTTAGTTACCAAATATTTCAAACGTGATCGTGGATACATACAATTAAATGACAATTGTTTTAAATCTTGTGTACAGGATAAATGATTGTAAACAGTGTCTACAAGAAGGAATTTATTATGCATAATTCAATCTCTTGACGCTCACAAAGCAGCTTTCACCCAAGGATACTTAACAATTTTATATTTCGGACTTGTTCAGACTTACATGTTGACGTTAAATATCTCATAAAATATATTTTAACAGGTATTTTGTTTATTTTTAAATGTAGGTGTTATGAAAGTAATAACAGTTATTTAATTATCTTATGAATATGGTTAGCAAAGTTAATTGTTTTTCAAACAACGTTTCAATTTTACTTAATTATTATATGAAATGTAAACATTATTTTCCCATCGATTTGTTATATCACAAAATGGTTTTTATATGAATTAATGATTACCATTAGTATAAACAAAATAAGAGTAAATAAATAGAACGAAACAACAATTTCGTATTAGGTGTCATTCACATATGCCCTTCTCTTAATTTTTTTTTATAAGGCGACGTTGAAAGATATGTATTTTATTTAATCAGAGATGGAAAAATATGATATTAATAATAAAATAATAACATCTTGGAGAAAAATATACAATTTTATTAATGATTATAAATTGAAATATTTTGTAAAATTATATTGCAATTGCGAACGTAGAGAATATTATAAAGTTTATACACAGCAGCTATTGTAATACAGACAAATTCAATTGAAAAAATATACATAAGCAATATCGATTTTTGTATAATAAAACATCTCACTTTAAATTGATATATAATGTTTTCAAGGTAAATCGCAGAAATTAAAAAAAAATCCACGTACAAATTTTGAGAATAATTTGGCGAATCAAATTGTTTAAGTTATTTAACTTTTTTATGTTTTTTAGGATATAATATTTTAATAAGTTAGATGTGAGATGTGGATTTATATATAAGAAAATACAAGAAATATATATATATATATTTCTTCACAGATTTTCATACGCCCTAGTTTTGGTAAAAATATAATGTTTTGTTTGTCAGATAAATGTAAACGCATGTAAAATAACATACTTTTTGTGGTATTAAATGAATCTTAAAAGGAGGAAACTTTATTTATGAACAGATATTGTAATGCAAACATAATTAGATTCTGTCATGTAGGAATTATTTTACAGACGTGTATTATACTATAAAATTATAATAAACGCACTACTGCAAGAATATAAACAAACACAACTCTCTATTTATTTACAAATAAAAAATATCTATCCACTTATATCAACTACGCAAGTCAAGTGATAAAATCATATATTTTTTTTAAATAATAATATTGTATGGTTTGTGGGTGTGTTCGCAATGTATTTTTTTTATTAGTCTGTAGAAGAGATGTTCAATTTTTAGGATATATTTATTATATAAAAATTAATATTTCCACTCTCTATAAGTACATAAAATATATGAAATGTTAGTATAAAATTACTACAGACAGAAAGGAGCAGATTTCATTAAGAAGTTATGTTGGTCGTCATTAAATCCAAATACACCGTTTTTAATGTCAATGTAAAGAAATAATTTATTTTAGTTTATTGAAACACTAAGAAAAATGTAATTAAAGCATTTTCATGTAGTATTAAGTAGTAATTAGTTACGGAAATTAAATTGCATTTAAATAAGATATATATAATTTGAATTAAACATTTTATTTAATAATTTTATTTGCTGTGTTAAATATATTATAAGAAGAATGTTTTATCTTTCAAATTTTATTTTAATGTTCCACGCAGGGAGAGCCGACTTGAGTAGTGAAGGATTTAAATTGGGAAGAAAGGAATGATGTGTACTCTAAATCTTCTTGCTAAGTTGGGGTTTGGAAAACATACTTATTTTAATAACACTCATTACGTTTCTGAAATACGTTAAAACACAGTGTACATAAATTTCATCCAATAGGATAATTTAGCTATATCACATGAGACAAGTTCATTAATGTATAACCTGTAATGAAAAAAAGCATTGACGTATCTCCTAATTTTTATTATTTAAAAATTCATAATCTGTCTTTTCTATCAATATAATTATATTCAATGCGTTTAAAATAGCATAAAAAATACTACTACTAATAATAAATATAATAATTGGAAGGAAGGTATTGTAGAGGTTTCATACAATTACTTAAATTAAGATAAATATGTATCTTCATTAAAAAACATAAAAAATGTAAAATTTTATATATATATATATATAAGGGGTGTTCAATAAGTCTGGAAACCACTTTTTTTTTTTTTTTTTTTTTTTTTTTTTTTTTTTTTTTTTTTTTTTTTTAACTGGGCTGTGATAACCTCCATCAGAGGCATCACCAGCGTCGACCTAATGGTCTTTTGCCGCCCCAATTTCCTTCCTACACCCAATCAGTAATACCCGTCATCCTTATGAAGGAACAGATACTACCGATAGGGTTGTCTAGGATGGTTTCCATCTCTTTCCCCGGAGGGCCTAGAGAGTACAGCCTGGCTCGTCCTAGCGCCTCACACTCCAAAAGAATGTGTTCTGCAGACTCTTCAGCCAAACCACATTTCCTGCATGTATTAACTGCAGCAATTCCTATCCTGTGTAGGTGTTTTCTGAGGTGACAGTGGCTCGTTAAGAGACCAACCACCCACCTCAAGTTATCCCTTCTAAGAGAGATGAGTTGTTCCGCATGTTTCTTGCTTGGTCTAATTAACCTTTTAGCAAGTCTACTAGTGGTTGAATTCGTCCAGACCCTGTTCATCCCCTCCCGCATCCACGTATCAACCGCTGCCCTGGCATGTCCATAAGAGATTCCGAGCACCGGTTCCGGGCCAACGAAAGGGGATTCAGAGCCTGACCTGGCTAGTTCATCTGCTCTCTCATTACCATCAATACCTGAGTGGCCAGGAACCCAGCCAACAGTGACCGTGTTCATCTGACCAAGCTTTATCAATGATGAGATGCAGTCCCATACCTGCTTCGACTTTACCTTTGTCGTGTTAAGTGCCTTAATGGC
This sequence comes from Aphrophora alni, assembly GCA_963513935.1. Classification (NCBI taxonomy): domain Eukaryota; kingdom Metazoa; phylum Arthropoda; class Insecta; order Hemiptera; family Aphrophoridae; genus Aphrophora; species Aphrophora alni. Next base: position 33,757,487 of record OY740770.1, read on the forward strand.
AGCTTGACTATCTGTGAAAATCAGAATGTTCTTACCCATGTATTTCATTCTTTGATTCTCCTTGATGCATTCAGAGATAGCACCTACTTCTGCTTGGAAAACAGTAGCATGCTTACCTAGGCTCAGTACGATGGACCTCTCTGGGTTAAACCCATTAATGCCACCGCCTGTACCCATCTCTGTTTTCGAGCCATCTGTGAACCAGACTATATCTTGCTCGTTGTATAGCTTCCTTCCAGACTCCCATTCTTCCCTAGAGAAGATCTTCGTCTTAAAAGGCTTGTCTAATGAAACCTTAGGTATCATGTGATCAGAGGGCATGTCTAACACTTCCCTGTTGACCACTTGATTTATCCTGCAGTGACCGATTGCAGGCCATCTCTTTCTCCAGCAACCCGTTTGCTGTAGTCTGTATGCACTCATCCTGGCCTGTCCCTGAATATAAACCCCTAGGGGAGGGAGATCCAGAAGTGCATTCAAGGTAACGGTTGGTGTAGACCCCATGGCCCCCGTGATAGCCAAACAGGCCACCCTTTGGAGACCATCCATTCTACTTCCAACCCCACCTTGTAGCGTCTTAGTCCACCAAACCACCGCAGCATAGGAGATTAGTGGTCTAATAATCATGGTGTAAATCCACATAACCACCTTGGGTTGCAGACCCCATTGTTTACCAACAGCCCTCTTACATGCAAACATAAGACACTTGGCTCTGGTTACTACCCGTTCTATCTGTGGGTTCCAGGTGAGCCTTTTATCTAACACAGTACCTAGGTACTTCACCTGGTTCTCCAACGCTACCTCCTGCCCAAAGAGCTTAGGTAGCGACCTCACACCCAGATTCCTTTTTCTTGTGAATGGAATGAGAGTAGTTTTTACAGGATTCACAGATAACTGTTCCTCCTGACACCACCTTTCCACCTGGTTAAAGGCAGCCTGCATAAGGTCACAAACAACACTCATGTCTCTACCTCTAACCACGATGGCCACATCATCAGCTTATCCCTGTGAGTAGAATCCTTGTTCGTTTAAACGCCTAAGGATCTTATCCACTACCAGGTTCCATAACAGGGGGGATAAGACTCCGCCCTGAGCACATCCACGTCTAGCTCTGATCGTGATGATTTCATCATACAGAGTAGCCTGGATTGACCTGTTGTTCAGCATGGCAGAGACCCATCCTACAACAGTCTTGTTCACTTCACAATCCTCCAAAGCACTGATCATTGATTGTATTGAAGTGTTGCTGAAGGCTCCCTCTATGTCCAGAAACGCCCCCAGAGCTATTTCCTTTGCTTCCAGACTTTCCTCTATTCTACTTACTATATGATGTAGAGCAGCCTCAGTGGACCTGCCTGGTCTATAAGCAAATTGATTATCGTGCAAGCCTGAACTCCTAAGCACGCTATCTCTGATGTTAACATCCAGAATTCTCTCCATAGCCTTTAGCAGGAAAGAGTTTAGGCAAATTGGTCTGTAGGCCTTGGCCTGAGCATATCCCGCTCTTCCAGGCTTTGGAGCGAAGACAACCCTCGCCACAGACCAATTCCTTGGAACATGGCGCAGCGCCAAGCTCGCCCGAAAAGCCCCCGTGATAACCGGCCTGAGCACCTCCAAACCCTCCTTGAGGAGTAAGGGAGTGATCCCGTCCGGCCCCGGGGCCCTGTGCGTCTCGAACGATCTAATGGCCCAGTCCACCTTATCCTCATTAATGAGTCTCCTCGAGCAGTTCCAGTCCGCTCTACGCGGACTTGCCCTAGTGTACAGGGAGGGATCACTTCCTCCCTCTATCTCGCAATCCGGGAAGTGACATCTCAGGAGTACTTCCAGAGTCTCCCTTCCGGACTGCGTATACGAGCCATCTGGTTTTTCCAGAGAGCCCACCATATTGGTATGTTCAGCCCTCAGGATCTTCTGGAGTCTAGCCGTTTCAGAGCACTCTTCCACTCTTTCACAGTGGAAACCACTTAATATTTATTTTATTAATAAATGCAGAACAATGAAACTCTAGGACTACGTCCTCACTGTAGTTACTGACTTTTTGCTCATTTTAAATGTCTTTTTTCGCTTTGGGGGACGTCCTGTGTAGGAAGTCTAAAAATTCTTAAATGTAAGCATAGGTCAAATTATACCTCATTTTAAAGGTCTTTGATATAGGAACACATTGCCGCAATCCCGACTGAAAAGGACTATTCATTTGGATATGACAGCCTCTTATAGTTTGTTTGATTTTAATGCTAATTCAATGGTAAATTTTTAGTAAGCTTTAGTTTAGATTACAATGTCACTTAGTGAGACAGAGCAAATAACTATTCTGATGATGAGGAGTTATGGGGATAGAACTCGTTCATATGAGGAGGTAAGCCGCGTGCTCAATGAAACTTCCCCCAATTGACCACCTATTGTCTTAATTTATTGCCCCAAAAATCAACAGTGTTGTAGACCGTACAGCGCGGTTCTGTAACAGATCGGTCAAGATCCGGACGGCCAAAATCAGCAACCAATGCGACCAATCAGCTACACAAGGACACCACTTCGAGCACCTTCTGTAATACCTTCCGAGGTTTGTTTATTTTTTTATAATTATTGTCTTGCAAAGTAAGTAATTTAAACATAAACAACTGACATACTGTCTTTTCAATTTTAATAATAATGATAATTGTCCCCAATTACATCTGTGCACTCCTAACGTTTTAAAACAATTAAATCGACCATTACTGATATTTCATATCCCTCCACACTCCAGTTGTGACATTCTCATAGCTAAAACACTAACATAACCAACACGGTTGCGTATTCACTTCTGCCTCTTAATCTTCGCAACGTAAACTTAACAAATTGTAAAAGGCTGCCATTTCCAAACGAAGGGTCCTTTTTCAGTCGGGATTGCGGCAATGTGTTCCTCTAACAAAGACCTTTAAAATGAGGTATAATTCGACCTATGCTTACATTTAAGATTTTTTAGACTTCCTCGACAGGACGTCCTCCCAAAGTGAAAAAAAGACAGTTAAAATGAGAAAAAAGTCGGTAACTACAGTGAGGACGTAATCCTAGAGTTTCAATGCTCTGCGTTTATTAATAAAATAAATATTAAGGGGTTTCCAGACTTTTTGAACACCCGGTATATATATATATATATATATATATATATATATATATATATATATATATATATATATATATATATATATATATATATATTAATGAGATGTCATTTATTGTTTTCAGAAGCCATAAATTATGTAATAAAAAAAACTACTAAATTGTTAATTTTGTCATTAGTGACAAAATATCTCGGCGTGAGACCATTAAACCATTGATAATAATTATTAAAAAATAGAGTAGCTTAATTCAATTACACTTGATTGTGAAGTATAGGAGACATAAAATATGATTTTACTATTTTATTTTACTAATGTACAATATATTATGTGCATTGTTTGGTACATATAGTGATGTAGACCTACATGTAAACAAATAAAACTTAAATTTAGTCATCACCAGATCGAGTCTCCAATACAAATTATAACTAACATAGAGCCAATGACCAAAGAGAATAAACATTTATTAAATAACAATACAGGATCTTCATCATAAGGAGATGGTTGACAAGAGATCATTTAATGGAAATAAAAAGGGATATATCATTTATGCTTCGATTAGAGTTCTTTTTGAGCATAAGAATAATATTTTATTTTCTAAACATTTTAAACATGTATAAATTGATATAATTAATTTTTTTTAACATTTACTTAAAATCGTACGTGATACATGAATATTATTACTTTATTGCTAAAGCTTATGTTTTTAATACCTTAGTCGATTACAGTGCAACATATTTCGAATTATTAATGATTCATTTTTGTGTACTTTTAAACAAAAGCAGTAATGCAACAAATTATAATGTTATCATCTTCCTGCGTGATATTATAAATAAAATTTATTAACTAATATATTCCATTGAAAATTATTTATCCATTGATTTCTTGCTTACTGAAAATTAGTTCTTATTTATACCTTAAAAAAGGAACGTGTTGAGGTTTTACGGTGAAATAAATCATTTGCATGTCACGGTCTAGGCGGTCTATCGATCATTAATTGTAAAACAGTGGATCTTGTGGAAACATTGGAATCACAGAACTTGCAAAAATCTTTTAAAGGGGACTTAAAAGGAGTGAATTTTCCATTAGGATGTATGTCAGTTACCATGTTCAATTAAAAGTGTCCCCAAATCAAATATTTCTGTTAATTTCAGAAATATTGATTCCTAAATTTCAATTTAGACGATTTTCTTAATTAGCTTTCATTTCGTTTGTCGTTATGAGGACAATTTCTAATATAATATATTTCCAAATTTTACGAAATACTTAAATTTGAAATTAAATAAAACACGTAGTCAACGAAGAGTTGTATCACAAAACCTGATATTTGTATGTTAAAATTAGACAATGCTGAAAAAATCCTTTCTCTAAATCAAAATTTATTGTCAAGTTTTCAATATTTGCAAGTTTTAATCTTGTATGTAAATATCTAAGGCAGAAATTACTTTAAAAAATAAAAATGGCCATATATTTTACATTAGATTACTATGAATTTCCTATAAACGTAATTCCTTACAATGGTGAATTATTGTTATTACTTGTACCTGCGATAAAGTTTCAATCGTTTTACTTGATACAACTTGAGTATGAATTGCTACATTTTCAACATGAGAACCGAATTCTATGACAAACCAAGTATTCGGCTCACTCTTACTAATGGGGATAAGTTAATGCTTTGTGGAAATGATTCGATGATGTTTACAAACGTTTACACTAGAAGGGTTGAACCGTAAGAAAATATGTTGGCAACGATAAGACTAAAATTAGCATGTAACAAGCTACTATTTTAAGTGATATTGTAATATTAGTATAGTTTCTAATACAGTAATTATATTCTTGCTTTTATAATTATAAATGTGACTTTAAAAAAAGCGGTAATATAATTTAAAAAACTATAATAATTAATTATAAGGTACGCAGAGTTAGGAATTAAATATTAGGATTGGACAGTTAGGTTTTATCCAAAATCCCAGAACAACTACCAGATTATAAACAATTGTTGTACAAGATTTAAGAAGTTAGGAAAACGCTGAGTTACCAATCCTCAAACGTATGTACATACATTGCTCAAAGATATGTAAGGCAAGTTTGGTAGGATATCCATGTCAGACTCTAGAGGCAGTTATCGTTAGTTAGGTGTCGACGGTTAGAGTTGGACCAAAGATACCCAAACTGGTAATCAGCGAATCAGCGCGTAGAAAGAATGTAGCGAGTGGAGCTGCCGAAAAAAGGTGAAATTGCTCCATTCATGACCGACACACTGGAGTATAGTGAGATTAACAACTTCAAAAAGAGCCAATCATGGCTGTTGAGTTAACAGTGAGAGGTACGACTGCTTTGAACTTACGCATCATTTGCCTGTGCCACTCACTAACATATGATTTAAGCTCTCGTACATGGTAGCTAAGTTAACCGTATGCCATGAGGAAGTAATATTTTAGTTTATCTATTACTGGCGCATACCCGGTAAAAATATGAGGTAGAAACTTCAAAAACCTTTTAAAAAATGACAATCGATTGAGGAAGTCAATTTAACATTTATGTTAAATGAGTTGGGGAGAATGAAATGAAATTATGAGATCTACTGTGGTTCCTGTATGGGCATGAATTTTTAAGGTATAAAAGTGTAAAATGTTTAATATCGAATGATTACTGTAAATTATATTTTTTGATTAAATATATATATATATATATATATATATATATATATATATATATATATATATATATATATTTAAAACCCTCTGTAAATTAGTAATATTTTTTAAACAAGTGAAATAGACATTAATATTTTTCGTATGATATTTTAGCTTTCGTCCACGCTAAAAGTGAATGCATAAGGATAATTGAAATATAAACGTGATTTAGTTTTAAATACATTTTGGTATATGTGCAATCATTCTCTAAATTACTGATAAATATTAGGTGAATATTAGACAGAAAACAAACTTCAAATGAAATAAAACTAACGATATATCGACTATCTGTTTTCGATGTATATTTATATTTACTTATAATCAAAACATAGTTCATAAACTAGGATAAATGGACAAACATCACATATAATAATTTAAATGTAGACGATACTACAAATCTTTTATAGATTCAAACGTTTGGTAATTACTAATAACTTTTTTAGTTTAAATGCACATTTTTGTTCTTTAATTGTGCTAACAATTATTTTTAATATTTAAACATACAATACATATGCAGTGGCTACTTTAAGCTTTATGCATTAAGCTTGATTTAACATTTTAAATCTACGGTTTTTAATAAAACATTTTTTTTGCTAACAATCTCAATTATTGTTCAATTTGTACTCAGATTATAAATATGACGTATTTATTTTATTTATTTATTTTTTTGTTCTGTAAAATCACTATTGCAAATATGATCCAAATTTCTACTATCTTAAATATGACTCTTTAGTTTATATGTTAGAGTCGTTTTTAGCAAAGTTATATTATATATTACCGTAGTCTTGAAAATGTTTATAATTACTTATACATTTGTAGATAAGACATTTGTCTCTTCATACTCGTAATCCGTTCCACTCCCAATCATTTGCTACAGCTTAGGATTTTTTATAAAATGCCAATCCGACTGAATAGTATGTTGATACACATGGGAGTTGAGTAATGAGGTTGTATTGGGGGTAATTGGGTTTTCAAAATAACATATTTTCCAATATTTACACGTTGTGATTGACTAATGTTAGCAAAAGAACGTATATACGTAGAGTTTGAATGTTGGAACATTGGTTTAGGGTTTCAGTAAATATAGGATTACAATTTTTCCGATAAAATGTTTTTTACTCTTAGAATCAAAGTATTATTTGCTAGGATGTGAATTTATTTTGTTATTTTTAAATCGCAAATTATTTATAAACATAACAAGAGCTTTCCACAGTGGTTCTCTTAAAATAATTCATAAATATGAAAACTGTTACTGGTTCCATATATAAATATATATATATATATATATATATATATATATATATATATATATATATATATATATATATATATATATATATATATATATAGCGTTAATTTTAAAATGTTTTATATATAAATATATATTGGTAACAAGTAATACAATTATTCTGGTTACAATTTGTTTCCACACTTTCTTGTTGAAGGAAGAAGGATGATGGGAGGGATCTGAAGTAAATAATTTTACCTTCCAATGTATTATACGTTATTTTCATCAGCATAGATGATTTAAATAAAAATTATAACAATTTGTCACTGCAAGAAAATAATAATCGTATTTCTTAAATATATATAGATGATAGAACAACAGTAAGTGTTTCTGTTTTCGTTTCCAATTTGTTTATATAATTTTTACAAGTATGGTTGAGGATTAAATAAAATTATGATGTCTTGCAAAAACTATAAACAAATTGTTTTATATTTTAATTTTAACACCTTTAAATTATAATAAAAATTATTTTTACAACAAATATAAGGGATATTTTTTAAATAACGTTTTATTAATTTTCTTCAGTTTGTTTTAAGCTTTTATTTTTAATAATTTTAAATAAAACTCTACCAGTGCATTTGAAACAGTTATTGAAACTAATGTGTAATGTTTTAATAAAGAGAATTATATACGTCTTAAAAAATATAACATAAATAAAACTTAGATAATTAGAAATGTTTTGTTTTTTAATAATAAATTGAGATAAGCGGACTGAACATAAATAATTCAATTTTGTTTATTCACACTGGATGGTCATATTAAGCAAATGTATTGTCTTGTTAGTTGAACCATAATGAAATATTAGTTGAGGTTATCGGTGTTATGGTTCATGGAATACATTTAAATATCTCTTATGTAATACAAATTTCATGATTTCATGAGAAATTCCGTTTATACCAATTAATTAATATATCTGAAAAACTATTCACGTAAAGCGTTGATGAGTCAACTGCAGTATTTACAGTTTAAATGTATAATGATAATATTAGCATATTATGATTAAATTGCTTGATTATTTCAATTAATCACCGTCAAAACAATTACAACTTAACGATCATGGTAATAGTTTTCTTTGATACGATATGCATAATTAATAGTTTTTTGTCCTCTCGTAAAATAAGGCTATTAAATACGAGTAAGAACAAAGTAAGACACATTTTAAGTAATAGTATTTCAAATGTGTTTGTGATACACATTTTTGTTTAGGTACTTTGAGGAAAAAAAAAACTAGTACTAAATATTTGTTTTGTAAATGAAGCCATCTGTGTATTTCTTTGTACTGAATTATATATTTTCATGAAAAATTTTTAAGCCAAACTGCCTCGGTGTATATTATAATATTTTGTTATATGGTAAACCTATAAATCATAGAAAATACATATATTTCTGTTCCTGCCTATATCAACAAAACTTCTACTCTTTCTCATATCTCATTATAATCCATGTTTTGCCAATAAATGTCGAAGTTGGGTTGTCTAGTAATTATTTATATCTAATTTATGTCCTAAGAAAAATCAAACATATTAAATAGGAATGTATTATTTCCTTCGTTTAAATTTCTAATTAATAGCTTTTTATGTTATAGAAATTTTCTATTTATAAATAGCTTATATCTGTCCTATATTAACCAATCAACGGTTACAAGATATAAAATCAACGGTGTAATTGTGAAAACAACGGCAATGTTGCAGTGTAATTATTCTAATATCAAAGCTGCCAAACACTGCGCTGTAATAAATCACCAAAGTGATATATAGGGACTTCCGTACAGTCTCGCTTTACCACTATTTGTGTTTAGATTAATGTCACAATTTTTACTAAATTAAATTTAAATAACTTTAAAACTTATCGTAAAAATGTTTAAGTCACTTTCAAAACAAATATACAAAATGATGTACTGGTTTCTGCGGCAAATCATAAATAAGGAATGTTTTCTTTCCAGATAGAGTGATTTTGTTCAATTTAACTATTGTTTTAGACCTGCGTTATAAAAACAGAATATAACCTCTTTTCAATTCTAAAAACGAACAATTAAAAAAATAAACAAGAAAACCATGTTATATGTTTTGATAAATGTATTCTTTATTGAACATAAGAATATATGTTTAAATTTAAAAACCCGGACTGGAATATTACCCGGACTTGAAAGATCATGTAGTAGAAAAATAAATTAGAAACCAAATTTGAATGCAATATAACATTGAACGTGTGAATTATCCTCTTTCCGAAATTGTAGGGTTAAAACTTATTTGCATATATACCTTTACAGAAAATACCATTGTTCAGTGGAAATAATAATAAATTTTATCTAACATAATTTATTTATAATTATAACTTCGATTAACATTGTGAAAATGTTTACTAAATTAAAAAACTTGTATTCATATTCATTGGAAGAAATATTATTTTCTGATATTTTTTACTTTCATACATAATATTTAAAATATATACAAAAATCAGTTTTTTTTTAAACACACGTCGGGAGTTCTCACCTAACTATGCACTAACGCGGACAAGACCAAGATGCTCATTTTTACTTTTTCTTTAATCAAAGCTATTGCACTACTTGGCTTTTGTAAGTATGAGCTTGTCCTCATAAACTTAAAACCATTTAATATTCGCAAAATTCCCTGAATTTTATTTCAATGCTCGATAATTTACGATTTCCCTTATTACGCTCTTTTTCTCTGGGAAAGTGCCTTTTGGAAGAAATCGGCTCCTAAGTTCTGATGATAATTTCTTTAAAATTTTATACTATATTTAACCAGAGCACACATGTAACATTTATCATCAACAAAGTAATATGAATAATTATACAGAATGGATAATAGAAAACAAAACAAAATCGAGAAAAGAATTGTATATATTATTTCTCTTCAAAAAAAATTCAAAACAATTTAAAATCATTGTAACACAAAAAAATAAACAATCAAAATATCACACAAAAATCACAAAGAATATTTCTTATATATTAAGACAAATAAAAAAGCTAGACTATTTCAGCAAGGACTACATATAGCTTATCCTGCACAGAAATAGTCGTATTTAATTTTGAAATATTTATTTCACCAAAGCAGAGTGATCTTTGCTGAATTTAATTTTTATAAATTTCCCCAATGAAGTTATAATTAAAATGATTTTACTATTTGCGAATTATTCCTTAGACTTATTGTACCTTCACACTTAATATGAAGCACTCGTAGATTTTGAAGTTAGTTGTTAAAGTTGTTGTCTGATGTCGATGAGTTGTTTTCTGTCCAAGTCCTTTAGATTGCTGAGTTGTTGAATGCTGGTCTCGGTCTCGAATCTCTGCTAAGTCGCCTTGAAGTTCGAATTGAGTTGTAAATTTTCTAAGTTGAATTTTCGAAAAGATTAGTAGAGTGACTAATGTGGCTTCTTCTCTGCTTGGAGTCTGATACAGGAGAATACGTCTTCCTCGCTCGGAGTCTGCTACAAGAGTATCCGTCCTACGACGAATAATTTTCGGTCTCCCTTTCTGTGGGAAACTTCCCACCTAAGGTAACCACTTTTTCTTCCTTTTGTGAAGAAAAGTCTCTTCGTTGTTTCTCGTATTTTCAGGCCCTTTTGGTCTGAAATTTTTATACGACGAACTTAACTAAGTATAGTTTTTACCTATTGAATAGTTTTTCTTCTTTATTTTCTATTAAAAAACCTTTTAATAGATAATTTATTTGTTATAATATTTAGTGTTCACTGTGTTGACGGTTGGTCATACAAAGACCACTAGCTGTACCGTGACGTAGAACTGCGCAAATCACTTTTCCTGATCAATCTCGCAAATCTTGATTTTGGACATTTTTACGAACAACTCGTTGTAACTTTTGAACGGCTAGTTCGATCGTTGAGTTCCCTTCGGATTCTTCTTCCTTCCAATCTTTTGGGTCTTGTGGAACTCGATTCGTCGTTTTCGCACGCTCCGTTCACGAGTTATCGCACTTTTACCGAAAGTCTGTTTTTACACTTTTGAACTTCCGATATAAGTCCTTTTTCGAAGTTCTTTTGTATACACTTTGTTCCTCTACTTCTATGACGAAAATATCTTCTTAGACCTTTATCGTAGCTTGCTTGGCTCTCGAGTTATTGGTCTTTGAAGTTCTGAAGTTTTTGTCGTCTTGTTTTTTGATTGTAAAAACCCCTCCAATATCTATTATCATCTCTGCTCTGTTGTATTACATTTTTATATACTAAATACATATTATTATGTAATTTTATTTCCCCTTTAACCTTTAATTTAACCGCTTTTGGGCTTTAAAGTTTTACTTATTTCTATTATTATATCTCCCCCATTTTAACTTCAAATTTGAATCTAATTGCTTATTATTGTTCCCTACTGTTGTCTCTTCAATTGTTATTATTATTATTTTTTAATTTATCCCCCCTTCAACTCTAAAAATTCAAAAAACTCACCAAGAATGACTTTCTAAGTCCATTCTCACCTGTTTATTATTATTATTATTTATTTTTTATTTGTGATTATTATTACTTTCCCTATTGCTTATGACTCTACGATTTTTGAATTTTGGATTTACCCTTTTTTTCAAATGTTAGGTGTTTGAGCCCTTCTAATAACTTGAATAACATTTTTGTTTTAAGTGCTTTTAAATTTATTTTTTGATATTATTAGTCGGTTGATTCTACTGAATAATTATTTAAATTAGTAATTTAGGTTTTTTTTTATATATAATAGTAACTACGGTAGTTCGGATTTTCATGTCCGTGCAGGCAAGATCCTCTCTTAACCTGGCGTGACGTCAACGCCCCACCTCGTTCCCACTCTATCTTGTTTAGCGCGGCAATTTAACTCGCTTTTAAATTTGACATGAGACTAATGATCTTGTCATTCCGTCTCAACACACACACACACACACACACACACACACACACACACACACACACACACACACACACACACACACACAAACAAGTTTTTATATTCTTGCGAAAAACATATTTTTTAAATACATTTTTCACATGTATTATACATACACATAAATGTTTATTATATAAAGTATTAGGTAAACAGTAGCCTAATGCATAGAATTCAAAAATAAATTTTATATTTACTATAATATATAGTAATTTATTTTGTATCAATTCGAAATATATTGAATTCCAAGATTCAATAAAAGCAAGGAATGTCATTCAAACCCCAACCCAAACGACAACTGACGGGAAACACGCGAAACTGATATATAGGCGCCTAGATAGAACAGAATCCCCGACTACGATTTGGCCAAATTAAAAATATTTCCCGACATTTTTAACCCATAGTCGCCACCTCAAAATGAATTTAAAATGTTCCAACTTACTAGGATAATTATTAGGTTATCACAAACCAAATTTCCCAGACTAACATACAAACATGAAGTCAAAAGTAAATAAACAATCGAATACGAAATTTTAAACGGAAGTCTTCCGAATAAATTAAATTCTAATAAAACGCAATATTAACAAGGAAACACAACTATACCAATAGACAGAACCAAATCCCATAGACATAAAAGGATGTTAGGCCTTCACTAATATCTGTACGCATAAAGCAGAATAAATTAATTTCGCCGACAAGAACTATTCAAAACGTAATTAGTCCGACATTGTGGAACGTGACGTCACTAGAAGCATTCCCAAGTCCCGCGAGTTAACTAATTTGTGATTGGTCGATACAAAATCAAACATACAAGGAACGGATCCGCCTATCTTAGCTCTAATTCAAAATATGTAACTATATAGTAAGGCTCTTTTTTATTTGTTAAGGAGTTATTTAAGTATTTTGTTAGATTCTTTTCATTAATAATTATTTATTAATATTAGCAAATGCTAATATACACTTTGACACTATTCTAAAGGTGATTAATTCGAATTATACAAAGAAAATAACATTCAATCACCACACTCACACACTTACATGAAAAGTCCAACTCCAGGTGAAATAAGAAAATCAAGGTAGCAGCAGTTTGAATTTCGGAGATGGAGGAAAAAGAGTCCCTTTTAAAAGAAGTGAAGCGAGGGCATGCAATGAAATAAGAAGCATAGAAGAATGTTCTGCATGTTAGATGAATAATTTAATCAAATCCAATCGAATCAAGTGAATGTTAATAGTATTTAATAAAGTATATGAAGTTTTAAAAGTGTGTTAGTACAGTGAAAGACGACAGTGAACAAAATATTACCTAAACAGAGGAATATTGGTGAGATTAGACCATTTTGAGTTGTTAAACATATTACAATTTCATTTCCACACTCATACCAATCCTGCTATATGAGCAAAACAATCAATACAGTAATACTATACTTGTGAACAGTAAAGACTAATTAATTTAAAGTTTGTAAACTATTTATTCCCCTTATACACTGACATACACACAACTTCTCCCCACAGCATATAAACTAACATAATCTCATTTTACACTAAATATAGACTATAGGACATATTCCTAATATTATTATTAGTTCAATAATTCATGCATTTTATCTTTTTGAATAACATTTGGGAAGAGTCGGCACCAACCTCCCGAGGTTAAGTTTCTCGAGCTCTCGACTATTATATTGTTGAATCCCCCCTTTTCCTTTATTGAAATATGGTAGCCGGAGCAAATCACAGAGACAGTGAAACAGATTGTGATAAAACTTTCTAATTTCTAATATTATATAATTGTTCGGAAAAGACTGATAGTGATAAACACTTCTCAAACATATTGTGTATTTTTTTTTTGTGATTATGAATTTCCTTATGTCCCGAACTTTGTATTTCTCTTTTGGTTGTGGAGTATCCATAATCTATTTTCTTATAATTTTATATATGTGAACTTTATCCCACCATCTTTAGTTAAATAAATAAAAGGCAAAGCTTTTATTCGTTCAGTGTAATCCATTGTTATTGTTTCATTAATGTAGTATTAGATTCCTTAAAGTAATAATACAAAAAAGAGAAATTAATAATAATAATGGATAAGTAAATAAATCACAAAAGGAAAAAAAAAACAAAGGAAGATTGTAATATATATATATATATATATATATATATATATATATATATATACATACATATATATATTTAATAATAATAATAATAATAATATAATTTTGTTTTTATTCACAATATTATTTTTAATGAATGCAATAACTTTTACCTATTTAAGCCTTATTATGTAAACATAAATATATAAATCATGGGAAAATATATGTTTTTAACACTAATTATACAATAAATAGCAATATGGAGGATTTTTGAGACGTTTCTAACGGTTTCATTTCAATTGCTATGCTTTGTTACATAAATTTATACAATTTTACATTCATATATGAATACTAGTAATGAGCAAAGAATAATAATTTTTAAAAGTGCCCACTAAAACTTTAAACTAACCGATTATATAAAAAGGATTTATTTTTTAACACTCCTAATTGTAATGCTAAATACTTAATAAAATATAGTTTACTTACGCTTGCCAAATAATATTGTGTTTTTGAATAATTAATTAAAACCTTACTTTTTGAAACCATTTTTTACACCTTTTCATAGAAATAAATAAAAAAAAAAGAATTGATCATTACAAGTAATTTAATATAAATATTTTAAAATAGAATTATCGACATACTTATTACAAATACCTTTAAATAAAACACCTTAACAGCTCATTTATTAGTAGACACTTTTCAATTTTTTTAACACTTCAAATTTATCCAAGACCGCGAAAATCAAATAAACTTTAAATATTGATGGAGATTAAAGAAAAGTAAAAACTAGCAGTATTGTCTAAATAATTCTATGAATTTCTTAAAATCTATCAATGATTTGGACTGATTGTTTATTTATTATTATATTTTTTTACTATTATATAAATAGAAATATTTGTTATTATAAAGCTTTACTTCTGATTTTAAATTTCTTATTGTGGTTTGCGTCATGAATATTATCCATATTTTTACACAAACGAATGACATATAAAATAATAGTTTATTTTATATTTTGAAAGAAGACTGCCTTGTAAAACATATGAATTGATGTATCTGTATAGCTATTAATTTAGACATATAGGAGTAGGCCTACACGCAGATAATTTTATTGTTACACGAACTTTGAAAAAAATGTATCATTTTAACGTATTCCAGTATTATAACGGTGTCACCTCAAATATGTTTATAAACTATAAAATTGTATCATTTGTGTTAAATTTATTTGTTTGGGTAGACTCAACACATTAGTAGTAACTTTCAACATTCTTAAATGTATAAGTCATTCTACTGTCAGTACATATAATGGAATTTTAAAAATAATTTAGATATTTTGTCTTTTACTAGTAGTGCATTATATTTCAATTAAAGTAGTTTTAAACTGAGTCTTTCAATTATTTCGGGTATGGTACACCTGTTTCGTAAAGTGCACAGTTATCATTTTTAAAGAAGAAAACAAAGAAGTTTTTGATTATTTTGTGACTAATAAATGGGTAATTATAAATTAGCTAATGATAATCTGGAACTAGTTACATTTTTAGACGCATAATAACGAATCGAATTAATACAAATGCATTGTTTACAAAATATTTTTTCATGTTTCCAACGGACTTTTAGCGAATTGAGAATTTCACCTTCGTTAATATTAAAGCTCTCAATTTGTGTATAATTTCAGTTATTGAGAAATTAAAAATAAATATCAAATAGGCCTAATTTCAGTTGCACTTGAGTTACGATTTTATGCTAGTCATTAACACATTATTAGATTATTTACTGTGAAATGTACACCTTCTCAAAAATCAACTCAAAGCTCTTGATTGAGGAGCCCAAAATGAAATGCTACAATAAATCTTTATAATCTTTCTTTCATTCAAATTTTCATAGGACACAATGTAGTATTTGAAAAAATATTTGAAGGTTAAGTTAGTTGATTAATAAAGAAAAAACATTGGTTACAATGATAACAATTGAAACTCTCTTTAATGACTATGTATTTTATTAATACATAAATTAAATTTCAGAAATTAAACAACTCGATATGAATATTATATGTCCTTCAACTATTGACTCTTAAATCTCGGGGTTATAAGGTTGTCGCCGGCACAATCCAGATACCTCACACTTTGAGCGAAACACACACACACACACACACACACACACACACACACACACACACACACACACACACACACACACACACACACACACACACACACACACACACACACACACACACACACACACACACACACACACACACACACACACACACACACACACACACACACACACACACACACACACACACTGCAACGCACCCCCCCCTCTTTTCTAACTTTGTCTTCCGCAGACAGACAGACAACGGGGACAGATTCGCCGCAAGACCTTACCCCAACTACAACCCTGCGATCTACTTACTAATAGAGAGTGATTCTTTCGCAGTTTAATAGTTTTGATAAGGCTCTTGATTCCTTATGTCACACAAGAATAATTTATTTTAATCAACTTATGCTAACACAGGAAATTTTACTATATTAATATATTCACTTCTTATACTAGCTTACCTTTCTTAAAACTCCAGACTCTTTTTCAAAGGGTGTGCCCTTTGGAGCTCTTTAATTCATTAACACCAAAATTTGCTCTGTTTTGAATTTTTAACTTTATACTTGGTGAGCACTTACTTTTTCTTCTTTCTAATGTAATGAGTTTCTTTGAATGGGTTAGATTTAATTAAAATATTCAACAATGAAATTTAACAAATTTATTTAAGAGTCTACAATTTAATTTTTATTTTGAGAAACAATGGATTTCTTTCGAATCTTTTACAACAATTAATGTCGCCTTTTCTGACAATTTATATTAAATGCTTTCTCTTTTAACAAACTGAAAATCTACTATATTAAACAATTTTAACAATAACTAAAACTAACAAATTGATATTCTTATTCTAATACACATAAATATGAATCCTATTATTTATTCCTTTCCAATCTGTTACTTTTGCTTTATTATTGGACTCGAATTTTATTGTATTTTATATCTCTTTATTTGAATGAATTTAAAATTGGCTTTATTTTGACTTTACTTTGTCTTTAAAATGTTATTATTTAACTTTATTGAGTTTAATAATTTTGGACGTAATTCAAGTTTATTAAAAAATATTTTATTTATTAAAAAAGCTTGATTTATGCAGTACCTTGTTTTGTGGAGTGCACAAGTCCGCTCGTCCTGATTCTGAGAGTGTTTGAGGATCTTGGAGATGTTTTCTGAGAGTTGTCTAGAATATCTCGAAGTCCAGTTCTCGAAGAATCTGTTGATGACGACAAGTTCTAGAAGAATGTTTGCCGGAGTCCGTAGTGAAGATCTCTTCTACTAAGCTGTTGTAGGATGTCACGTTGTCTCCTGCAAGGCCGATCCTTTCTGTAGGCACCGTTATTAACCTGGCGAAGTACAGAGCGTTGACAATATTTTCACGACGATTTCCTGTTCAGACTTGAGTAAAGTTGGTGATCTTTCCTGGAGCTGCTATTAGAAGACTTCCCTGGAGCTGGTACTAAACGAGACTGTCGAATTAACTTGAAGAAAGTTAACTCGTCGAATTTTAGGCCTTTCAGTGTGGCCAACCTTCACTGATTATTGTTACTGTTTTATTTCACAATTTAATTAATTTTATTTATTTATTCGCACTACGATGAACTTTCCTTGGCTTATTCTTCTATTGTTTGTCTATTTTTCTTATTTTAAATTATCTATTCCTATTATTATTTGTTATATTTAGTTTAATTTCTTATGGTGGATTTGTGTTGAAGTTGGTAACTTTCCCTTTCCATGCGTCTACTGCCTACTATGCGCACGACGTTCAAGACAAGTTGATTCCTGAAATTCATAATTTTTTACTTGCGAATTCTTCTTTTCTTCATATATCCCGTTCGCTTCGCTCGATCTTCTTCTGGGTGATTTCATTTTGAAGCCCTTCTTTCCCTGATGATTTTCCATCTTCATTTGTAGCGATACGACATATATTTTTTCTTTTACGGAGATTTGAAAATTTCGTAAGTTTTCAAAATTTAGTTTTTCCAATTTTGGAAATTTTGAAAATCTTCTTTTTGCAAGTTGTTCCTCTGATGCTGAGAGTTCCAAAACTGCTTTCCTCTTCTTCCTCGCTTCTGGGTTTCACAAGTTACGGTACTTTCTGCATTTTTGGTTATTTATTATTTAATTACTTTATGGTCTTTTATTAAATTTTGATTTCGAGTCTTATTTATTTCTAGTTTATATTATGGTTATGCGTTGTTATTATTAGATTTTGGAATTTCTTTATTTTAAGGGTTTTTTATGTTTTATGACGTTTTATTATGGCTATAACTTTTTTATTATTAATTTGACGAGTTTATTCTCTTATTATTTATTATTAGGTTTTCCTAGCTCTACACGATTATATCATTTTAATTTAAGTTTTCGGATTTTGATGTTTTTTGCATTAGAAACATATGGACGAATTCATGTTCAATCCGGAACGCTAGATATTTCCTGTCAAGGCGCGTGACCTTGGCTTGGCTAACTTACATATTCCCTTTAATTTTACATGTGTTATTTTATATTTAGAAATGTTTTTGTCATTTCTACAATTATTATTTGATTTAATTGAAATTTTGGAATTTATCTATTTTCCAAAATTGCTCCTTGCAGGCGGTTCAATTAAACCGTTGCAAATTCCCCTCTCAAAAACTTAAAATTTTGACATTAAAATCCCTTTTTTAGATTTTAAAATTTTATGTTCCTTAAATTTTTCTATTCTCTTTACATATTTACTTCCTTTCTATTTGAAAAACATAATTATCTATATAACATGAAAACTTACTATCTATAAAACAATCCTATTTCTAACATAAATGATTAATTGGTGACATATATAATTTTCAAAAACATGGTAATAAACATGACATATTCATATGAAAACAATCCTTATTTTATACAAATACATATATATTTTTCATGTTCGATAGTTCATTTCGTCTCTCTTTCATCTGAAACAGTCTATTTAGCATGATTATACATAGTTATACACATTTACACTTTATCCTAACTTTTTTAAAATTATAAATTTTGACACAAATTTAATCACTTTTGCACTAAGGTAAGTTACATAAATCAAGCCATCCTTACTTTTAATTGATTTCGCGCTAGGTTAGATTACGCCAAGTAACAGATTGAAATTCCTTTGAATGTTGACATTTCTTATTTCCGTTATCGCTATAACGAAAGAACCCCTCTCTACCTTAATTACTGTACAATTTTCATGTCTTCCGGATGCTTGTTTATTTATTAACTGACCTACGCAACTTGTCCCAATTCTCCCCCTCGCTTTTATCGAAACAGCTGGTTTTTATCTACCGTTATGATTTATTCTGAACTTTATTCTTTTTGGATTTATTACATATTATTATGGACGATGTTTATGATTATGAAGTTACGAATTTACCTATTCTACTTTATGTTTACTATTATTTTACTATTCTAACCTTTATTTCTAGTTTTTTAATTTTACCGTTGGTTTATTTTTTATTTTTAGTTTTACGAATACGTTTCCCTTCCTTTTTAACTTAAATTTATTTTTCCCCTTCCTCTTTTGACTATGCTTTACTTTTGTTTTGAATTTAACCTTTTTGGTTACCTCTCGATTTTTGAACTTTTTTGTTTCGTTCGCTCCTAACTTATTCAGGTTTGGGTTTGATTGACTACTGGACTCCCCTTTTGGAATTAAGCTCATTTCGAACTTAGGTATGTTTACCAGTGATCCCTTCATTTTTGCGTGGTCTCCATTTTGTATTTGGTGCTTAAGACTTACTTCTTTATTTACGACGACTTTGCTTAGCCCTTGTACGAATAACTCACGACTCTGAAGCTTTTTTGGATGTAGTTCTTCCCTTTTCTGGCTCGCTTCGCTCTTCTTCCTGCTTCTTCTTGGATAGGTTGCTCCACTTTTAATCTCTTTTTGGATTTTAAAGTTCCTTCCTTGAATTGGCATCTTCCTTTCGACCGTGTTTTGGTTTCTAAGGTTTATCTCCTGTTTTCCTTTGAGTTCAAACTCCCTTCCCCTCTCTAAGTTTTCCCTTCTCCTGTTCCTTCCTGTATTGTCTCGTTCGATGTTGTCGGCTTCGGTTTTTTCTTTCCTCCCGTCACGTTTGTTGTTTACACGTCCTGTTTGGTCAATTCTGGTATTTTCTCCCCCTTTGTCACGTTCGGCTTGGTCACGTTCGGTACCCTCGTTTTTTACTTCTACACTGGGTAATGTAGTAACATATAACGCCCCATTCGCTCGCATTATAGTATTTGGACCTCCTATATTGCTAATTTGATTTCGCAATTTCCGTACACAGATTTTAGCTGACGGTTGTTCTATGTCCAATCTATTTAATAGATTGGTTTTTGAAGTTACTTTTTTAGCTTCTTCGATGAAATTTATTTTTCTGTTTTCCCCTTCTACATTTATTATTACGTATTTTTCCTCCATATTAATTTTCGCGTTTAACTCGAATAGGCTATTACATCCTAATATACCTAAACTAGTTAACTTTGGTAATACCAGAAAATTTATATCTACTACTCTGTCGTTAAATTGCACGGGTATTGATACTTGTTTTGAAACTCTTTGTTTTTTCTGTTTAATGGCTGTTACTACTTCGACGTTATATACTGGTAATTCTAAAATTTTGTTTCCCCGTCTTTTTAACTCCTCCAAATACTCAGCTTGTATACACGACCACTGCGCTCCCGTGTCTACTAAAACTTTTATATTTGTTTGATGAATTTTGACGTTTATTTCCGGACATTTTTCTAATAATTTTGTTTGAATGTTGATATTTTCGCCTTCTGTCATTAACTCTTCCCTAATATCGCATGAAATGTTTTGTAATTTCCCTACTGATTTTAATGTTGGATTTTTAATTTTTGAAAAGTTTTCTAAAGGTTTCTCTGTTTTGATTTTATTTTTTACATTTTGATCTGCGGCCCCGAATCCTGTCTTTGCCTGTAACCGTTTTCTTTTGCTTTTTTCCGGGACCTTATAACCTAGTTTTTTGGACTGGGTCTCGGATTGTTAGGTAGTGTAGGATTGGGTTTTTGGTTACTTTGGTTTTGGTTTGTTTGCGGTCTATTCCCATAGGATCTAAGGTTAGGTGTTCTAGGATAGGTTTGAGAGTCCATGGCTCCTGCCATTTTCCTATCAAGGTTCCCCTTATACGCTGGTCTTTCTTCTCGATTTTCCCTACGTGGTTCGCCTTCCATCGTTTCAAACGTTCTAAGAAATTCTATCGCGCTTTCAACGGTTTCGCTATGACTTCCTATACTCGCAAATTGTACCTTTTGTTCAAAATGTCGCATGATTCTATTAATCATAAAATTTTCTGGGATTGGTGGATCAAGATATTGTCCTTTAGCCACCATTTTGCAAAAATAATTAACTCTTGACATATATCCTGTATCACGATATTGTCCGTTTTCAATTAAATTTCGGATATGTTGCTGGGCTTGATATCCCCAATAATTTTTTATAAATTTAACCCTAAATTGTCCGTATCTATCTTTATTATCTTTTATTACGTTCCACCATTCTATTACCGGCCCTTTTATGTGTCGTTCCACGATTTTTAATTTCTCCCCTTCGTCTAATTGTGGATCGATTTCCATGAAAATCTCTTCTATTTCGGCTAGAAATTTCATTGGACTTTCTTTAGAACTTCCCCAAAATTCGACAGTTTTATTTCCTGCTGCACCGGGTTGTACGTACACTACGCTTCTCCCAGCCCCTACTAAATTTTGCCCTATACTTGTCTGTCTCATTTTGGTTTCTAACGATTTTATATTTTTGCTTAACGTTTCACAATTAACTTTATTTTGTTTAATTTTGTCATCCTGACCTTTAATTGTTTCCCCTATTTCCTGAATTTCCCCTTTCAAAACGACTATTTCGTCTTCGCAATTTCCGACTCTATTTTGAATTGCTTCAAAATTTTTCTTTACGTCTTCTCCTAAACCGCCTACAGCTTGTAAGAGTTCTTCCCTACTCGCTTGTTCGCTTTCTTCGCGTTCTCTTTCTTTCGCTTCGCGTTCCCTTTTCTCTTCGTTTTCCCTAGTCTCCCTTTCTAATTCCCTAGCTTCGCGTTCTCTTTTCTCTTTTTTCCTCTCCAATTCGCGTGCTTTTTCTCTCTCCTCGCGTTCTTTTTTATCTGCCTCTTCCCTAGCTTCGCGTTCTTTTTCTTTCGCCTGGAAATATCTCATGAACTTCTGCATTTCCGTTTCTGTTTCTTTCGGAGCTGCCATTTTTTTTATTTAGATTTATTTATTTAAGTTTTAAGTTTTAATTTTGATTTTAATGAATTTAAGCTGTTCGTTTTCAACCCTAAAGTAATTTTAACAATTTTTTGTTTGGTTACTTTCGAGCCCCACGTTGGGCGCCACTTGCAACGCACCCCCCCCTCTTTTCTAACTTTGTCTTCCGCAGACAGACAGACAACGGGGACAGATTCGCCGCAAGACCTTACCCCAACTACAACCCCGCGATCTACTTACTAATAGAGAGTGATTCTTTCGCAGTTTAATAGTTTTGATAAGGCTCTTGATTCCTTATGTCACACAAGAATAATTTATTTTAATCAACTTATGCTAACACAGGAAATTTTACTATATTAATATATTCACTTCTTATACTAGCTTACCTTTCTTAAAACTCCAGACTCTTTTTCAAAGGGTGTGCCCTTTGGAGCTCTTTAATTCATTAACACCAAAATTTGCTCTGTTTTGAATTTTTAACTTTATACTTGGTGAGCACTTACTTTTTCTTCTTTCTAATGTAATGAGTTTCTTTGAATGGGTTAGATTTAATTAAAATATTCAACAATGAAATTTAACAAATTTATTTAAGAGTCTACAATTTAATTTTTATTTTGAGAAACAATGGATTTCTTTCGAATCTTTTACAACAATTAATGTCGCCTTTTCTGACAATTTATATTAAATGCTTTCTCTTTTAACAAACTGAAAATCTACTATATTAAACAATTTTAACAATAACTAAAACTAACAAATTGATATTCTTATTCTAATACACATAAATATGAATCCTATTATTTATTCCTTTCCAATCTGTTACTTTTGCTTTATTATTGGACTCGAATTTTATTGTATTTTATATCTCTTTATTTGAATGAATTTAAAATTGGCTTTATTTTGACTTTACTTTGTCTTTAAAATGTTATTATTTAACTTTATTGAGTTTAATAATTTTGGACGTAATTCAAGTTTATTAAAAAATATTTTATTTATTAAAAAAGCTTGATTTATGCAGTACCTTGTTTTGTGGAGTGCACAAGTCCGCTCGTCCTGATTCTGAGAGTGTTTGAGGATCTTGGAGATGTTTTCTGAGAGTTGTCTAGAATATCTCGAAGTCCAGTTCTCGAAGAATCTGTTGATGACGACAAGTTCTAGAAGAATGTTTGCCGGAGTCCGTAGTGAAGATCTCTTCTACTAAGCTGTTGTAGGATGTCACGTTGTCTCCTGCAAGGCCGATCCTTTCTGTAGGCACCGTTATTAACCTGGCGAAGTACAGAGCGTTGACAATATTTTCACGACGATTTCCTGTTCAGACTTGAGTAAAGTTGGTGATCTTTCCTGGAGCTGCTATTAGAAGACTTCCCTGGAGCTGGTACTAAACGAGACTGTCGAATTAACTTGAAGAAAGTTAACTCGTCGAATTTTAGGCCTTTCAGTGTGGCCAACCTTCACTGATTATTGTTACTGTTTTATTTCACAATTTAATTAATTTTATTTATTTATTCGCACTACGATGAACTTTCCTTGGCTTATTCTTCTATTGTTTGTCTATTTTTCTTATTTTAAATTATCTATTCCTATTATTATTTGTTATATTTAGTTTAATTTCTTATGGTGGATTTGTGTTGAAGTTGGTAACTTTCCCTTTCCATGCGTCTACTGCCTACTATGCGCACGACGTTCAAGACAAGTTGATTCCTGAAATTCATAATTTTTTACTTGCGAATTCTTCTTTTCTTCATATATCCCGTTCGCTTCGCTCGATCTTCTTCTGGGTGATTTCATTTTGAAGCCCTTCTTTCCCTGATGATTTTCCATCTTCATTTGTAGCGATACGACATATATTTTTTCTTTTACGGAGATTTGAAAATTTCGTAAGTTTTCAAAATTTAGTTTTTCCAATTTTGGAAATTTTGAAAATCTTCTTTTTGCAAGTTGTTCCTCTGATGCTGAGAGTTCCAAAACTGCTTTCCTCTTCTTCCTCGCTTCTGGGTTTCACAAGTTACGGTACTTTCTGCATTTTTGGTTATTTATTATTTAATTACTTTATGGTCTTTTATTAAATTTTGATTTCGAGTCTTATTTATTTCTAGTTTATATTATGGTTATGCGTTGTTATTATTAGATTTTGGAATTTCTTTATTTTAAGGGTTTTTTATGTTTTATGACGTTTTATTATGGCTATAACTTTTTTATTATTAATTTGACGAGTTTATTCTCTTATTATTTATTATTAGGTTTTCCTAGCTCTACACGATTATATCATTTTAATTTAAGTTTTCGGATTTTGATGTTTTTTGCATTAGAAACATATGGACGAATTCATGTTCAATCCGGAACGCTAGATATTTCCTGTCAAGGTGCGTGACCTTGGCTTGGCTAACTTACATATTCCCTTTAATTTTACATGTGTTATTTTATATTTAGAAATGTTTTTGTCATTTCTACAATTATTATTTGATTTAATTGAAATTTTGGAATTTATCTATTTTCCAAAATTGCTCCTTGCAGGCGGTTCAATTAAACCGTTGCAACACACACACACACACACACACACACACACACACACACATACACACACACACACACACACACACACACACACACACACACATACACACACACACACACACACACACACATATATATATATATATATATATATATATATATATATATATATATATATATATATATATATATATATATACATTATATACAATTATTACCATACGTTTATATACATCCTAAAACTATGGTACATGGACATGAAATATCAATTATTGTTTGTTCAATACTCAAGTTTATAACGTTTAATTATTAATTGGTATTAGTTCTCAGAAATTATTATTAAACAAATGTTCAATTTATGTTTATAGAAAATTAAAATTACAACAAGTTCAGGTCTAATTTCATAATAACCCTATGGTTAATTTCAAATTCAATATATAAGCTAAGTCTTTTATTGTTAAAAATATTTAAATCTTCGAATATTGTTTATCATTAATTGGCAATGTTTTTTTTTTATTTACGTAATTGTTTATTAAAAACTATATATGTTTAATTGATATTAATAACATTCACATCAAGCTAATTAAATGGACATATCTCACCCATATATCGTCTGATTATAATAGGCATGTCTTTATTTATACTAACATCCTTTTATTTTACGATAATACTTGGTTGAATGGCCCTCCTGGTTTAGAATTTAATTCTGGAGCTCTTCTTAAAATTTAGATCTGAATAAAAATACGTTTGCTGCTTTTGGAATCTGAATCACTACTAACTAACAATTAGTTTGTAACAATTTTGATCTACAATTGCAATTCATATGACCCCCCTACGAATATACCGTGGTGTCTAAATCGTTGCACTTTACACTTAATTGCACTGCACTTCTCAAGTATTTATAATATCTCAATTAGTGATTTTATTGCTAAACAATTTTTATCTAAATAATAATTATGTAAATTTACATTGTTTTCATAGTTTACATTTTATATTTATTTAATTGGTATTTGGTTTCCCTTACCATATTCATTTATTAACTGAGATTAATTTAATTGCATATTCTTTTATTCGTGTCGGTCAAGGTTTGAAACTGCGATTGAGATGTATGACGTCAAAGGGGTGTGGCTTATCTATTATGTCTTAGCCTATACCGGTCTCTTGGCCTAATTGATTGTTCACTTGAAAACTTTACGAAGCGATTATTAAATTAATAAGAGTTTATGTATTAAAACGAATGATGAATTTGAAAGGAGGTATATGGTAGAATCTACTGGTATTGATTAAATTTGGATATTAGGTCTTGTTAATTTATAACCTTGTCGTAGTAAGGATATGTTAAACTATTTAGCTTTATGAATGGGATTGTATTTAGTTGGTCTTAAAATGCTGATAACTTTCGTTATATTTTGAGTTTTTCTTCGGGATTTTGAAAATTAAATTATGGGATGTAATTTAGAATGGTTTTGTTCATGTTTTATGTCTTATAATACTTTGGTTTAATTGTCTTCTTCTGAAATCGTAGTCCTTACTAGGCCTAGGTAAGTTGACATTTTTGACGCTTGGAGTCATTAACTGTCGGTTGTCTATAGTGAATCGCATTTCATGCTGCACTGATTTATTTAAATAATTTGAATCAATTGTGAGTTGTCTCAACTGGCTTCAAATACAATAATAATTATACTAATTTTATAAATTTATAATTGAATTCAGATATACAATCAAGTGTGAGGACTTCAGAAATACGTTGAAGCCGAGGGCACACACTGGAGCTCAATTTTGTGGTTTTTGTTTCTAATTTTATTCTCTTGACGTAAAACGAAAATAATTCACCTTAACGTTTTTTTATAGAACGGTGACATTAGTAAAATATCATTTGAAATCTACTATAATGTTTGATATTTTAGATTAATGTCTCTGTTATGTGTGTCTGCTTATGACGGACCCACGCGCACGAGCGTATGTCGTAACACGTATTTATTATGAAAGGGTCTATGTAGGGTGATATAGAGCACCATTCATACACATATATGTATTGGTTAGGTATTTTCCATAAATAAAGTAAAAATACATAAAGTTTTAGTAAACATACACGGAGGTTAATGATTAGCTGTAAATGAAAAGTGACGTTAGGGACGCTTTCGAAGTTTAGGAAAAAAACTAAAATTCTAACTTATAATTATCAAATATTTTACGAAAACAAGTTTTATTGTTTTCAATGTTTATTTTTTAATGTTCTATTCACAAATTTATTTCTACTAATATTAAATGCATGTATTAAACACGAATTGCGTCATATGATAGGCGAATAAAGAATAAAATTTTATTAAAACGTAAAACTTTAAAACCGTATATAAATTTCGGACAAAACATAACAATTTAGCACACGACAGATTTAAACAGTTACTGTAAGAAGTGAAAAATAGCACATTCTCAAAATAACTTCAAAGACATGTTTCATATTAAGGTATACAAATATTACATACTTTTCAATGCAATACATTGCAATAAACGTAAGGTCTTAAAATTAATTAAAACGTAAGGTTTTAAAATCTGAGACTCTTAAAATTAATTTCAAGATAATTTTATTATTTAAAGATCGTAAAAATTACTTTCATTTGATGGTTAATAAAAACCAATTACTTACCATATTTATAAAAATGTGCAATATCATAATATGAAGCCAATGTAAGCACTAATAAATGTTTTACTAAAAAAAAAAAATATTATTATTATATAATTTGTAAAATTGTATATAACATAATATGCATAATTGAATAACAACATAAAACTTTTTAAAGTATTAAAAAATTATTTCTTTTATATAAATTAATATAATTATACTACTTGTCAAGATGTTGTGGAAAAAAGAAGGATGGTGACTGATGGTTTTCTTATGGGCTCGACAAGTGGGAATTCAGTAGGGATGACGTGGTAGAAGCTCAGAAGGAATATTCCTTTTGATCGAAGACTTAATTCGGATCATTGTATATATATATATATATATATATATATTTATTTATTTATATTTGTGTCTGTGTATGTTAATGCAAATTATTACAAGAATCCAAGATAACATGGCTACTTGACAAGAGGTAAACATTTATTAAATTACTCGTACCCCATTCATAAGACTGCAATGTTTAAAAATGCCACACATTATATGTGTATTGAAATGTATAATAAAGTTCCAAGTAATTTGAGACAGATTGATAACTCAAACAACTTTAAGAAGAAATTAGTTACCTTTCTATTGGAAAATGGTTTTTATTCACTTGAAGAATGTATGTGCTAAATATCCAAATAACCTGCGACAGATCGGAATTGTGTTTACTAGGCCTATTTAAATTTTAGTTTGTCATATATTCAATATTATTATTTTTAAGATGTGTTATAATATTTGGGTTACTATTTTATTTTGGCGTTAGCATAGCGGATTAGGCCTCGTATAACCAGTAAGGTGATTGTAGTTGAGGTCAGCCCCCAAAACATTTGGTAGTTGGCACGTTCGTCCTGGAGGACAAAGATCGGCAATGTCATTGCTGTCGGGATTATCCGACAGATCACGGTAGTAAATGGTAGTCCAAAGGGGGCCAGTCTTCAGGAAACGACCCGAGAAAGAGAACCAGTTTGCGAAAATAAAATTGAAAACAGAGAATTATGTAAGATAAGCAGCGAGAGAAAGAAGAACAGGTGACGGTGAGGAACCGATTTATTTGTATTTTTTTCGTATGATAGCATTAAAATCAACAAAAGAGAAAGAGAGACATCAGATCTTGAAAAATAGCTTGATATTCATACTCATTACTTGCTGTTAGTACCCTTATATCGTAGGAAAATTTTTATGGAAATGTTATTCTAATACCAAGCCGAGATGCCCTTCGTATGGACGTATCAAAATTGTAAATATGGATAAAAGCAGAACGTTAGTATTCGCGCGAAGGGAAAGATTCAAAGAGGTAAAACATTGTGGCAGATGAAGAAGGAGCCCATGTTTAGTTAATTTGGCGTGAGTGGTCAACGGTGTGTTGTTACTTTAAATATACCTGGTTAGTGAAATTATTGTAGGAGCTACACATTAAATCTTCTTCTGCCTACTCGATAATGACATAAGCGTGAAAAGTTTAGAGTGTATGCAATTATGTCCTCGTTTCGACAGATTTGCTCATGTCGTTGAGGTGTACCCTTTTGTGTGAAACACAAGTAGACAGAAAATAGTTTAGATTTGAGTATTTAGTACGGTATGTACATGGCATTAATAATCCAAATGGGAGACCGAGGTCGGTCATGTATATGAGAACAGAGGCCGTCTGTGTTCATCAAATGTTAAGTCGTACGTGCCTAATGAAAATGTTAGTGTTGATGTTGGGTGTGCGTGGGACTCCTTGTTGAGATTAACCGCTAATAGTTTTTAGTGATGTTTAACAAAAGGAATATTTAAGTCGTTATAAATAAGGTCCTAACATTTATTTAAGGTAAAGATGCATTTATTATAAAAACAAATAGATTGTGGTGGGGCTTTTTCATTCAAGAGAACTGGTTTTATTGACCAATGGATACAGTTGTGAGATAAATTGTCATGTTTACTCTTTTAATTGTTTGGGAGGTACAAGTCATTTAACTATCTATGATGACCCGCGGTATTCATCCTGATCCTGCCAGTGTATGTCTTAGCCGAATAAGCGCAAGGAAGTAAGAATGGTGTGTGTTTGTATATTAGAAATTAAAAGGGTTAGGAACTTGCACACATATGCCTTTACTCTCCAGGGAAATTGCTTACTACCCATTGATTTATATTGTTTAGTTAAGTGTGTAACCCACTGTAGATCATATGCGGTTGTCATGACTGTGAGGATATCATAATAATTAATATTTACGTTGGTGGTATCAACTGTCGGGATATCATTTATAAAGATAATGATTAATAAGGGTCTAATGAGAGAACCTTAATGAAAGCCAGCTTGTATTGTCCTTTGTTGTTTGATCTACACCAACCCTGAACCTTGATTCTGCTAGGTAAGATGCAATTACGTATATCAGCCCGTCTCCGAAGTTGTGTTCCCGAAGTTTGTCTATCTGTTCAATGTATCACCCTATCAATATACCCTTTTCGATGTCTAGGTAGACTGACGCGATCGATCGATTTGCATTGTCTCTCAACAGTTAAAGTGTTGTGTAGTGTTTGGTTCAGTAACAGAATTTCTCCAGCCTCAGGATATTGTCAGCGTGTATGTGTTCTTTAAAACGTTTGAGAAGGATATTCTCATAAACGTTATACAATGTATTGAACAAAATAATGTGGGGTTCGAGATGCTTGTCCTTCCCTAGATTTAAAAAAAAAACATATGTACGCCTCTTTCCAAGCATTAGGGAAATGTTGAGTGTGGAGAATCGTATTAGATATGTTTGTAACGTACATGATCGCAATCTTCCATAAGTTTTTAAGTGTTTTAATTAATTCTAAGTGAGCCCGTCTAGTATTTATAGGATATCTTGTACAGCGTGCATGTCCCTCACTCTGCCCGGCCTTTTCCATACCTCTATGTTCTCTCTCTGGCAAGAGCTATATTTTATATCTATTACAGACTACAACAAATGACATTTTTTTACATTTCTATAACAATAATTTAAGCGTTAACGGTGGAAAGGGGTTGCTTATCGTTACAGTACTTAAACATGATTATTATAATTAATATTTAATACGAAAACTAACACGTCTACAATATTTATGTCAAAGTAAAAAAATAGTTATAAGTCAAAGGTTAATCTTATTATAGGATTTTTATATTCATAATGTTACTTACTTTTCTCTTAAATATAAAATAATATAATAATCATTATTTAAATATCATATTGCATATATCGTTTCAGAATTTGAATGAAAGTTTTAACTTTGTTTCAATACAGGCCTTTATTGCGTTTAAGGCTACTTAAATAAAAATTTACCATGTTTAAACTATTTCTTCTCAATGATTGTGGTCTAATATCGTTTTCAGCAACATAAAATGTTGTCTAATTTCTAATATCTCTTTAATATAATAATATATTAAAAAAAATAGTGACTAGATAGTAATTTTGAAAAGTCTATATCTGTAGGCATGCTCCTACTTTGTCAAATTGTGAGTAAAAATAAAATAATTTTATAAACATGTATAATTATAACAATTAGTTGTTTATGAAAGACAACTTATAAATATTTAGTATAATATGTCATAATCGTAAATGAAATAAACAGTGTGAACAGATATGACACTCAATTAAAGGACTATGATAGCATTCGGGAAATGGTTGCTAAGAGCTCATTTTAAACTCATAGTTTGCACCGTTTTAAGTTTAACTATTCCACAAAGTTTTAATGTAATAGCAGATATTTCTTGTTGAAACTCCATATTCAAGGATAAAATAAAGCAAAAGCTAAAGTTTCAAATATTTAATAGTATAAATAAGCTACAATTTGTTTCGCCTTGCGGCATCGTCGGGCAACTGATAATTTACAGGTATAGACAACTATTTAAACATAAGTACAGGAAACTGAAATACAAACTAAAAACTCATATACAAAACAAAAGTTATTTCAGTTTCCTGTGCTTATGTTTAAATTGTTGTATATTCCTGTAAATTATCAGTTGCCCGACGATGCCGCAAGGCAAAACAATTGTAGCTCATTTATACTATTAAATATTTGAAACTTTAAGCTTTTGCTTTATTTTATCCTTGTATTCTACAAATTACTTGGTAGAGTGTGAACTGACGTTAACAACTTACTTTAATATTATAGTTATACTTTGTATACCCCTGGTGTTTACCTTTATTAAACCTATTCCATTGTTATAAAAAATAATCATGGAAGATACTCTTACAATCTTATTAATATTTCCGTATATGTATACAACTAAAGACAAATTTTCAAAAATCTTAAAAAAAAAAAATTCCTTCTGTGCTTGCCCCTCACTTCAATATAGTCTATTAGTTAAAGATCAATAAAATAATAATAATAACATTATGAATTCCATAAAACTCATGATGATTGGAGCATACAAGTTGACTAAAAAATAAAACCATTGATAACCAAATCATCTTTTACTATATCGTATCTAACCAACATGAATGAAAAATTTAACAAATTATTTATATTTGTTGAAAAACATGTAAAACTACTACGACTTGTTACAAATTAGTGCTATGATGTTGTATATAATGCAGTTCTGTAAATGTTACCTTTAATAACTTTATTATATGTAAGTACTGTTATTAATTTTGAAAACTGTTAAAATGCATAACTTTAAATGTAATAACTAAATTGAAAGTTTGTGCTTTCTATCGGACGTATCTGATAACCCATCACAAGGCCGTATGTCTTAATCGATATACTAGACGAAATTCTATAATATATTATATGAAAGTGACTGTAAATTGAGAAAAAAAGACATTCTGGAAAAAAGAAAATTATAGTTTTATATAGCCGCATATTATTAAGTGTGAGCGTATTTGATTACAATTTATTATTATTATTATGATTATTTTAATAAATAACATTAACTATTCCTTAGGATATTAGGAGTTTTAATAAGTATAAAAAAAAATTAATAAATGTAGTTAACTATGGTTAAGTCAAAGCTAATAATAAAAGAGATTTGTTTTAAAGAGTGTCCCATGAAGAAAGGAAGATACTTTAAGGACATATTCTACTGGTAAAAATAAAGAAAAAAATTGTTCTCAACTAGTGTGAAGATGGCTAGTTTTTATCTAGCCGCCATTTTGTTTTATGAATAAAATAATATTATGTTACTTAATCTACATATAATAAAGAGTTTTTCATACTACTTAAAACTATAAACAACTAATTACAGGGAAAAAACCCGATTTGTTACCGATTTCCTATACCCACTTCAAAATGGCGGCCATTTAAAATTGTTAAAATTGAACATCTTTAATTTTTCAAAATATTTACATCAGAGAAGGCGTTGTTTCTTAAAAAAATAAATATATAAAGTCTAAGGATATTGAGTATCCGAAAAAAAAAGTTACTTTTAACAAAGGTATTTAGTAGATGTATACAATGCTTGTAGATATCTTATATCAGAATTTTTGTGAATTCTACAATTATAATTTAAACAAGTAGGATTATGGAGGTTTAAGTAAATAAAATCCATAAAACTTAATAAACTTGAAAAAAAATCGTTCTTTAATCAACTAATTAAATTAAAACAGAACAAAATTATGCAATTATATATTTTTTTTACTTAAAAAATATCATTTGTAGTTTCTAAAATGCAACGTTAATAATTTAAAATAATTTAAAAAACTATACAAATTCCTAAACGATGGTTTAGGACTGTCTAATCAATTTACAAAAGTAAAACTAAATAGTATTCCATTAATAAACATTTGTTTAAAGTCATTTTAGAAATATAATAAAAATATTGCACAGTTTTATAGGTTGGCAATAATAAAAACTATTCGCTAAATATTTTTTCATACACAATTAATAAATTTGTGTATAACAAAGAATGACGCAAACAGTCTGGATGTGGTTCCACCTGATCACGTGTTCCTGCTCGCAGATCACAGTTTTTGTATAAATAAAAGTTATAACTACACACACGTTTAGTTAACTAGGTGGCAGATTATTTGTGATAATTTTTGAGATAATAGTTAGTACCCTTATTGCAAATTATATCAATTAGAGTATATCATAGATTAATATATTTTTTTAGTTTATTTTAAAAGAAAATGTTTTAAAATTTACATTTAGTTATTATAAATTTGTACATGCTATATTCATATGAACAGAAATTTTAAGGGATAAAAATCTTAAGAAATTATTAACATTAGCTCAATATTATTGCAGACGTATTGTTCAAGATTTTACTACTTGAAAGGATTAAGTCTAATTAATGTCTAGGTAAAACCTATAATCTAGAATTGAAGTCAGGAGATCTTAATTATCAATTGGCTTGCATGCTGCGTTATTTAGGTATGTGGTTAAAGTTTCGATAGTCAGTAACTATAGCAACTGTTGTTAAATAAACAGGAATTTCAAATAATAATTTGAAACCTCTTTTCTTGTAAAAAAAAAATTAAATTAAAATAATATTTATGATGCTTATACCATATTATTGATCTTAATTTGAAACAATAATAATGTATTCTAACTTCATATAGAAATGTGAATTTAATATTAACATCCATCCCCAAAACCAGTTCACTTCAATTTAAAATGGCCCTTTGTATTCTTGATCAATTAAAATAAATGTATTTTAATTAAACCTGATACGACGTTCAATTTGCATTTCAATAGAGGAACCATGTGTTGCTGTTTGTGTTAAACCAGCTGTTGTCTTGTATCTGGATTGGGGAGACGTGATTCAATTTGTGCTTTAAAACAATAATCGATTTCAATATAAGACACTATTTTACAATATGAATGCATCCAAAATAATTTGTTATATCATTAGGACATTATTTTTTTCATTCAAATATTGGTCACTACTTAATTTCATATTAGTCATTAAAACTAATAATACATGTTATCAATTTTTCTTTTTGCTATAAAGAGACAAACCTCGCTTTCACAATCACTGAAGATTACAACATAAAATAATACCTGTATACCTAGAATACTCTGATAGCGTCAGGGTCGAAGAGCAATAAGAACTCTTCATGAGTTGGATTTTAATGACGAAATATATTGGTCTAACCCAAAAATTTACAACAAATATGTAGATCCGGCTATTTCCTTCGAATTAGCCATGTCCTTAAATACAACATTAGGCGACTAAGAGTTATAGGAGGTAAAATACGTAAACACGTGCCACTGGAAAAGCATAGGAAGTAAATCAAACATAAATTTTTAAATATTTATTATCGTTTGACTTTTAATATTATTGTAACTAATTTTATTCACAAACATGTACAAAGTAATATTCATTTTATATCGTATAGGTCTTATTACACAATGTGTTTTCCTTATTTCTTAAACTCTAATGAGTAACTTTGATTTTCTTACAATTAATTAATGGATGACATTATCCTCAAAGATTTATAAAAAAAGTAAGATACCATTCCTTTTGATAATATCTAAATAAATTGTTTAAAAATAGTGGACCAATAATGTGTGTAATTAAATTAGGGGAAAATTATTAGTGGTTTGGCTAGTAGGTTTAAGTTCAATAATGTATAAAATAGAACATCACTTATGTAATCATGTAACATAAATTGTTTATTTGTAAATATCAATACGTTATTAAATGTAGTTATGAACTTGGTATACTAAATCTCATGGTTATAGGAAGGTAAAATCTATATAGACGTAGTTTATGTTGATGAATATTGGAAATAAAATTACTTTTGAAAGTACAATCATGAAAATGGAGGAGAGAAGTTGAAGTGAAGATCTAAAAAAATAGCGCAATTTTGTAGCACTACTTTGCATACATAAATGTCTTGCTATATTATTAGTTCATCGTTGTGCTACAGGTGTATGTAAAAGTTAAAGTTAAATAATAATATAAAAAGTTCTAGAGCTAGAATTTTAATATTTGAATAAAAATCTTAAACTTATAACTTTATAAAGAAGCAGTTATGATAAAGTTTTAAAACTGCATCCCTTCTATAGTTTTATTACAAACTATAAACCACAACTTTATGTGGATATCATACATTCTTAATGTGGTTTAATTAATTGTTGTAACACAGGTGGGACGATCACAATAGTCGGTTTGTAAGGCTAGGAGTTATCTCACCTTACTACAATATATTGTTTAATCTAATGTATTCTATATACATAAAGCCATCATCATGTTTGTCCCAGAAATTGGCGACATAAATCTGGTAAATAGAATATTGTAAGAGATCGCTAATGATAGCTATACATTAAGTGTAATAAAAAATAAAGAGTAAAAATATAGCTGAAAACTTTTAAAACCTATTATTCCATAATAGATTATACAAGGACCACATATTATTTTACTAATTTTGATAATATTTTAAAGACTAAAATGTAAAGAGTTGTCTATTTCCTGCGAATAAATAGGCTAAATATATACAAAAATTTAATTTCTTCATAACAATGTTTAATTTATTTTTATTGTTGTTGCAGTCATGGAAACGAAACCAACAATATTCACACACTAGACATAAAAACAACCAAATTGTTAGTTTAAATTAAATAAAAGATGAAATTGTATTAAGTTGAGTAATTTTAAGCACAATAAAAGGTAAAATAACTACTACAAGCCAAGGCTCCGGTGACTGAAGTGAAATTGCATGATGGAGGTCTTACCTCCACGCAACATCAGATGGTTATGTAAAAGTTTGTTGTTGCGTGGAGGTAAGACCAACATCATGTAATTTCACTTCGGTCTCCCGAGCCAAGGCTCGTGGTATTTATTTGAACTTTTTTTGTCTTTAAAATTACTGAAATTAATACAATTTCGTTATTTAATTTATATAAACTAATAATTTGGTTGTTTTTATGTCTAGTGTGGGAATGTTGTTGGTTTCGTTTCCAAGACTGCAACAACAACAAAAACGAAATTAAACATTGTTATAAAGAGATAATTAACATTGTTATATATGTATTTCTTCCGCACCCAAGAATCAAATATTTACATTAGAGTCTTGACAATAATATCAAAATACAATGTAATAACTCTCGACGCGACAGGCTCTAAGAGACCTCTGGCGTTAGTACCTTCATCATGGAATAGTACCGAAGTTTTTAAGTTCTTTTTCCACCTAAAATAAGTTTTTTTCTATTCAGTTTGGTTCACTCCAACATGGAGTATGGTGGTATTTATTATTTAAACGGAGATTTATTTGTATCATAAGAATTAAGACCGGGAACATGTCTTGTTGAGGATTACGGACACATCACCAGATTTAAAGTTATTAAAATATAAAATTGAAAAATTTAGTCATGTAGTCATGTATTATATATATTCTTTTTTTTATTTATGGGCATGTAATAAAACAAATAACCTTTTGGGTAAATTATTTTTGAAAATCGTTATGTAATAAACAAACAGTTACTAATAGCTTGTATTTCTGTAATTTTCCTATGCATATCAATGATTAAATCAGGTTTTAGTCTGAAAGGTAAGATTTTAGGTTGAGCAAATATTGCTAAACTTCTTAAACTTGACATTACCATTTCCTTGGCCTAGTGCGATATCTTCCAAAATCTTAATTCATTTTCTTGAAATGGTTTATAAAATATAAACATTTTAATTATATATATATATATATATATATATATATATATATATATATATATATATATATATATATATATAAACACACACACACACACACACACACAAACAAACAAGCATTCTCTAACTCTAATGTTATTCCACACTTGTATATCGGTTGTGAAACTACGATAACTCTTGGAACCATGTCATTCGTTGGAAAATTTGAGATATATGATGGTTTTAAATACTGAGATGGGTAAGCACTATGATGTTAGCCAAAAGTATTAACATCGTATAAACATATTTTTTTTCCATTTAGGGACACATTATATATATATTAACTTTATATTTACATTAAAAATAACTGTGGTGCAAACTTGTTGACAAAAGTGTAACTATTATATAACTTATATCTCTAGATAACTACACACGCGGAGAATAGATAAGGTCATATGGTATAGTTAGGTTGGTGATAGTTAGTTTAGGAATAGGTTAGGTTAGCTAACACATTTAGTTCACAAGTTAAAACGAAAATCTATGTACGCCTTGAGGAAAGGGTTAAGTGCCGACCTCCATAATTGTGTGATTTCGTTTGTGTTTAAAAACCGAATATAATAAATTCATTAAAAATAAACAAATATTGTTGTATCAATTAAAATTGTCAAGTGCACCTGGCTGGGCGCTGTTGAGCTTCACTCTGGTTACCAAAAACCTATACTAGTATTATCGACACAATTATCGTTGTTGCGATCTAGTAATCGAAGTGAGGAAATAAAAATACATAAAAATATATCACACAATAACGTAGGTGTATAGACTATTATTGAAAAATAAACCAATTTGTGTTGGTCTGCTCTGGTATCGAAAATTCTGGTAGGATACTATTATATGGTACTGTAATTATCCACAACAACGATTACTACAGCAGTAACCATCATCGTCTACTGTATTTTAGAAAATATAAATACAATAATACACAGAGCGCTCTAGTAATGTCCAAAATAAACTGTGACAACCGACAACTTCCAACAAAACAGTGACGACTTATATACTCCCTTAAAAATACAACGAGTAATACTATTAACGATATCTCAGTCGGTATAGTATTTGGCTTCTAATCCAGACATCATTGGTTCGAATCCTACTATGAAATAAAGATTTAACGGGCCGACGTCACAGAGCATGACGTCAGGATGTAACGTGTAAATGTGACGTCACAAAATGGCTTTAAAATATGGTAGACAAAAACATCGTCCAAACAGCGGGTGAGAGATCGGGGGAAAGGGAAAGGGGAGAACCTCACACTATTCCCCACACCATCCATCCCTTCCCATTCTTCCTCTACTACACCTTTGTCATAAACTGCAAGGATCAACAATACAGTAAGGAATAATAGGTAAAATAAACTTGTTTAATAATTGTTAGAATTTAGGACAATCTCATTAATAGCATAATTTTATAAAATCTTTGACAGTTGTGAATTTTTGACAAAAGGTAATTACATAATAGTTTTTTATCAAAATATTAGTACGAAAAAGTCTGATTTTTTATTTATAACTATTGAAATTTAACTTAATTTTGTCTTTTACCAAAATTAAATCTGCAATTATATCTTCGTTCATTTATCTTTAATTATCGTTCTTTTTAATCAAGTTAAGTTTCAATTCCACAATTAAATTTGTCATAACTTACACGAGTTTAAAAACTTCATTTCTGTTGTGGACGGATTCTTGTACAATAGACATAGATGTAATGTGAGATATATGTGTAAGAGATTTTGCTTCTTTTTAGAAACATAACAAGTGATGAATGGGAACACTAACTTAAATGGCTTAGCTCATTCACGATAAGCACTTCATTTCTCAATTATTGGATTTAAAATAACTGTTTTAAAATAAGAGCAACCAACATCTATCAGATTAAAACTTTTATCTCACATCGAAATTTTAGGTTTTAAAAAGTTTCACAACAACATGCAATTTCAAAATTAATCCTTAATAAACAGGTGCATCTATAGGCTATACATAATATTAATATATTCAACATTGTTTATAATATGATTTATTCGGTTAAGGTAGCCTAGGTCCATGTTAGAAAATAAAAGTAAACATAATAAACTAAGAAATTAATTTATCCACAAAACTAGATAAAAGCAGACAAAATTAAGAACAAATATTAACAAAATACACAAGATAGAGTACTTAACTACAAGATGAAAAGCAAACAACTGATGAATTAATGAATTACCGAATTAAATAAAGAATAAGGGTTATGTGTCAATCGTTTAGTGATCTAAATGATCAAAGGTTTGGCCTCTCTTTAAAGGTACTTGAATGATCTATCAATAACATATCTATATCTGGAGGTTA
Source organism: Aphrophora alni (assembly GCA_963513935.1). Classification (NCBI taxonomy): domain Eukaryota; kingdom Metazoa; phylum Arthropoda; class Insecta; order Hemiptera; family Aphrophoridae; genus Aphrophora; species Aphrophora alni. The sequence goes on from OY740770.1 coordinate 33,796,955, forward strand.
AAAACAAAGTTACAATTCTAAAGAAGATAAATTGTATATTTTTAATTTTTAAATAACTTTTTATTTCCATAATCTAATTTGGCAATATATCTGGATTGATTAGACTGATAATAAACTGTAATTAATTAATTAAAAGACTGTTGGACAATCGTCAACACCAAACATAAGAATGCCACTGAGTACTTTATTTCAAGTATTAAATGGTAATAAATGTCGTAAAGTATTGAAGAGACAAACACAACTATAAATATAAGAATTATTTAAAAACAGACATCACAATAATTTGTAATACATCTATCGATGGTAGACGAATATAACTAACATCTCACATATAAAGCTATTTAGAAATTCTATCTCCTAAACTAATTTAGAAATGTGGTCATTAAGTATTCCGTTTAAATATTTAAAGATTTTAAAATTGAAATTTAATTTCTTCCACTTTAAATAAGTATGTAATAGAGTTGCAGTTGGAGTTATGACTAAATCAACCAATACACTTTTAAAAAAGGAGATAAATGGTTGTGTATCACCATTAGATTACTTTCGTCTGACACCACACTTAATTTTATTCCTTTGTTTGCTGCTCTTTGTGCTACGTTGCCCTCCATCTTGTATTTTTCTCATCACATATGTATTTCGTCCTAGTTGTTACTGCAAAGGCCAACGTTACATTTTTGGATTATAAGTATTTAGTTTTAGTTTAAAACATGACACTTGGCTAATCGGATATATTGTTTGTTTTACCGTCTTTGTGTTATACGTTTATCACTTCATATCAGACGTTGATTTATATTCAGGAAAAAAAAGTATAGTTTTCATTTAAGAAAATGGTGGCAACTTTCTAATCGCAACAAATTATTAATATGAATATTAATATTTTCAATTATTAATATTTTCTTGTAGAGGTTGAAATTTTAGACAGTGTACAAATATTTTTATTTTATAACAGATTTTAAATATATCGTTAGAATTGAAACCATTATTTTAATTACAAGAGCAAATAATAATGACGATATGTTTCTTAGTAATTATTACATATCAACTAGAATGTATATCTGTTATACCTGTTATGTTATATCTGTTATAAATTTCTTCATTCATCTATACAATATTGTATGTATAAACGTCATGTAAAATAACTTACTTTTTATCACTGTATTATATTTAATATTAGTTGTATAATGACATTATTAATTCGTTAAATTTTATTTGATCCGTGAGAAACAGTTTCTACGTACGACCATCAAAAACCATTACATTAAGGGATAGTCATTCCTAAGTTTTAAATTCTTTCTTAGTTTAATTTCTGGATTTAGAATTATAAGAAATATGACAGTATTTAAAATTAATAATAAAACGAATAAAATAATCTTGATTACTTTAAAATCGTGTCCGCCAAAAGTTTTTTTTTTTGATTTTTGGGATGAACAATACATTTTATTCTTTGAATATAGAGATGAGGTTTGTATAACTACACAATAAAATATTATTAGTATTAGAAAACTGTAGAAATATAAAATATTTTCTTACAAGATTTATTTTTGTAACTTACAGAGAACTTTTTTTTTTTTTGTGATCGATAAATAATTATTAAGTTTACCGATTGTAATATTTAAATTATTGAAAAATAAATTCACTTATAGAGTAGTACAATAGATCTGGTATTTATGTACAAATGGTACTGAGGAGAGATGTGCTTCTCACATTCATCGGATAATAGTTTTATATGAAATTTTGAATTAATATTAAAATAAGAGTAGATACACGTTGCTGATACAAGTGTAGAGGGTAGATTCAGTGTTGTGTAATCGTATGGATGCAATAAACAACAAAGCCTTGTCGTAGTATGTTTTATTGATGTCGGATGTTTGAGCCTACTCATCGTATATTTGCTTTCAGTGTTATGTTTATTGTATCTCTTTTATTTTACTTAAGGGAGGTTGTTGGAATTGTACAGGTTTCATATTTATTCAAAGTACACATTTACTTTTTATTGGCTTACATATTGCTTTATAGCCTAAATATTGATTTAACGAACTAATATACAGATTTTTAAAACAAAAACGCTCTCTCTCACACACACACGCACACCCACACACAAACACTGTAACGCACTGGATATATCAAGTAGTTACAAGCTAATTTCCTTAACAATAGGTATTCCATTGCATGGGAAGACCAAGCCAGCGACAGGTCTGTACTGCTAAGATGACTCATACGATTTTTGCAGGTGTTAATATTTCGCAAAAGCCTGCAGGACTGAACCTGTCAAAGAATAATAATCATATACTAATGTTATGGAATTTTTTTAATATTTTAAAGAAAAGGTTTAATAACTATTAATTACCTTATTTAGAGGTGATGAGGTCGAACAATCCTTATGTAGATATGATTACTATATCTTCTTCATATGACGCGTTTCGACTATTATTCAGTCATTATCAAATAAATATACAAAATATGAAGAAGATATAGTAATCATATCTACATAAGGATTGTTCGACCTCATCACCTCTAAATAAGGTAATTAATAGTTATTAATTATTTACAATCCAGTTGGGCTACATACATAATAAAAATGGAAAAGGTTTAAACAAGATGTAATTAGTAGAAATGCATTGAAGGAGATTTAATACCTAAAATGAATATAAAGTTGTAATGGGTTAAAGAAGACAACGAAAAAGTAACTCCTGGAAAAGTTAAAATCAATTTTAAAATTCTAAAGATGTCATGTTAAAGAGAATAAGAAACCAAAAAGAAATAATAAAATAATAATAAAGTAAATTAAACGGATACATAGATAAAAAGGGTTTAAAAGTCATTCTTTAAGAGGATTCACTTAAATAACAAAAAAAACGGGAGATAAACATGAAAAGAAACAAAAAAAAACAGAGCAATCTTGACAATAAAGAGGGCTACAAATGGTTTAAGTATGATTTAATAAATTTTAAATCAATAAAGTCACAGACAAAATAGATAAATAATCTTGAAAATCAGATTTCCAATAAATAAAAGAGGGTAAACAATAAACTAAGTTTAAATATGTGATAAATAATATTTAGTAAAGTGTAACGAATGGACAACTTTAAAGGTTAATGACTCCAAAAATATTAATGTCTTAGGAAAAAATTGGAAACTGAAATCGTCATTAGGAAGAACAGACAATAAAGTATGATTTTTAAATTTTCAAAAGGTCAACAATTTGGAAATAAAAATCTTGAAGTTGACTTTTCGAAAACCACGATAACGGGCGAACTACGCTCTACGACATCAAACTAAGGTCGTAAGGCAGCACGACAGCAAGGAGAACACAAATATAAAATCAAATTTTAATTTTAAGGAAATTGGTTTTGGCATTTAAAAGTTACAGCAGTTTGAAGAAATCAAGCTTAGTTAGAAATTAGAACAATAAATCTTTCAAGTACGTACAGGTATGAGAATCGAAAGTACAAGTCAGTGACAATGAGGGAGGGGAGAAGGCTGGACAACAAGGATGTAAAGAATAACTAACAAAAGGCAATTTAGTGAACAAGATATAAACAGAAAGGTTAATTGAATGAGAAAGGGTCAACAATACATATGTAAGCCAATTATGTACAACTAAGGCGTTAACAACTTCTAAAATGGTGGAAATCATAAGGAAACGAAAAGGGAAATTATGGCCAGAAAAAAACTGTCAGGCTGGTGCACGACATTCTCATTTGCACCTCAGTATTTGTCGTACGAAAAATCTAAATTCTTCGACTAAACATCTGACTATCAACATCTCAGGAGAAGACGTCACGTAACTACTTTGGCTTCAATACCTACACACTACTAGATTTTAATACCGCCTTCTTGGAAGACTCCAGCGTCTACAAGATTTTCAAAGTGTTGAAGGTACCAAGTACGATTAATTAGATTATTGATATTTAGAGCTTTTCAAATAAAAAGAAATAATTTAAAAACTTTAAATTCTTTTTCGAAAAATCTGAATTATGTGTTATTTGATTTTAAGATTTTATCGCATAAAAATTTTCAACTAGTTTACGTTTGTATTTAATATCAGTTCCTATTAATGCATTCTTCTGGTCATGATTTTCGCAACTGTATTCATGAAATAATTAATCACAGATATTAACAATAGGTCATTGATTTCAAGAGACACCTTTCTGATTTTTGTTAATTATTAGGGTCTCTTTAGAAACAAATAAATATCTTGGAATTTGCGGATCAATCATATTAAGGAACGGGTCTTCAATATCGAGAATTTACAATTACATAACTGATAGACGTAATAACTTCCACTATCCTATTCGCTTCCTCTATAAACCACGACAAAATGATTGAAGAGATACTACAAAAACCGGTTTATAACAATGCTCCAAAACCAAACCTACTGTAAAAAATATGTACCCAACATATATTTTGAATTGTTTTATTATTATTTGTTTGACGTATCATTTTTCAACATAATTTGGCCTAAAGTCAGTTTTAGGTTAATAAAAGTTAAATATTTGCATGAACTTTACAATAAGTAACGTATGAAAGAAGTAATATAAAGCTTTTCAGAATAACATGTATTATATAATGTTTAATTAAAAAAAATAATATTATAATTATATTATTATTAATCCGATTATATCCGGAGTGATATATATTAAACTGTTCAATTTTATTTCATGAATTCATAATATTTTAATTCACAGTAATTTCAATATATTACAAATTTATACCGTAAGTTACATGGGTTGCCAACAATCTGAAAAGAACATTCAAACCGTGATTCATGAATAAGTCATACTACTTTATCTAGTGGTGTGAAGTAATGTGAGGTAAACTACAGGGTTATAATAGAAGAATGGTGGGGTTTTGTGCCTAATTTAAATGAAAACAGAATTATTACTTACAGCTGATGTTTTTTTCCCCTGTAATTTGTCGTTTGAAATAGTTTCTTTACATAACTAATAAATGTCGATATGTGCGCCATTAATCACTAGGAAAAATTACCATTGATAATAAAGTTCGGCCAAACGTTACTTAACATGTCTTTTTTAATGCTTGTCAATGCTTCGTTTATACTGTTTCTTAAGTGATTTAGGTGATTATGTCTCTATAAACAATTTTTAATGCACCACCAAAAAAAAAAAAAAAGAAATCGCAAGGTGTCAGGTGAGGACTCCTTGAAAACCTGCGCATAGGTCCTTAGCGTCCTATCCAATAATGTCCAAACTTTTTATTCAAAGTGTCTGTGACAAATGCAGTAAAGAGTTAGGGTGCGCCATCTTGTTAGAAATGTAGTTCTTTATTTTTTCCAAAGCATCAAGCTGAGAAAAAACTATAATTGATTAACATATCAAGTTACACAAATCCATTAAGTGTCTTTTCAGAAAAGAAGAAATGCCCAATCATACATTTTTTCTTCACACCACACCAAACATTCACTTTCGGCGAATTTCACGAATATTATGTTGGTTTTCAGATCCCCATATGCGTGAATTGTATCTGTTAACCGATCCATTGATATGTAATGTAGCTTCGTCTGAAAAAATTATATCATCTAAAAATTATTGGTTTTCATCAGTCTTGTTCAACAATTCAACAGCGAAATTACAACGTTTTGCACCATTATCAGGTTTCAATTCCTACAATTGTTGAATTTAATTTGCGTGTAATTTCAGTCTTTCGTGTGAAACTTTATTTATCGGTGTTTTTGGAAACCTAACTGTAGGCTTCGTCGAGGAATTATCCTCTAAGGGCTTCATAGAATCTTGTCTATCAACTTTTTCCTGATACACTTGGCCTGCCAGATGATTTCTGCTTTGGAACTGACCCAGTTTCTTCCAATAGTTTGAACCAACGTCGAATTTTAACTTCATGTGTTGGGTATTTTCTGGATTCACGTCGAAATGCACATTGCACTGAAATTACAGATTTGAATTCAGCCAGCAACAAAACACACTTTACCTTTTCTTTATTAGAGAACATAATAACACATTCCACACAGAACACTCCAAATATCTCTATACACGCTACCACAACAATGCAAGAACTAAATTTAAGGTTATAACAGATGTTAAACAAACTTTTGGGTTGAAGGCTCTCAGCGATACCAATGCAACACCTAATAAAATTTCTGCTGTCCTCGTAGGAATTATTGAAACCCCACCATTCTTTTATGATATCCCTGTATAAGTATCAAATATTATCCTTACAGATTTTCTGGAATTTTTATACCACTAGAAACTTAATTCACGAAACTGAATTGAAATTAATTTTACAAATATGATTAAAAGAAATACTTCAACAAATAAATGAGAAATTAAAATAACATAGCCACGTTCAATAAACCAAAATATAAATTGACTTCGATATGTAATGGTTTTTAGGGCTGATAATGAACTTGAACACAATAAATCAATGTAACCTGTTTATAACTATAATCGCTTTTAAATATAAACGCGATATCTTCAGTGAAGGATACGATATAGTAATCATACTTTATCTAACCAAGTACAGTACTGTGCCACACCACGTCTTTATACTGATTCTTGTTAAGGGAAGGTTTAATCTTACTTTAAATCCTTATAAATAAATACTGTACATTCAAAGTAGTTATTGAGCCTATTATTCGGAAAGAACTATTTTAGGTATAACTTGAAATAGCTATTATTATACAATTGAGGTATATAATTACGTTGCTATTTAGGACTTTAAAAAATTTAATACTTAAAGTAATGAGTAATTTTTATTTCAGAAAACAATGGATTTATTAAAAATCTCTTACAACAGATTATGTCGCCTTTTCCTTCAATTTACATTAAAAGTTTCTCTTTCAAACCACTTGAAAATTCTCTTTCCTAAATAATTCTAACATTAACTAAATCTAACAATATATATTCTCAATCTAACACATTTATTTATTAACCCTTTTATTTATATTGTTCCAATCTGTTACTTGGATTTATTGAAAATTTGACTCGAATTTATTTTATTTGATTACTCTTTACTTTATTTAATTTAAAATTGACTTTATTTCTGACTCTACTTTGATTTTAAAACGTTATTATTGAACTTTGTTAATTTTAGGAATTTTGGACCTTTCTCAAGTTTATTAAAAAATAAAATTTATTTATTAAAAAAGCTTGATTTATGCAGTACCTTGTTTTTGTGAATTGCACAAGTCCGCTCGTCCTGATTCTGAGGATGGTTGTGGATCCTGAAGATTGTTTCTAGAGTTGTCTCCTGTTTTATAATCTCCCGAAGTATTGTTCCCGTTGAATCTGCTTCCTGCTCTTGATGACGACAATTACTTGTAGGATATTTGCCGGAGTCCGTAGTAAAGATCTATTCTAATAAGCTGTTGTAGGATGTAGCGTTGTCTCCTTCAAGGCCGGTCCTGCTGTTGGATACCGTTATTAACCCAGAGAAGTATTGAACACTGACAAATTATTTTTACGACGATTTCCTCTTCAGACTTAAGTAAAAGTGGGTGATTCTTCCTGGAGCTGGTACGAGACTGATGAATATACTTGTTGAAAGTCAACTCGTCGAAGTTTGAGCTATACAGTATATCCAACTTTTCTGATTTTTGTTCCTTTTTTATTTCGCGATTTATTTAAGATTCTATATTTTATTTTAACTACTTATGAACTCCTCTTGACTTATCTTTACATTATTTGGCTATCTTCACGATTTTAGTTTAATTATTTCTATTATTATTAGTTGTTTTAGTTTAATTGTTTGTTGTTTAATTTGGCTTGGCTTGGTAATCTACCCCTTCCTTGCAGCGAGAGCCTCTCATGCGCGCGACCTTGGACACACGTTTATTACTGAAAATCTTGAGTTTTGACTGACGATTTCTTCATTTCTTCATATCTTCGGTACTATTCCATGATTAAGGTACTAACAACTGAGGTCTCTTAGAGCCCCAGTGGCGTCGAGAGTGATAACATTGTATTTTGATATTATTGTCAAGACTGTAATGTAAATATTTGATTCTTGGGTGCGGAAGACACACACACACACACACACACACACACACACACACACACACACACACACACACACACACACACACATATATATATATATAACAATAATAATTATCTCTTTATAACAATTGCTTAATTTCGTTTTTGTTGTTGTTGCAGTCTTGGAAACGAAACGAACAACGTTCTCACACTGGACATAAGAACAACCAAATTTATAATTTATATAAATTAAATAACGAAATTGTATTAAGTTCAGTAATTTTAAGGACAAATAAAGGTCAAATAACTACTACAAGCCAAGGCTCAGGAGACCGAAGTGAAATTACATGATGTTGGTCTTACCTCCACGCAACAACAAACTTTTACATAACCATCTGATGTTGCGTGGAGGTAAGACCTCCATCATGCAATACACTTCGGTCACCGGAGCCTTGGCTTGTATTAGTTATTTTACCTTGTATTGTGCTTAAAATTACTCAACTTAATACAATTTCGTCATTTAATTTATATAAACTATAAATTTGGTTGTTTTTATGTCTAGTGTGGGAATGTTGTTGGTTTCGTTTCCATGACTGCAACAACAATAAAAATAAATTAAACATTGTTATAAAGAAATTATTAATTTTTGTATGTATTTATTTATTCGCAGGAAATAGACAACTCTTTACATTTTAGTCTTGACGATATTATCAAAATTAGTATAATAATACCTGGTCCTTGTATGATCTATTATGGAATAATAGGTTTTAAAAGTTTTCAGCTGTATTTTTACTCTTCATTTTTTATTACACCTTATGTATAGCTATCATTAGCGATCTCTTGCAATATTCTACTTACCAGATTTATGTCGCCAACTTCAGGGACAAACGTGATGATTGCTTTATGTATATAGAATAAATTAGTTTAAACAATGTATTGTAGTAAGGTGAGATGGCTCCTAGCCTTACACACCGACTATTGTGATCGTTCCACCTGTGTTAAAACATTTAATTAAACCACATTGAGAATGTATGATATTCACATAAAGTTTCAACTGAAATCGGTATACTACAAGTTTTTTTTTTTAAATTATTGTTTGTAATAAAACTATAGAAGGGATGCAGTTTTAAAACTTTATCATAACTGCTTCTTTATAAAGTTATAAGTTTAAGATTTTTATTCAAATATTAAATTTTTGCTCTAGAACTTTTTATATCATTATTGAACTTTAACTTTTACATACACCTGTAGCACAACGATGAACTAATAATACTGCAAGACATTTATGTATTTAAAGTAGTGCTACAAAATTGCGCTATTTTTTTAGATCTTCACTTCAACTTCTCTCCTCCATTTTAATGATTGTACTTGCTAAAGTTATTTTATTTCCAATATTCATCAACATTAACTACGTCTATATAGATTTGACCTTCCTATAACCATGAGATTTATTATACCAAATTCATAACTACATTTATTTTACTAACGTATTAATATTTACAAATAAACAATTTATGTTACATGATTACATAAGTGATGTTCTATTTTATACATTATTGAACTTAAACCTACTAGCCAAACGACTAATTATTTCCCCCTAATTTAATTACACACAATTTTTGGTCCACTATTATTAAACAATTTTATTTTGATATTATCAAAAGGAATGGTATCTTACTTTTTTATAAATCTTTGAGGATATTGTCATCCATTAATTGTAAGTAAATCAAAGTTACTCATTAGAGTTTAAGAAATAAGGAAAACACCTTGTGTAATAAGACCTATACAATATAAAATGAATATTACTTTGTACATGTTTGTGAATTAGTTACAATAATATTAAAAGTCAAACGATAATAAATAATTAAAAATTTATGTTTGATTTACTTGTAACTAATTCACAAACATGTACAAAGTAATATTCAGTGACAGTTGAATTTTCCTCTCAGCTCAGAGTCGGTTGCAGAAGAAACGTCCACTTTGCGTCGATTCCAAATCAAAAGTATCCTTCTTTCGAAAGATAAATTACGGTCTCCCTTTCCGTGGGAATTAATCCACTTGCTGGAGCCAATTTTCCTCCCTTTTAGGAAAAAAGGTATTATCTTCTTATTACGTGTTTTCAGGCTCTTTTGGTCTGAAATATTTACACTATATATTTTATTAGTCATATTTTTTGACTAATGAATAGTTTTCTTCCTTTATTATTAATTAAAACACCTTTTAATTAATAATTTATTGTATTTATTCTTCAACGTTATCTGTGATCCAAGTTGGCAATATGATGTTTCAGACTTTAGATTCCTACTGAGGGTGCGCGCCCCACTTTACAGGTTTTTGCATGAAAATTTCTACTTTTGTCGTTTTTTCGTTCAACTCGCTATAACTTTCGAACGCTCAAACCGATTTTAAAGTTCCTTTCGGATTCTTCTTCCTATCCATCTTGTGGGTCTTGTGGAACTTGATTCATCGTTCTACTACGCTTCGTTCGCGAGTTATCGCCCTTTTCCCGAAATTTGGTTTTTCTTCTTTTCAAATTTTGAGATAAGTCCTTTCTCAAAATTCTTTTGACGAAATCTTGTTCCTCTTCTACTATGACGAAAAACTCTGTTTGTACTTTTCACATAACTCGTTTTGTTCTCGAGTTTTACGTCCTTGAAGTCCCAAAGTATTTATCGTATAAGTTTTTGTTCATAAAACCCCCCCCCCCATTATATATTATTACTTCTGCTTTGATGTTTTACAATTTTACATACTAGATATCTATAATTATCATGTTACTTTACCCCTTTAACGTTTAATTTAACCGCTTTTGGGCTTTGAAGTTTTACGTTTTGTAATTATTATATCTCCCTTATTTTATTTTCAAATTTGATTCTAAGTACATATTATTGTGCATTATTGTGGTCTCTTCAATAGTACTTATTATTATTTTTTAAATAATCCCCCCTTCAACTCAAAAATTCCAAAAAACTCCCCAAGAATGACTTTCTAAGTCCATTCTCTCCTGTTTATTATTATTAATTCATATTTTTTATTTATGATTATTGTTAGGTCCCCTCTGAGTTATGACTCTACGTTTTTTGAATTTTGAATTTTAGGTTTTTCCAAATTTTAGGTTTTTGAGCCCCTATAAAAACTTGAATAACTTTTTTGTTTTAATTTCTTTTAAATTTATTTTTCGATATTATTTATCGGTTGATTCTACTGAACATTAATTTATTTTAATAATTTAGTATTTTAATAAAATAAGAAACGAGGCCGAGTGACTTTTCACGAATCAACATGCAGTGTCTAGCACCTGTTGGCGTGACGTCATCGTTCCTCCTCGTCCCCCATCTACATGGCTTTATCGCGGGAATTTAACCTGTTTTAAATTGGCTTGAGACTTTTGGCTTTTCCCAAACCGTCTCAGTGTGTGTGTGTGTGTGTGTGTGTGTGAAAGCGTTTTTTGTTTTTAAAATTCTATGTATAATTTCGTAAATGTATGACAGCTAAAAGTAAATGTGTGTGTACTTTGAATAAATATGTAACATGTACAATTCCAACATCAATGATTACCTATCTTAAGTAAAATAAAATAGATAAAATAAACACAACCAAGAAAGCAAATATACGATTACTAGGCTCAAACATCCGACATCACACATCAAACATACGATGACAAGGCTTTGTTGATTATTGTATTCATACGTATACACAACAGTGTATCTACCCTCTACACTTGTATCAGCAACGTGTATATACTCTTGTTTTAATATTAATTCAAAATTTCTTATAAAATTATAAACATTTCATCCTATGAATGTCAGAAGCATATCTCTCCTCAGTACCATTTCTATGTAAATACAAACAAAAGCTAATATTTTGAAACTGGGATTGTCAAATACACACCAGATCAGTTTTAACACTATACAAGTGAGTGTATTTTTCAATAATTACAATATTACAATCAGTAAACTTAATCCTTAACCATCACAAAAATGTTTCTCTGTAAATTACCAAAACCAAAATGTACGAAAAGATTTTATATTTCGACAGTTTTCTTATACAATTAATCGTTAATTGTGTAGTTATACAAACTTCATATCTATATTCTTATGAATAAAATGAATTGTTCATCCAATTGATTAATTGAAAAAAAGTTAAATTTAAGTTTTGAGGGACACGATTTTAAAGTAATAAAGATTATATGATGCATTTTATTATTAATTTTAATTACTGTCATATTTCTTATAACACTAAAACCAGGAATAAAATTAAGAACGAATACAAGACTTATGAATAAGTATCCCTTAATGTAATAACCTTTGATGGTGTATGAAGAAACTGTCTCTCACGGATAGTTTCCGAGAATTGTAAATAACATTACAGGAATTAATAAAGTCATTACATAAGTTAAGTTGAATTTATTACAGTGTCAATAAGAAAGTTATTTTATACGAATTATTATGTTTGAAACAATACTATAAACATTTTGTTGTAAAGAGATTATAAAAACAAAATGTTTAGTGTATTGTAATATTCACAAAAAGTAGTTCAGAGTAAGTGAATTATTTCAGGGTTTTTTTCTTAACGAAGAAAGGAGAATGAGTGTTTGGGTTACATCTGCGTCAGAAGGGTAATCATTATTGTACCTTTAAATAGACTTGATAAAAATACGAAAGTGGAAGAGTTGATTGCTTTCCTTTACTCTGTTCCATTGTTAGTTGGGATAAATCTCTCTTGTCTCAAAGTTTTATTTGGCACAGTTCCTCTTTATCTTTAGAATTTGTCCTTTTTGAGCGACCATTAAGTTTTCGAAAATTAAATTATTCTGTGAACGTGCAAAAAAGAGCATACAATGATTAAAAATCTCTTCTTAGTGTTTTTAGTCTTCTTAAAAAAAATTCATTTAAGAGTTTAAACTTGCAGGATAATAAACCTAGTTTTGTAGAAGGATTGTGCTGAGACAAGCAAGTAAAGCTATTTTCCGGACAATGATTCGCCCAATTAATAGTATCTGGCGTAAGTATTTAAACACTATGTTTATTAGTGAATTATGCTTATTATTACAAAGTAACTGTAACTGCTATTTATTTTAAGTAGTAGGAAAAGGATAATTTATCACTTTAAGGAGGAATTGTTTAATTCACTAAAAATAGTCTTAGAAAATATACAAAATAAACAGCAAAAAAAAAAATAAAATTATTAAATAATGCAATTTTCTTCAAATTATTACGTAACTAGTAATTTATAATATATAACTACACTGCATGGTAACTTTTAATACGTGACGTTAGAACATAATAATTGTATAGACGAATGAATAAAGTATAACAGGTATACATTAGAGTGGATATGTAATAGTTAACTAATAAACAAATCGTAATAATAATTTGATCTTTGTCGTTAAATAATGGTTTCAATTCAAACGATATTTTTAAAATTGCTTATATGTTGAAAATATGTGTACACTGTCTAAGATTTCAACCTACAACAAATTGTATCGTTTATAATGGATTGAAAATAATTTCAAGATTATGGTTTGTTCATATTAATTGATCCTATATGTTGTGATTAGACAGTGCCACCATTTTTGTACATGGAAACTATACTTTTTTTTTCTAGAATATAAATCCGATTTGAAGTAATAACGCATAACACGAATAAGGTGAAACAAACAATCTACTCGTTGCCATGTGTCATGTTTGAAACTAAAACTAAAAATATGTGATGAGATAAATACAAGATACATGGCAACGTAGCACAAAGAGCAGCAAACAAAGGAATAAATTTGAGTGTGATGTCAGAAGAAAAGTAATCTAATGGTGATACACAACCATTTATCTCCCCATTTCAAAAGTTTATTGGGTGATTTAGGAATGACTCCCACTGGAACTCTATTACATCCTTATTTAAAATGGATGGAATTAAATCTCAATTTTAAAATCTTTTTCAATTAACGGAATCCCTAATGACAGCATTTCCACATTAGTTTGGGTGATAGAATTGCTAAATAGCTTTATGTGTGAGATGTTAGATATGTTCCTCTACAATCCATAGATGTATTACGGATTATCGTGATGTCTGATTTTAAATAATTCTTATATTTATAGTTCTGTTTTTCTCGTCAATACTTTACGACATTTATTACTTGAAATAAAGTAATCTGTGTCCTCGGTTGCATTATTGTTTGGTGTTGTCGATTGTCTAACAGATTTTTAATTGCAGAAATTGGTACATATTTTATATTACCTATCAATGCGTCTAACATTTTTCGATAATCCCACCTCATAAAAGATTATCATGAGTGATAATGGTTGACCTATTGCTTTTAGGCTCTATACTTTTGTTGTATATCTTTTTATTACTTTTCATAATTATGAATTGTGTATATGCGCTGAAAACTAAATCATCCCTGAAACTATTTACATCTCGTTTTAGACTATCCATATCAGAATATAACTCAGTCAAGTAAATAATGAACTAGATCTTCTTCAACCATATTAGGATGGTAAACAGTTATTACTTACGAACCCGTGTGTGAAATATTTATGTAAACGGAGGAATTTTGGTAATTCTCTCGAAACACACATACAAATATGAATGTTTATAATTGCCCTCCTTTCCAATAGTTACGTACGTAGGGTCAAAAGTGTTATTTAACAATTCGCGTTCTTACTTTCTCCTTGTGGTCTCATACAAAAAAAAATTCACATACCTAGCTCATAATTATGTTTTATTATCTGCCTATTCAATGCAGAAATATGGCCAAATAAGATTATGGCAATAAATCTTAATTCAAAATTGGACATATACAATTTATCTAAATTAGTGTTGCAATTTTGTATTTTAAACTCCAGAGACAGAGAGGTTATTGATAGATCATGCACATTGATAATTCTGTTAGACCTCTTGGTCACTCACCTATTGACTCTTCATCCACATTCAATATTTAATCCTTTTATTCATCAATTATTTGGCTTTTTACGTGTATTTTTGTACTCTGTTTTGTGTATTTTTTTAATCGAATTCTATTTATTCTTAATTTTGACAGATTAATATAGTTTTGTGGATGAATTAATTTCTTAATTTATTAGCTTTAATTTTATATTCGAACATAGTCCTAGGCTACCATGTCCAAATAAATCATATTATTTACAATGTTGATAATATTAATATTTTGTGTAGAGATGCTCCTGGTTATTGAGGAATAATTATGAAATTTCATGTAGTTTTAAAAATTATAAAAATAACCTAAAATTTCAATGTGAGATAAAAGTTTTACTTTGCGAGATTTTGATTGTTCATATTTTTTTAAATACTAATTTTAAATACATAATAAATTATTTAATATATAATAATACTATCATATTATCATATATATCATATTAAATTAGTAATTTTAATTGTTATAAATATATATATATTTTTTTAAATGAAGTACTATGATAACAATTTTATAAACAAAAGAAATATCTTATAGTAAAGTGGTATCATAAAATGTCATATACTCAATTCCATATTATATAATCAGATTACTTTTAAACATATGAGTAATATATCAAATATTTAAGGTTAAATTTTTCCAAAGCTTAAAATCTATTTTTTTAGGTATAATTTTAAGGAAAATATCTCAAGTAATATCTACTCCAAAAGCTTAGATAAAAATATAAAGAATTTTTAACCTAACAATTAATTGCGTATCCTCGTTATATATTATTATTTAGAGTTTTCAAAACACTTTGTAAATACTGTAAGCGAACACCTAATGACACAAACATGGTATCAAATTTGAGATTGAAAGGTCTACACGACAAATAGTTATAAATGTATTTTTGAAGGAAATGAAAAGATAGTGGATATATTTTATAATAATTTGTTTCTCCAATAATCTTATCCTTTTGTAAAAGACATTTGACAAATTGACTCTTCTATATGGTGCGTTCACGATACAAACATGATAAAATATTATTTGTAATGGTGAAATGTACTAATGGTTTTTCTTTATAATTATAAAACTTGTTAAAATTTAATATACATAATATTTTTTTCTTTAATAAGATGAAATATAGGATATAGGAATTGATTTTAACATTCCATGGCGGAATGTTTGTAATTTATTGCAAGACAAAAAACTATTTATTTATTTATTTTTAAATAATGCCAAAAAAGATTTGTTGTTACAAATAATGTTAAATAATGGTATCAATTATTAATCACATGTTGGTGAAGAAAAGACTTGAACAAATTGGAAAATAATATTCCTCTCGTATCGTTGACAAATGAAGTGCTTATTGTGAATGAGCGAAGCTATTTAAGTTAGTGTTCCCATACATCACTTATTATGTTTGTAAAAAGAAACAAAATCTTTTACTTACACATATATCTCAAATTACATCTATATGTCAAATGTACAAAAATCCCTCCCCAGAGTAAATGAAATGTTTAAACTTTTGTAAGTTATGTCAAATTTAATTGTGGTATTGAAACGTAACTTGAATAAAAAGAACAACAATAAAGGTAAAAGTACGAAGATATAATTGCAAATTTAAATTTGGTGAAAGACAAAATTAGTTATATTTTATTTATTATAATACAAAATCCGACGTTTTCATATTATATATTCTGTAAACAAGCTATTATGTAATTATTTTTCGTCATTGATTCACAACTGACAAAATTTTCATAAAATTTTGTTTTTAATTAGATTGTCCTAATTTCATACAATTAAAGTTAATTTAAACTATTATTCTTTAGCAGTACAGTTTATCCTTACGGTTTATAACAAAAGTGTAGAGGGGGAAGAATGGGGAGGGGCGGAGTGTGTGGAGAGTTGTGAGGTTCTCCTCTTTCATTTTCCCCGAACTCCCTTCCCATTTTTGGACGCTGTTTTTAGTCTACTATATTTAGAAGCCGTTTTGTGACGTCACATTTACACGTTACACCCTGACGTCATGCTCTGTATCGTAATACCGTTAAATATTTATTTCACAGTGGGATTCGAACCAACGATGTCTGGATTAGAAGCCAGATACTACACCGACTGTGCTATCGTTAATAGTATTACTCTTAGTATTTTTAATGGAGTATATAAGTCGTCACGTTTTTGTTGAAGTTGTCGGTTGTCATATTTTTTTTTTGCCACTACTCGAGCGCTCTTCGTATTATTTTATTTATATTTTGTTACTTACAGTAAACGAAGATGGTTACTGCAGTTGTGAGCGTTGTTGTTGATACTTAAAGTACCATTTAATAGTTCATTATTTTCGATAATATAGCAGACCACCACACATTGGTTTATTTTTCAACAATACTCTATACTCCTACGATAATGTGTGTTATATTTCTATGTTTTTTAGTTCATCACTTCGGTTACTAGATCTCAGCACCGATGTTTTGTGACGATAGTATTAGTTTAAGTTTTAGGAAACCAGAGAAACGTTCAACAGTGCCCAGTCAGGTACATTTGACAATTGTAATTGTTACAACAATATTTGTTTATTTTTATTAAATATATTTTATTAAGTAAATGCAATCGAAAACACACAATCATGGCACGTAACCCTTACCGTAAGGCGTATTTAGTTTTTCGAGCGAGCGCGAAACACTCGCGTGCGCCTCACGTTACGAGTCCAACTCTTACCACTATGTCTATAATGGTAATGTGGTCTGTATGGTGGTGTGTGTAAGGTGATAGGAAAAAAAGTCAGCCTTAACAAGTCTATATGATAGAAATATGTACATTGTATACAACAACGAAAAATCAATATTCAATATACAGATATTTGAGACAAGTGTACACTCCTAGCGCAGCAACAGTACATTTGTTAATGTGTAGTATATTTATATGAATTACAGTTTTATCGTTGGCTACCAGGGCTTAGCGCAGTTTGAAGCACGTATTATAATATATGACAAGTTTATATGACACATCTACCCTAACGTCTAGGGCTACTAGAGCGCAGACTAACCTGAACTTACCACCGCCTACTTGTATTTATATATTGTGTTAGCTTATCATAAATTTACATAATTATTACACAAAAAACTTGTGACCTAAAATGTGTAGCTATCCTAACCTATCCCTAAACTAGCTATCCCTATCCTAACGAGACAATGTGACCTAATCTAGTCTTTGCGTGTTTTAGTTATCTAGAAATATATTATAGTTACACTTTTGTCAACAAATTTGCAACACAGTTATTTTTAAAGTAAATCTAAAGTGGTTTTATATATTGTGTCATAAAATGTATAAAAAGCTTACATCATGATAATACTTTTGGCTAAGAGAGCATATGGATAATAGTTTTCTAACGTTCGCTCATAGAGTGAAGTTAAGTGTAGATATTAGTTCCAACGTTAGCTGCTACTGGCGCGCCATTATAAAATATTTCCATCCATCCTTATAACTAACCAACCTTAACCATCATAATTCTTATCTCGTCCAGTATATAGAATCATCATAGTACCTATCAAACACAAAATTAGCCATCATAGTAGTTACCCAAAACAAATGTAAACATCATAGTGCTTACCGAGCTCATAACCCAACGCAAGAATAATTTTCCAACGCAAGAGTTATCGTTGGTTCACAATCGTTATACAAGTGTAGTATAACATTAGAGTGAGAGAACAAAAATACAATAATAATCTAAAGCAATTCTGTGTGTGTGTGGGGGGGGGTGATGTGTGAGTGTGTATGTGTTTTGCTGAAATACTTAGATTTTAAATTCTCAAGATTTAATGGTACTGATTTTAGGGTTTTAGTCTTTTCTTATTTTTAAAAGAATTCCACTTTAAAAACATAGTTTATGAGAGACCAAAGCAATACAACGTTTGTTGAAATCTCGTTTCCGTTTCAAAGAATAACAAGAAAACACCTTTATTACAAATTCTCTCTCATGGATTCTGTCAAAGGGGCTTGCTTATATATTCACTTTAGTGACAAAGAACGACAACTAGTTCTATGGAAAAAGGGTAGTAATTGTAATTTTAAGTGTGTAAACTTATTTAAACATCATCAATTAATTGATGATTCTACATTATTGTGCATTAGGCCATGAAAGATTAGAAATAAGTTTATATAGGTAAATACCGGTTAAAATTGAGAACATTAATAATAATTGTTTATTTTAGAGAAATACCTTAGGAATTAGACTGCAAATTAAAATTTATGAAATTGCACATTACTACTATTATGAGTTATGAAACTACTTTTATACCAATTACTCAAGTTTTAAGACTGTATATATTGTTCGTAATATAATGTATATAATAATATTTATAGATGATATTATTTACAATTTTAATTATAATACAGTATTATTAATTAAAAATAAAAATAATTATTAAATAAAATAATAATAGAAAACAGAAGCATTTTGTGATTTAAAACTCCAAACAAGGAGTTTATTTGAATTTAAGTTTATTCTCTTTGCTAAAACCTAGGTAAACCTTGTGGTCATGTTAAGTTTTTGTTTTAATTGTCTATGTTACTTTTTGTTGTTGATGTAGTTTTTTGTTTAATGCCTAATAGATGTTTTATTTTAATGTACTTGTTATTATTTTTGTGCTTAATGTAGTTTTTAGTTTAATTGCAGATTCTAGGTTATGTATTAAAGTAGTTTTAAGATATTGCCATATTCAACCTACGGACTTTCGCAAGAACAGGAATGTACACCGTTAGCCGTTTTCGCCAAAGTCATTGACGAGGTCCTACGCTGATAGGCCGAACCACTGGAAGTAGGGTGGAGGGGAGAATATGGCATTTTAGCTTTTAAGATTTCATATTTTGTTAGTATTAGTTCAGATCCCTCCGATGATGGTAACATGGTTACCGAAATGTACATCAGGGAATTACAATAACATAAGGCAAATAAATATTTCTTTTTTTGTGTGTGTGTTTGTGTTATTGTACAAAACTTGTGGTAGGGGATTCAGTGATTTATATATGAAGCAATTGAAAACATTTTCTAAATGTACATTAATTTTTAGGATATTAATTGTTCACAATAAATATTTAGTCTGTAGACGAAGAATGTTTATAGTCTGTTTGAATAGAGCATCTACTTCACATGTCTTATAAAGTTTTATCTCTTTTGTTGTAATTCGATTAAAATTAATTTTACCCAATCTAACTTCAGTCTGTACATGAAGAATATTGTAGAAGCTGTTTGTCTAGATCGACTAGAATACATAAGTTACCGTTTCGCCGGTATTTCTCTCGTTTATTGTATATCTTATAGGTATTAATTTTATACAATCAACATTCAGTCTGTAGATGAAGAAAGTTTATAATCTGTTTGAATAGAGCATCTTTAGAATATACAGTTTTCAAATGTTCATATTGTTTATTTTATTTGGTACGTAAGTTGTTCTAGTTTGTTTCAACGAACACTTTTTCATTTACTTCTTTTTATCTCTTTTGAAAGTATAAATAAAGCCACACAAAGATGTTTGCAAAAATTGACGGTAAAACGTTTTCAACTCTATTCATCTAACACAAGATATTACTTGTGACATTATTGCATTTAAACCTTTTTTATAGTATTTTTAAGTTTATGATTAATGTGAAGGTGATTTCCAACATATTTCTGGCCTTATGTGTTTCACTTTTCTATTAAATGATTGTTTAATATACATTTTTAAATTCAACGCATATGATTTTAATATTAATATAAATTCCGTTGGCCATAAGTATTACTTAATAACTTCAGGTACAGTAGGTTTTTATGTGATAACTTGTAGAGATATATTTGGTCTGTTATTTATATGCACAGAAATATATTATTTTTATTCCTTGTAAATAAAACGGTTGCTTTTTCTGACATAAACATAGACACTTAGTATCGATTTAAATAATTAAACTACATTAATTCTATGTGCCAAATTGAACTTTAGCTCCGAAAAACTGCAGGGATTTTACAGTTTTTTGCCTATATAAAGGTTGACATTGAGTTTTTTTGCCTATACTTATTTTTATTCAGATGTGTCACTTTTTGTGAATACAATAGTAGAGTAAAAGAAGTTTGGTGCACAAATTTTGTAAACACCTTATTTAAATAAATAAGCGTATAATTAATTGTTCAATTTCTGTATTTTTCCGAAAGCCGTATAATTTGTATAAGAGATACAAAACCAATATTTCCATTACAATTAGGTTTCATTACTAATTCCATACACATAATTACAATAATATAATATTTATTTGATATTACTTTAAAATCATGTTATTCCCACTGTTTATTGCAGATAAACATTACAATAATTCGTACACTATTATCTTAATTCCACGAGTATTTATTATAGAAATAACAATATTTTTTATTTCACTTTTTTGTAAAATAAATATTTTTTATATCCGACGACCTACCTTTCCGTTGGTTAGGAATTAGGTGGTCTAAGAGTTTGCGTATCTCCTTGTATAACGACAAGGCGCCTTTGTTTGATGGAAACATACTGATTTGAAATTATGTTCAAGAAGATTGAGCACTGCTTACAGAATTTCGTTGTTTAACGAATTCAGGTAGCCACCACCTTCAAAATTCCCATCATTGATACTAACGGCCCTACAATTTTGGAGTCAATTATTCAGGCACAGTTATTATTTTATTATTATTTTTTTTTTTCAGGAAATAGTTTATGAGATTTACTCATGCAGTGAAGATTATAGTCACTCCAGTGTCGCCAAGTATATGTACTAACCTGTGTGTAGTTTAAAGTAGTTTTATTGGGAAACAACATTGAAGAAAAGAAATATTGGTTTTCATCACATTTTCTTATTATTACCTCAGAAAAAAAGTCCTTCTGTCAAAATCGTCATCTGTAAGCTTTTTCGCCCTTGGCAATTTATAGTGATGGTATTTATAATTTTGTAGAATATTTATAACAGAAATATGTTATAATATATCTTATGTCATACGTCTAATGATTTGTCTTCAGTGCTTGCAGGTTTAGACTTTCTTGTTCGTTTCGGATATTTAATCGTATTGGTTTCCTCTATTCGTCGGTCTTAAACTGTATACTTATTTATTGGAGTTCTGGCAGGACAAGTGTCACTAAGTACGTAAGTTCCTTCCTCATAGATAAGCACTTTATATCCATGCAGAATAAGCAAAGTAATTCTCACATTTTACTAATTCTCAAATGCACTAAGTGACATTAAGCTGAAATAACGTCACAACTTAAAACACAACTAAATATCAATTTTAAATAATTGTATGTAGAGTTTATAAAATTAAATTCAAGTCACCAAGTCTGTACTCCCAACCAAAGTGACTAACTCAAATTTTCATGAGCACGAGAATGTCTGAACCTGACAGTGAGGAGTATCCCTTTTGGATATTTTTTCTGCAAACCTTTTGATTTTATTATCAGATAAGATAACAGTTCCACCACATTTTCACTCTGTCTACTCTATGCTCAACAGGCAAATATCACACTAATTCCTAACATTGTTCATTGTCAATTACTACTTGATTTCGTGAATGAACTTGAACTACTTCCCCAACTGTTCTGAAACATGTAATTACTGTTAACACAGGGATAGCCAAATGTAAATTTCAAATATAATATTTGAATATTTGAGGAATTTGAAAATACAAACAGGTGAAAGGTAAGGTTCTTGGGCTGGGAGATTCTGGGGGCAGGCTGATGTACTATACGTCATCGGACGCTCCCAGAACATGCATGTTAGTGAATAAGAATTTAAGTGTCTTTTTGCTATATGAGTTCTGTTCCAGGGATCTGGTGGCAGCTAAGGTGAGATTGGAGGACCAAGAGGTATGTGGAGAAATTACCATAGGCTCTGCATACTTCCCGTTCGACTCGGCCAATCCACCTCCAACTATGAGTGCACACGTATTGTGGGAGAAGCGAAGAGGAAAGGTGAACACCTAGTCCTTGGAGTGGACTCCAATGCGCGTCATCTCGCATGGGGCAGTTCGAACTGTAATGCAAGAGGTAAGTCTCTATTTGACTATTTGTCTAGTAATAATTTAGATATAGTTAATGTAGGTAACAAACCGACCTTCATCAACAGAGTGAGGAGGAAGGTTATTGATATCACAGTCTGTACTGAACGTACTGCTCAACTCATCAAGGGTTGGAGGGTCTCGGTGGAGCCATCACTGGCAGATCATCAGCACATTCTATTCGAGATGAGGTAGAAGCAGATGAGAGTCATCTGGTTCAGTAACCCCAAAAGTACGAACTGGGAGAAGTACAGGGAAAACTTGGGGCAGGCTGTTCAAGATATAGGGCCTGAAGTGAGGGAAATAGAGGAGTTGGAAGAAATATCGTTGCAGCTGCAGGCTACGGTGCAGGGAGCTTTTCAGGCCAACTGCCCCCTCACACAAAGGAAAAAACACGAATCGGTAAGGTGGTGGAACAAGTAACTAGCAAAGATGAAGAGGGAGTTAAGAACTTTGTTCAAGGCCTATAAACATCAAGGTTGCTGGGAACCCTATCATAAAAACTTGCTGAGTATAACTCAGCAATTCGGAAAGCCAAGCCAGATTCCTGGAAAAAGTACTGTGAAAGAGTGGAAGAGTGCTCTGAAACGGCTAGACTGAAGAAGATCCTGAGGGCAGAACATACCAATATGGTGGGCTCTCTGGAAAAACCAGTTGGCTCGTATACGCAGTCCGAAAAGGAGACTCTGGAAGTACTCCTGGGATGTTACTTTCCGGATTGTGAGATAGAGGGAGGAAGCGACCCCTCCATGTACACTAGGGCAGGTCCACGTAGAGCGGACTGGAACTGCTCGAGGAGACTCATAAATGAGGATAAGGTGGACTGGGCCATAAGATAGTTCGAGATGCATAGGGCCCCGGGTCCGGATGGGATCACTCCCTTACTTCTCAAGGAGGGTTTGGAGGTGCTCAGGCCGGTTATCACGGATGCTTTTCGAGCGAGCTTGGCGCTGCGCAATGTTCCAAGGAAATGGTCTATGGCGAGGGTGGTTTTCGCTCCAAAGCCTGGAAGAGCGGGATGTGCTCAGGCCAAGGCATACAGACCAATTTGCCTAAACTCATTTCTGTTAAAGGCAATGGAGAGATTTCTGGATGTAAATATCAGAGATAGCGTGCTTAGGAGTTCAGGCTTGCACGAAAATCAATATGCTTATAGACCAGGCAGGTCCACTAAAGGCTGCTCTACATCATTTAGTGAGCAGAATAGTGGAAAGTCTGGAAGCAAAGGAAATAGCCCTGGGGGCGTTCCTGGACATAGAGTGAGCCTTCAACAACACTTCAACACAATCAATGATTAGGGCTTTGGAGGATTGTGAAGTGAACAAGAATGTTGTAGGATGGGTGTCTGCCATGCTGAACAGCAGGTTAATCCAGGCTACTCTGTATGATGAAATTATCACGGTCAGGGCTAGACGTGGATGTGCACAGGGCAGAGTCTTATCTCCCCTGTTATGGAACCTGGTAGTGGATAAGATCCTTAGGCGTCTAAACGAACAAGGATTCTACTCACAGGGATATGCCGCTGATGTGGCCATCGTGGTTAGAGGTAGAGACATGAGTGTTGTTTGTGACCTCATGCAGGCTGCCTTTATCCAGGTGGAAAGGTGGTGTCAGGAGGAACAGCTATCTGTAAATCCTGGAAAAACTTCTCTCATTCCCTTCACAAGAAAAAGGAATCTGGGAGTGAGATCGCTACCTAAGCACTTTGGGAAGGAGGTAGCGCTGGAAAACCAGGTGAAGTACCTAGGTATTGTGTTGGATAAAAGGCTTACCTGGAACCCACAGATAGAACGGGTAGTAACCAGAGCCAAGTGTCTTATGTTTGCATGAAGGAGGGCAGTTGGTAAACAATGGGGTCTGCACCCAAGGTGGTGATGTGGATATACACCATGATCATTAGACCACTAATCTCCTACGCTGCGGTGGTTTGGTGGACTAAGGCGTTACAAGTGGGGTCAGAAGTGGAATGGATGGTCTCCAAAGGGTGGCCTGTTTGGACATCACGGGGTCCATGGGGTCTATACCAACTGTTACCTTAAATGCTCTACTGCATATCCCGTCCCTAGAGGTCAATATTTAGGACAGGCCAGGATGAGTGCATACAGACTACAGCAAACTGGTTGATAGAGAAAGAGGTGGCCTGCAATCGGTCACTGCAGGATAAATCAAGTGGTCAACAGGGAGGTGTTAGACATGCCCTCAGATCACATGATATCTAATGTTTCATTAGACTAGCCTTTCAAGACGAATATCTTCTCTAGGGAAGAATGGGAGTCTGGAAGGAGGTTACATAACGAGCAGGATATAGTCTGGTTCACAGATAGCTCGAAAACGGAGATGAGTACCGGCGGTGGCATAAATGGGCTCAACCCAGAGAGTTACATCGTACTGCGCCTAGGTAAGCATGCTACTGTTTTCCAAGCAGAAGTAGGTGCTATCTCTGAATGTATCTAGGAGAATCAAAGAATGAAATACACAGGTAAGAACATTCTGATCCTCACAGATAGTCAAGCTGCTATTAAGGCACTAAACACGACTAGGGTAAAGTCGAAGCAGGTATGGGACTGTATCTCATCATTGATAAATCTTAGTCAGATGAACGAGGTCACTGTGGGCTGGGTTCCTGGCCATTCTGGTATTGATAGTAGTGAGAGAGCAGATGAATTAGCCAGGTCAGGTTCAGAATCTCCTATCGTGGGCCCGGAACCGGTGTTCGGGATCTCCTATGGACATGCCAGAGCAGCGGTTGATATGCGGATAAGGGAGGGGATGAATAGGGCCTGGACGAATTCAACTACTAGTAGACTTGCAAAAAGGTTATTTAGACCAAGCAAGAAACATGCTGAACAACTCATCTCTCTCAGAAGGGATAACATGAGTTGGGTGATTGGGCTCTTAACGAGCCACTGTCACCTCAGAAAACATCTACACAGGATAGGGATTGCTCCAGACAATACTTGCAGGAAATGTGGTTTGGCTGAAGAGTCCGCAGAACACATTATTTTAGAGTGTGGGGCGTTAGGACGAGCCAGGCTATACTCTCTAACCCGCCGGGGAAAGAGATGGAAACCATCCCAGATAACCATATTGGTAGTATCTGTTCCTTCATAAGGATGACGGGTATCACTAGTTGGGTGTAGGGAGGATATTTGGGCGGCAAAAGATCTTAAGGTCGACGCCGGTGAGGCCTCTGAAGGAGGCTTTCACATCCCAGAACGGAAAACAAATACAAACAATTTGAATTTCAAATATCACCAACAATCTTTTTACCAGGGGCTCTTACTTTTTATTGTCAAAAACTTTTATTTGTTGCAACTTTCACACTCTGAGACAGGATAAATATTGAAATATCATGGAGAAATAATCAGTAGTGAAATATGTAGTTTTTTTATATCATAACTTAAAACGAAAACTACTCAAAATAGATTCAACATTTACAAGTCGGATTTGACTTTTTTAAAATAGACCTTTGTGTTTACAACAAAATCAATAAATGCTTACATTAAAGATTTTTGAATCACTCCATGATGGGACGTCACATGAGCGTTTTAAAAATCGTGAAGAAGACATGAAACTTTTAGAACCATGTAGACTACTAAAAGCAAGGTGTTAAGTTATATTGATCTAAGTTTCTTAGTTTAGTAGTTATAAAAACATTTTCATTTTTTTGCACTGTATATTGTTAATCATATTTACAAAAATATAATTAATTATGATGTTAGACAATTGTTTTTACGACAAAAATTAAATTTATTTGAAGAAAAATATCAGATAATAAATAATTTAAAAATATGAAATATGGTAATTTGTGTGTTTCTTTTTGGACATCAATTTTTTTACGGAAACTTTTAAATATGCTATAAAATACACATTTTACTTACAGATATTAAGTGCTTTGAAATTACCTGATTTGCTTTAAAATGCAGAAATACCGATTCAAACATTACTAAGTTTCATCAATGGTAACAATACATGTATTACATAAAGCATTTTACAGCAATACATTTTTTATTAAATTTATGCAGAAAATATTATAGGAAAGTTCCAGATGCATATTCTTCACAATTTATGAAGTTATAAACAAGATCTACATTTTACATAAGATAGTAAATGTTGGTGGTTTGAAAGGAACATGGGAGTTGTTTTATTTATACCAACCTTTAACAGGTTTTGAAATTAATTAAAAACCATGGATTTATTTGAGATTATAAATATAAAAATTCATTATTTAATTTAGTAATGTTGATTGACTATATTGGTATTATTATACAGTGGTAAAACTGTCAAGTATTTTTACACCTAACTAGATTGATACTATCTTTAATTTAAAAAAGATTCAACTCTGTTATTAAACATAAGTATACATATGTGAAATATTCTATGCAGCATATACTACACTATAATGTAATGAAAGACACAAACACTATAAAAGGGTGTTAACCACATTATTCGTAAAATGATGTTAAATTATTTTCCTAATATCAAATTAAATTTAAAATTTTTATTTAAAAAATAAAGCGAAAATGTTAACATTTCTACCTTGGTTTTGAGTTTAATAAAATAAAATTTACTATTAAAGCAAAGGCGAATTTTACATAGAATATTACAACGTCAGTTTCATAGTGGTTCAAATCGCCCTCAGATAACTTATTAATTTTTAATATTTACAAACCGTGTTTTTTTCTTCTTAATTGAAATAACATATTTAAATTAATATACAGTTTTTACTAACCAGTACTTATCTACTTAAAATTATATAATGAAGTTTGTTAAAAGTGAATATAAGTTTGACTCATACAATGTCATAAAAAGTTAAATCTTTTCTTAATTTATGAAAATAGTTTAAATTATATATTTCACAAAACTTAAAGTTTCTAAGGCAGCCACAATAAACACAATCATTTATTTATTTAAAATGAGAAAACGATGGATCTTGAAAACAGTAAAACCAATAGAAATCAGGGCAGTACAGTTCGAAGAGATATTCTGTTTTTCGTTCCCGGCATGTTTTTAAAATGAAATAAAGCAAACCAAATTAGTATGTTAATACACGTGGTGGAATATTTGTAGAAAGCTCAGACATTCTACCCTCTATTTAGGTCTTCCTGTTCGAATCTACGGGAGACTAAAGTGCTAAAGATAACGTTCAAATATACTATTTGGTTTCTCACCTAAGATATAAATATCTTCCTAACAATGAAGGAAATCCAAATAACCAAGGTATGAATATATGGAAAGGTTCTGGTACGTTACCTAGATGATTTGATTAGTAAAAAAAAAAAAATTATTTTAAAAATTGTCATTAGGTTTCTTAATATACGTACACCAATAATTATTTTGAAGTTATATTATCATTTTTATATAAACAAATTTATAAATAAAAACTAGGGTTGATAAATAAAACTATTATTATAGCATGAAAAAAAATCTTGTTTAAAACTGCTAAAATATTATATAAACTGCCAAATAAAAATAAACAACTGACAAATGATTAGTTCGTTTTAATTTTTATCTGCACTAAACAGTTTCAGAACCTGCTAATAACACAAATCATACTGTAATTTGCAAGCAACAGATTAAATTTAATGTAGGCAAATTACACGTCAAAGGAAATGTCTGGTGTGAGTACATGCATGTGTTATCGGTAATAATGGAATATTACCGAGTTTACTGTCGTTTGTATCTCCTGTTATAATCTCAAATTGGTTAAAAAAAGCTACATTACAATGCGTATTCTTGGTAATACCAAATTATTATTTATATTTAATTTAAAACAAACATATAAAGTGTTTGCCTGAACATTCAACAAAGAATGATAACACAAAAAAAAATTCCTTTCGATAAAAAGTTATTTTGACAACAAGTAGGCCTATACAAGAAAACTATTATTGCAAAATTACAATTCCGAAGGTCTTATTCCTGTTTGAAAATTGGAAAAGCATGTGCTGATTATTTTTGCAGTTTGTTGATTAACATATCCGCTATTTACATTACAAATAACGTTATGGATCTTTACATGTAAATATTCTAAGTTTACCTGAGATCATAAATTATAAATTAATGGCGGTAATTCAAAGTAGGAAATCAAACAAATCAGCACTGCCTGAAAATATATCTCCTTTTAATGAAATATTAGTTAATGCTTTGATAATAATATTTAAATTTTGTCTAAAGTGTCATGAATTTGCAAGTACATAGAATAGAACAGAAGTATCTCCAATAATATTTTTTGCTGTTTCACTTCTCTGTATAGTTATTGAGTATAATAGTTATGCGCATGACACTTCAGTTTTTGCTATTAATTAGAACGGTTTTAAGAGACACAATTTAATTCTATTGCTTCCAATTAATTGCGTTTTACATTATTCTAAGTTCTTCACTAACTTTTTAAAGATCAATAAAGTGTTTAGACGATTGAATGTAACTTGAAGCAGATATAGACAGTATTTCCATTTATAAATTATTTAATGTATGTATTAAATAATTAATACTGTCCATAGACATAAGTATTGTAGAATTACACAACGGAAGTTCTACAGTTATTATGAATATTTTCCTAATAATATCCCTATAGATAGATTATATTTCATGAGAGATAAATATGTTTTTTTCTATGTTTTTGTACATGTTAAGCACACATCTAGTAATTATATGCTTTGGATTCATAACTAAAAACTTTGATTACTTTTTATTTGTTTTAGCAGAATTTCAGTATCTGGCAATACCATTGGCCCTATGTTTTCCGTAACGTGCTGCCGTCTGTCAACACGAATACACAATACTCAGGATTGGTTTCCACACTCCGGCTTCCGCTACTTCAATTTACATCCTGGCTTCATTAGGCGCATTACACTAATGAATGGATTTATCTCAAAGCATTCAGATTGAATCGATGCATGTACTGTTGCGTCCATCTTCCCTCTTGTAAAAAAAATTTCTTTGAAAAGGAAATTTTCATACAGATACGAATTCATAGGGGTTTGGTGTATTTCTAAAAGTCGTTTGTTGGTGTTAATTTTTGCTGAGCACATAGTTAATTAAAACCAGAACTTTGTTGTTATTTCCATTTTACAACTTGCAAGTGCTTTTTGTAGATGGCCCATGTCCGATGTTGCATTATCATTAATATCAGTGGGTTTGTTATCGAGGATTTCACATATGTGACAATGTCCATGTCAAAATTAAGTTTTACACATCCTTCTTCATATGCGATAGAAGTTTCCTGAATTCATTTATAATGAAAGCGTATTCACATGGTGATGGCTTTTCATGGCTTTGCTTATGCTTCTAGAATCAGTGAAAACGCAGAATGTTCTGTCGGATTTATGTAAACTTTTATTGAAGTTATCAAGGCCCCATTTACAAAATGCAAAATTTGAATGCCAGAAAGGAAATCACTTGTTTGTGTAATGCCACAAAATTTCTGAAACAATCACAGTGTGTATAGCAGATATATTTATTTATGAAACAGTAACTGAGAACTTTTTGTAATTATATATTGTATCAACGTGTAGGTGAGACTTACACATACGGAACATAATCTGATATAATAAAAACCTATCCAGTTTTTTATGTTATTCGATAAGGATGAATAGATAAAACTGCATTAAATCAACCGTATAGCTGCAGAATGGATGTGTCTTTATTTGTATGAGTGTGGAAATACATTGAAATGAATTTTTCTTAAAAAAACATAGAAAACGCTATCACATTAACATACTATTTTTATTGCCCTGCCACATCAAAAAAGACAATAAATATCGTAGCTAAATGAAATAAATATATGTTGAATACAGTTCACAAATCAATGTTTACTTTTAAGGGTAGTTTATACAATTGTTAGATTATAACTTTATGTAATTTGATATTTTTTATATACAGAAGTTAAGTTAGTTACAGATATTTACAGAAGTTAAGTTAGAATAAATTTATTTATTAGTATACACAATTATTTATTAGTTTTTACCTTTTTTCCTATTAAAAGTTAAAAAGAATAAAATAAAGTCTAGATAAAATAAAGCTCATAACAGTACTTAAAATGAGTAAACACAAATGATGATTTGTTTGTATTGTGTACTAATAATTTCACATTTCTAACAATATTGTTCTTCCGTGGAGCATTTATTTCGTAGCTCTTCACATGACAGTTTTTTTTTTTAATAATTTTTTTTTTTTAAATCAATAATATTTTACTCTATTTGGGATCATCATGCCCTTTACAGGGTAGTAAATTTGTTATCATGTATGGCTAATAAAGCTCATTATATATGTATCTAATGATATCAAACATTACCGGTGACGTTTAATCCCCTACATTAAATTGAATCTATGGTGTGCACAACACGGTGATGTGTATTAGTAACAAGTTTTGCAACTATTTCACGCAGTAGAAATTAAATTATTATTTTATCACAGTATCGTATAAGTTCAGATAACAAAATATTACCATACATCATGTGTATAATGCTTCAGTAATTCAGTAATTATTAGATTTATCAACTACACTGTATAAGTGAAATGCTTTTTTTATTACATATATAACAGTAGTACATATTTAAATGTGATATAGAAAATGTTATATTTAATATTATTATTTAATAACTAATTCAAAAAAATCAAAAAAGTTGTGACTTGCGCGTAAAAGTCATACATTTTAACATAATTTTTCTATTGAACTTCATATTATATAATTATCTAAAATAAATCACAATTTGGAAGTTAATTATCAAATCTGCAGAAATTATAAAAACATGAGACATATGTAGTTAATATAGGGAGAGAGGGGATAATATTAATAATAATATGTCAATTCATACTATACATTTTAAATATATTACAATAAATACTGAATTATATATTATTCAAAATAAGATTATGGACGTAATTATGTCTGCCCAAATATTATATATATTTTTATCTCATAATTAACACACCAAGACATGCATATAGCCTACATACACACACACACATATATATATATATATATATATATATATATATATATATATATATATATATATATCTAAGTTCATGGTCAGCGGAATTTACAGTATCTTTACGTAAAACATAAACAAAACAATACATTTTCCTAGATAGCAGCTAGTGGTTTATATCACTACGGAAGTACTTTGCACTTTAGAGTTGTCAACAAAGCATACGTTACACAGCTACATAATGCCATTGTTGCGAGAAACAATTGATCACTTGTTAATTAAATATGGAGTTGGAGCTGTTAATTTTTTTTTTCCGATGACTGCAAATTTGTTAAGACAACACATAGAAGGTTTCACGATCATTTTGATTTTCCAAGACATTGTCTATTGTTTTATTAAAAACAACTGAAATCAAATGGTGATTTTAATAACTATTGCATGTGAAACATGGACAGCCGCTAGGAGTGACAACACCCTTGAATGAGGCTAGATTGCGAACAGATTTCGAGTGAAGGCCGCAACTATGAAATCGTAATCACACCCACCTGAGTGTATTTATTAAATTTTGTATACAAATATTTTATTAATATTTACATAATGGTAATCGTCGAGATTAGTGGCCTTCGGGAGATAAAAAGAAATTTAATGAATGTAATTACAATGATTACATTTATATTGTGCTCAAGTGTCAAGGAAATTTACATCTTCAGACTACAAATATCAGAAATAATAATATAAAAATATGAGTGAGAAACAGTACAAAAATAAAACGACACTATTTCTATGCATATGGTGATATAAAACCAACAACAGAACTCATGATTTATCTAGGTGATTTACATTAAACAAGGATATATAGCGATTTAAGATTATAAAGATTCAGCAATATACGGTCATATATATATATATATATAGAGAGAGTTGTTTAGTATCCAAAATGCTACTGTTTGAATATTTTAAGTATATTATAACAATGTAGTATCAAAATAAATATTTCTATTCTGCTAATTGAGTAATCATTTCTTAATTAATTTCATTCCTTCTTATGAAAAGTATTTTTATTTCTAGAATAGAGGTTATATATACATGTGTGTGTGTGCCCGCGCGCTTGCGTGTGTTATGTAATTTATACATACTAGTTTAGATATAATAGTAAAGTAATTTCCAGGATCCAGGATATAAATATATATTGTGATCATTTTACAAAATATCTTAACATCATTGATATTATATCTAGTAACGGCTTAGTCCTTAAATAAACCAAATCGCAATAATCATACAAATCGATGTTCTTTCATAAGTTAAGAAGAATGTTGTTTGATTTTATGAGATTTTCTTTACTGATATTATAATGTGGAATTTCGATATACATCCAACTAACAAATAACATTATATTAAATAAATTTACCAACAATTACTAAAGAAAATATATGATAAACTTATATTATGTTACTTATATATATGTTACTATATAATTAGTATGTTAAATATAATAATAATCCATTATTAAAGCTTTTCTTTAAAAAGTACTTAACAATTAAAGAATGAGTTCTGTAGTAGTAATATTTCCACAATTTTACATAATATATTAAGTATTTTTAATTGTAATATATTTTACATAATGTTCCAAGCATCTTTGTCAAAATCTTTTGACATATCAAATTTATCAGAAAAAAGGGCATAACTGATTAATTGTTTTACTATAAATTTAGATAATATACAAAACACTAATTAGAGTGTTAATATACATTATATGACTCATAATATAAACTCGAATGTGACACTTTGTGAAACACGCTTTCAAGAATCATAATGGATTTTGTGTCAAAACACATTATACTACTTTTTTTTTTTCACTGACTAAACAAACGGAATGGTTATATTGGTAACATGAGGTATCATTTATTCTATCCCACATTTAAAATTTACCAAAATTAGCTTGTATTACATTATTGTTACATTATATATGTATATACAAAATTATTTTAGGCACTTCAAAATTTAAAAGAAATATACCTGAGGATAAACTATTTAGGTGCCTCTCAAAATGTATATTATAAAATGTATATTAGTTTATTCAACGTGTTACAATTACAGTATATTAAAATAAAATTAAAATCATTGTGTTTGTAAAAAATGTAACATTGAACATTATTATTCGAGCAATGTCCTAAAATAAAACAAATATGTGTATGTACAAATAATGTGTAGAACCAAACTAGATTCTATTGTAATGTATTTCATAACATTCTTTTTATCTTGCCCAAATGAGCCGATAGTAACTTAAAGATGTAAGTCTTTTATCAAATAATGTTGTTATTACTACACTTAGCTATTGCATCCATGGATTCAAAACAGGAGATAAATATATACTCTAATTTTGATAAAATAATTGAAAATCTTTTATATATAAGAAATAAAGGCGAATAAGTTTAGTGTAAGAAATGATTTTTATACAAAACTTTGAGTAAATGAAAATGACACTCAATTTCGTAAAGTAAATTCTACGTCCGCCAATTACGTGATGAATAAAAATAAATGTGTTATCAGATTTTTTTTAGATATGAAGCGAATAACTACAACAACTGGCTCTCAAAGGAGACATAAAACATCTGGTCTATCGTTTATATAAAACCTTATAAATATATTGTAAGTCATATTTACACTGTGACAAGTTAGAGAATACAACCAATGTTTGTTTTCGGTGAGGTACAATAACTGAAAGCAACTAGTCCCGTTTTGTTTGTATTAGAACCCGGACCCTTCAAATATACTGTGGTAGATGTTTGCTTTAATCGTCTTGTTTATTTTACCACGTTTATTTAACTCAAGGGATGATTTTATTGATGGTTGCAATGCATATTTTTTATGTCTAGAGGTATTTCCTACCATTATTTTGTCATGATTTTTGTTTTAACGTTGCAACGAGTGTATATATACAACTCTTTACATAAGAGAAAAAATAGTTCCAATCATGTTATTGAAATCATGCTATTGTGACATATTTGAAAATTAAAAAGAATACGGATAGAGAGTTAAGAATTCAATTTTAAGTTACATGTAGTAATCAATAAAAGTTATTTTTTTAAAATTTTAACTATAGATTATATATTATATTTATTAAAGTATTAAATACAAGAAGCGCTTACTATCAAATTAAATTGTGAAATCTCAAAAGAATCTTTTTACCTTAATAAAAACGGGAATAATTTTCTGGAAAAGACATTTTGAAAACAACGTGTTATCAAAACAATTATTTCACTTACCATTTCCACTATTCTCATTTACTGTTGTATTACTATAGGACGGTGGTATGTTTTCTTTTTAAAAGGTTAGTCCTTTGTTCAATATTAAAAAGAAAGGCTCATATTTTTAAGTTACAACGTTCATTTTGTAATGCAATACTTAGTTGGTTATGTCTTGTATGGGTTTAAATATTTATATCGTTTTATATTTTGTGGTAAGCTAGAAACAATTTTCCTCCTGACAACCAAATACCCTCATATGATATAGCATTAAAACTACAAAACTACAAAGTTCGTTTCTATTTTAAGTTTTAAACGCTCTATTTCAAAGCCATGTTAAAAATAAATTTTTTGTAGGTATTTGGATATAGGATATTCAATATAAAATGAAAAGGTACAACTATATATATATATATATATATATATATATATATATATATATATATATATATATATATTAATATTATGAATTAGACTTAACACTTTATAAATGCGGAATTTTTCGGGTTAAGTTTCCCGAAATCAGAATTTTTTTCCCTGCATTATGTTTACATCTGTTCTAAGTAAGTGTTTTTTGTGACTGCTTAGTTAAAAATTGAATGTTTTAAAGTTTAATACCATGGTTTTGTGTGTGACATTCCAGAATGACATCAGCGTGGCGGGGAATCCTACTTAGGCAAACCTGAAAAGCATCTAACCAATTTTACCTTTATAACGTTATTTTTTAGGTAATAATTATTTTCAAATAAAAACAAGTATAGTAGACACTCATAAATCTGGACTATTGTGGCGTACGGCCTGTCCGGATTCCGAAAAATACGGATATCCCGGAGGGGCCGATACGAGCGGTGATAAGCCGCACATGCAATCGCTACCGGCCCCTACCGATACACTACACTTGTTACACTCTGACACATTAACTAATGGTACTGTTACTGTAATGTACATAATACAGTATTGGACTGCAATTCAGTAAAACACAGGGTTGGGAGTATTAATTATCTAAGCCGTGCGGAAACTTCCACTGCCCGTGAATCATTACGAAGTACGTCATTCATGCAATGCGGAAGATCGCGTGAAAATTTAAGGCGCTAAAGCTCTTCCTTTTTCCGAGTCAGCTTTCCTTTTTCTGCCATGGCGAACACATTTACTTGTTCCAGGTTTTGGATCAGAGGTTTCTGAAGAAAAATAGATCATTTTTGTTAAAACATTGTTTGAAAAATTGAAAAGAATAAACAGTTATATTTATAAAACAAATACATACCAGGATCAGAGCTCATTTTCAATTTAAATAAAACAAATAGTTTTAAATTTATTTTATGATCGATATATATATATACATACATATATATATATATATATATATATATATATATATATATATATATATATATAAATTACGTAATTTTTTTTTATTTTAGTATTTAAAATATATGAATAATCATTCAATTTTCATTTGTTTTTAGTAGTAATATGCTTGCTTGGAAAAAATATTAAGAATTAACAACAAAAATTGAGTTATTTTTCACCTACAAATTAAAATCGGTCTTCACAATACAATACACAAGACTAAAGTGATGGTCGGTACCAATTTTCTACCTGCTCCGGCCAACGGTGCCCCCTCCGGCTCTTATTCAAGATATTTATCTATAACACGCTCATCATAAAATACGTTTATTTATTTAAATTAACAGTAATTTATTTGTAGTTAGGTTATCTAAAGACACAGATATCTCGAATTATTGAGTTTTCTCCAACTCAAATGAAGATGATTATATTATATTCACAAATTACAAAACACCTTCCCCCCCCCCTATTCTGTATGATCAACAAATGATACATTCTACCTGCTTCGTGTGACATTTGTACCCTAAATTTCCTCTATCAGGATCAAGTGACAAAGGAGCCATCTGACGATATCACATTAAAAAATAAAAATAAATAACTATAATTTACCGAACAACAAAAACAAGAAACAATACTAATATTTTATTAAATATAGTCTTTATTTTTATTAATAATTCAAGATAACAACTTTCACAAAAAGATAGTCGATTATTCTGTATTTGTTTGTTTCATTTTATATTGATTATATGGTGTATTTTATCACCAATAACACATGCCCCCATGTACTTCATGCACATAGGCTAAGTTGGACATGAGATTAGGTTCCAGCTCTACTCCAAGTCGCTTTATACGTCTTTTTCATAATAATTGCGAGATTTGAAGTATATCCTAATGATATATGTAATCTATATGTTATATGTACAATGTATTCTTAGTTCTATTTTATTTATTTATTTTACTTATTTATTAAAAATTTAAAAAAATTTCAATTTATTTTATGATGTTTTGAGATTATTTTCTAAGATATTTATTTGCGTGATACGGTAAATTTTATGTTTTGTTTATATATTTTTAAATAAATATACATTAAATTATTTTGCTCAGTATATTTTTATATCTTTCTAGTTCATGAAAATTCTAAGAGCGTCACCCTTTCAAGTCTAGGTGAATTTCCTTAGCAATATCTTTCCTCTTTCTGATTGGAGGACTAGGAGAGGACTCATATAAAAAAGTGTTTATCTAATAAAACGGTTTGGTTATATTCGTTTAAAATTAAAATATCATGTAAGTTACCGTTTGTAAAATTTTCTTAGACGAATAATAAAAATAAAATCTGACTGAATTTCATTTAACATCTATCAATATCTTAGAGATTTTGTAAAACATATATTAATTTTTATTACAAATATACTAATTACAATATTCGTATTAAAATACACATTATTAATGATATAGTTCCTCAACACAAGTTTAGTTGTGTAATTGTATATCTGTATATACAATGCAAATATCAACAGAAGAGGCAGTAATCCAATCATTATAACATTTTATTGTTGTGGCAAATTTCTTTTTTAAATTAGTTATCCAGTGAAATTGTGAAAGCTCAATTGCAAATAAAATTTAAAAAATATGAATTAGTAACAGTTGACGATTAAGTAATGGCAGCGTTAATAATGTCAGTTAAGGTTGGAAATAAAATAGAGACAAGTATGTTCTTATTTAAGCGAAGGTAACTTCGTAACAAGTAGAGGACTCTCCTGTTAAATATAATTTTATTTGAGGTACGGAAAAAAACATCAAAACTGTCGCTATTCATCGCTATTTATATACGCACTGTTACTGTTAAAAAAAATTATAAATGTTTAATCATGTTAAATTATTAGTTTTTTTAATCAGATAAATAAACATATTTCTTAACAATATATTTAGTGTATATGAGACTACGTGAAACCACACAACGTATAAATTTTTATTATTTTTTTTAATGTAAGCAATACAATCAAAAAATTAAACGACTGAAAATAAAAAATAAATAAAAGTGTATGAAGAGACAACGTAGTTTAAGATAAATTATATTTTATTTTAACTATAAAGTTACTGTAATCTTATTATAAAATGGAAATAATTAAATTATTAATAGTACAATATTTAAATATGTCAACATTCTAATTGTTTTACCAATAATTCATAAAATAGAATGAAACGATAAGCCTTTTTTAGGTACCTAC
Source organism: Aphrophora alni (assembly GCA_963513935.1). Classification (NCBI taxonomy): domain Eukaryota; kingdom Metazoa; phylum Arthropoda; class Insecta; order Hemiptera; family Aphrophoridae; genus Aphrophora; species Aphrophora alni. The sequence goes on from OY740770.1 coordinate 33,835,614, forward strand.
TTTATTTTAAAGAAAGTATTAAACTATCAAACCCGATTTTATCAAGGCTGACATTTACTTTAAGTTATTTTACCTCTAAAGTTATCTTAGTTACAGTAATATAAATAATTATATACATATAATTATATGAACTTTTTTGTCCAAATGTTTACCATTACAGGTGTGATTAAACCTTCATTACAGTGATTTTTGTTTTTCTTTATTCAATGTTGCATTTACTTTTTAATTAGAAATTATTTTAAATTAACGGAAAAATTGTGTTGAAATTTATTTTTATTTTTATATTAATCCAACATTCTATACAGGATACAATCTGTTTAAGTCTTCATTTATAAAAAGTTCAAATAGTATAAGAATAATAAACCCCAAACAAAATAAATATATAAATAAATAACAATATGTAATTCAAATTCGTATATACGTTATTTACTGTATATTTGTGATTTAAAATGTAGTTATGGACATTCAGAACAAAATTAATTAGTTTGTTATTTTGTACAAAAATCATGAATTCCTTGTTTTTCAAAATGAATTCGTACCAAAATCCGTTTTGTCCACGAAGCAAAAATACGTGCATATAAAACAATTAATCCTGAAGTAAGCAATGATTTCATACTTTACTTAATATCACTATTATAAATATACTCACGTAAAATGAGATGTTTTCGTAGAATAAATTAATTAGTACCTGTAATAAAAAGAATAGATTGGTAGATATTTTAGTAATAATTAAAGATATTAATGGTATTATGGTAAATAAATGTTACTACTTTTTTTGGGGTTTAAAAGTGACTCAGTGGATAAAGCCAAATACGATGATTGGTGAGATTAGTCATTATCTAAACACTATTTCTACTTCATTAGTAATAAAAAGATATTTATGTTTCAAAATGTTCCGAAACTGAAGGAATTAGAAACACCTAATCAATTCATCACATAATAAATTTTACGTTTGGGAGTATTAAATTCGAACTATATTAGTCTATAATTTTGCAGTAACCGTCATGTGAACAAATATTATATTATAGTAATTAAATTGTTATAACAGCTTTAAAAACAGTTTGATTAACAGAGAAGAACTCAAGCTAAACTTGCTCCTACAAAATATTTTCTGTCTTTTGAAAAGATTGGGGTTTTAAATATTGGAGACGTATGGTAATCGTCTCAAATGTAAAATGTAATGGTTTACTTGGAATCCGGTAGTTACGCTTGTTATGCTTTTATAATACAATTAATTATAATACATTCTACCGTTTTTCGTTTTGATCAATATGTTAGGTATGATTATAATAAATTCAAAATATGGATAAAAACAAGAAGTTCTTATTCTATATAACATTGTTACTACTCGCCTATTATTGTAGCCCGGATAACGTATAAGTCCTCTCTGCACCTCGTGACAAGAACGGTAACCCCTTTAGTTTGTCTAAAAGAAACAACTAAACACACATATCCAATATATCGTTATTTTCGTTAAATTAATAGGAGATAAAACAATGGAATTCATATTTTACCAAATTATTTTTTTTCCAAAGTTGTATACAATACATAAACACTATTATGCGTTATAAATAGGATTAAAAATAAATATGTTCCAATACAAGTGGAACAACTTATAACTGGTCATTTATATTACAAACTGTTGTAGGCAAAGTAATTATAAAACATAAACTGGCAACGAGGTAATAGTTACAATGCTTGATTCCTACGAGTCCGCCGTATTATGCACACGATAGAGATTGCATTTAACGTTAGCATATCAAATTCTATGTAAAGTGTAAAGTTTGACACAATACAGAGTGCTGATGTTTATGGATAATAATAATGATCAGTCGTATTACAAAATTGATAATATCTGTATGACGTTCATAATATATCTAAATCAAATAATATTGCTGATACCATTAGAAGTACATTTATTATAATAATCAACAACTTCACACAAAATCAAAATGTTTGCTTGCAGATCATAATCGCTTGTATAGATATTAATACCACAATATAATATCTATAATTTATTACATTTAAATAGGGTTTTCTCTTCCAACAACGAAGCTAATAAAGTATACGAAGGGTAAAGAGCCACACTTGTATTTCTTGTTTTATTTTATATATATATTTTTTTCAAATTTGGATGGCAATGATGACCGCAAAATGTATCGCTTTTACAAAAATATACTTAATTTGGAAAAATCAAAACCCGATCATGTGAATCATTTATTTATAGCCAACAATTATTGCCTAATAACTTTAAAAGTAACATCTAAATTAGTAAATAATATATTTTTTGCTGTTAATTTTAAACACAATTATTCCTTAAAGAAATCAATAAACTTTAAAATTATTAGAAATAATGAAAAATAATGAACAAATACAGAGTTATATTGTTTTTAATAAAGAATAATCATCTGTCATCAACACAACTGTTTCAGCTCCCATCTGTCTGGCTTTCACACCCAGAAACCTCGAACGAAATTAGACAGTCAACAATGTAGTAAGTCCATCAATCAATCGTGTGTGTTACAATACAATACATTATGTCTCTCAGTAGCTATTGATTAGAATCGTTGTCTTGATGAATAGACTTAAATCCCAAACAAAATTAGGGCCTAAAAGGTATATATCTTCATAGTTTAAAACTCATTAATACCTACATATTGATCAATCAGATTTTCTATGGACAAATATTCTTAATTTTTTCAGTTTTCTTCTCATCATTATTTAAAAGAAAATACTTGATAATTTACAGTTATTGACTTAACTACTTAAATATCATTGATGGATTGGACTACCAAAGTGTTAATGACTCCCGGCTTAAGTATCAAACGAATTTCCATGCAGTTTTCACTATATTCATATTTAGATAGACTGGATAAATATGCAATACAAAATATAACTGTTTTTTTTATTATTTTTTTTTATTTTTTATTATTTTTTTCCCCCTCACTAATAATACTTATATTTAATATTGGTCAAGAAATCTCGTATGAATATGTTAAGTGGTTTTTTTATTTCTACTAGTCATCCATGGTATATTTAAAGGGAGGGGGGATAATGGTCATCTTGATAACTTATTTCGATCAAATTAAATAACATCTTTTTAACTAAGAAATACACTGTTATTTATCACGGCGTTATGTTTATTTTATTTTCAAGACATTATATCGGTATAGATATTAATTGTGATATTAAAATTTAAGATAAAACTAAAAGTGATAATTAGGTTTATAATAGTTTGTATAAATCTGAAGATAAAATTAATTAAATACTAACGATGAGTATCAATATTTAGTAATTTGAAATTATACTAGTTCCATGAATTTATTTTTTTAAATTTTGTTAATTGTTTTATATACTCTACTTAAATTCTCTTTATATATCTAATAAACTTTATAAGCAATTTTTTTTGCAGTCCACAGAAAATAAATAAATCTTCAAATGAAAATTTACATGTATTTCACATTTTAATATAAAACTATGGTAAAAATATTAAAATGTTTGGACTTCATGTGCAACAAAAATAAATAACATAATCATTTATGATATTTAAATATAAATATGAGGAATAATATTTTATTAAATTGTGCACTTGTGACGTAAATAACAAACAATTTTATTTTCCATCGAATAATGTGAACATGATTGTGTCGAAATGAAATTGTCTTGTGATGAATAATGAAATAAATATAAGAGTACATAATTTACCATTAAACGTGAACAGAATTTCTGTCTAAACTAATTACTCAACTTTAATAAATGAGTAATAACAAATAATCTTATGGTAATAATCTGTTAAGAGATAAAAATTAAATTAAATAATAACTGTCATTTTAAGAAATTTAATTACGATGTTAAACAGAATATTCAAAAAACTAAGCTAATTAGTTATTTATTGGGAATAGGCGATTTATCAAATGAACATTCTTCCATTATAATCGAAGAAGCAAAATTATTCCTTTATTTTACGAAATATTTCAAATGAGATCTTGAATACACATCATTAAACAGCAATTTGTTCTAACATGTCAACAAGATAAATGACTGTAAACAATCCCTACAGAAGGAGTTCAGTTTGCATAGAAGTTTAAAACATAATTCAATCTCTTGACACTGATAAAGCACCTGTAATACGCAGTAAAATAAGGGGTAGCTGAATATTTTTCATTTCTGATTTAGAACGTTTACGTTTTCTGTGGTTATATTTGAGAACTATCATTTAAACACATTTTACGTATTCATTTACAATAAATTATTTTATAGTTACAGTAGAAGCTTCAGGTCCATGATTACTATAACACTGGTTGAAACGGAATCATATGAATTATATTGTCAAACATTTTCATTGTTTGAATTAAATTTTATTTTATTTAGTTGGATCCTTAAATTTTGTGGTGCGTTGAAAAGTCACAATTCTTAAATATTACCTACAAGGGACAAACCATTTTACAGTTACAATTATGACTTGCAACATATTGATTTGAAAAAAAAATTGTTCCATATAAGTACCACATTACTAACAAATATGTATTAATTATTATGAATAACATAAAGGATATAATAACGATATACAAGTGTGATGCTTTGTTTTATATTGTACTAGCGCATGGTCAAATTTTCACCTTTGAATAGTTGAGATAGTTTTATTAAAAAAAGGTTTTTAGCGCAACCCTAAAGGTGGTGCTATGTAAATAGGTTTCTGCCCAAATACAATAACACGCCTATTTTGATCAAAATAGACCCATAAATAACAATGATATGATACTTGTTTTAAAGGGAAGAAACACCCTTGGAGTGGAACATTTTCAAAATCCTTCCTCATGACGGGTCCAAAGTCCTACCCCAAACCATGTTAAGAAAATCTTTGCTTTAGGCTTTTTGGATAAATCGGTATACATTAGGAGTAAAAAACGAACTGGGAGTTGAACATTTTCAAAACACTTTCCTAATACGCATCTACAGATCTACCCCAAACCATGTCAAAAGGTTCATAGCTCTGGTCTTCTTGGAATAAGAGATTTCGTTATGAAGTCTGTCATTTTTGACTTATATATATATATATATATATATATACATTGAAGAAATGTGTTTAATCTGAAAAATGTTATATAGAAATCAACACTTTCCGCCAGCTTGCTGTGGTCGATGTAGGTAACTATAACCTGAACAATTCCTTCACTAACATCGGATAATTAGGTTAAATATTAAATATTTAAAATTATTTAAACTTTGATTAAAGAAAACATAATAAATTGCCATCAATTTTACGATATCGTTCATCGCTGTCTTTAAAAAAAAAAAACTTTACTGTCAAGAGTCATTTAATTCAAAGTCAACATCATATAATGTACGATATAACGACATATAGATTATAATTTAGGTAAATTTTAAATGTTTAAATTGGAAATGTTTTTTAATTTTAAAATTTGTCAAACAAAATAAATTTAGAAATAGTGTTAAGGCATAAATCGTGCATCTACACCTTACCTTGTGAAGTTCTTTTCCTTATTTCCAACGTGTTTAGGTATCTATATTATGCATTAGACATACTCTTCTACTTTTTGAACTGTAAATAATAATTTATATATTCTACAAAATTAAAACTAAATGACATATTTTTATACGTCATATTATTATATATCTTATATAAAAGTAAAAATATATTTAAAAATATTTTATTCCTAAATTTTAGTGTAAATAAATAAATTATATAGACATAAATAGCTTATGTATGACAAATAATGACAAATTAATCGTAGATTTTGTATTATGTTATAATTGTTAAAAATTTTAATTATTTACGGAAGTATTAATTTCATATTAATTATTTGATTTTGAGAGAAGCTCAGCAAATTGTCATGATTACGTAACATAACATTAAACACAGAGAAGGAATAACTTTTGTAAAAATAACGAAAGCAAATTTTTAATGTAAAGTGATTGTAGTTTTAACAAAAAATATTATTTATAGGTCAATATTGAGAAATAAGATAAAGATTCATATTAATTTATATTAATTTATATTTATTTTTCATACAATTAATGTTGTTATAACCTTTTTATGTTGAATAATGCCTTGATGTTATAATTCATAAATAACACTTATAAACCTAAGAACAGATGGTTATTGATTAACTTTATTGTCTTACTGTAAATCTTTAATAAAACACGTAGCGAAAGAATATTATATCAATAAATGTTTATAAAAACGATGGGATGATTGGAATTTATTTGTTTTTATATTTATTCTAGAGGCTCTATCTACCATCAATGGTTGAAACTTTGAAACACGAATGCTTACACCAGCAGTAAATCTTCACAGTAACTTATACAGACTAGCCAAAGTTTTGTTTAGGGTATTAAAGTCTTTACAACTTGACTAAAATGCTGAACTTTGCAAGACGCTGAGTTGTAATAAGGTTAGTTTCTAGGTGTTTGTATCTCCAAGTATCGGTATCTAGGTCTTTAGTTGTATTATAGTGTACATTTTTATAAGTTTGCATTATTAATTTTAAAGATCTACAAACCAATATGAGAGGAAGAGAGATTTCTTTTAAATTCCCACAATTGAAATAATAACTTTTTTGATATTATGTTGATATGTCATTTCAAACTTATTTCCAGATAATATCTAATTTTTAGCTACCAAATTCCCCCCTCCCAAAGTCTAATGTGGTACAAATGTGAGAAAAAGTATAAAATTATAGATATTAGTGATATATCTCAATAATAGTAAAATAAATAATGGTTTGGCACAAATATAGTTTTTAAAATCCAATTTGTCCTAAACAAATTATGAATATGAATGATGCATATGTATCATCGTAACTATTTAGATATAAATTGTTAATTAAATATTTAAATTGTGATATAACATGAAAATCTGCATGTGTTGATATTCCATCGTAATGTACCGTGAAATGAGATACGGACACCAGTTACTGTGTCGACAATTTTGATATACAGTATACAGTTTAGCCATGTTCTACAATATTTATTGTTTTAAGTACAGAAATTTATTTTATCACAATTTTTTAAAAAAGAGTATAGATAGAGATTCAAGTTTTATAAATTTCAAATAAATTTAATTTATTTTAAATACAACACTAATCTTTGAGTTTTTCTATAGGCCAATTAAATACAGTTTTGAAACTGTAGTTTATATAATATTCAAATTTTGGAAATAATTTTGTATAATGAAAAGTAGTTATTATCTATTATTATAATCTACTAATAGTTTGTTGAACTACGTTGATAGGAACTGATTATATTGAATTAAAATTGTATTTTTTATGTATATATTGTTATCCCAACTTACTAACACATAGATGTAATACTTAATAATACATACTTACTTATACTTAATAATGTAAGTTGAAAACTCGATATCAGTAAAATCTAATTACATTAAGATATCCACATGATACCATTTTCAGCCACCAACTAGACATATCTACTTAATACCTTTCTTTTCGACACATTAGGATCAATGTGGAATTGCATAATAATAATTTTTACTATTAGTTCAAGTAAACATACATTTATTAAACATACATTTTAGTTACCCGCCCTTCGAGTTACTCCAATCAATATGAGAGTGAATATAATGGATAATAATCATCCCAACACCAGTATTGTAGATACAACTATGGTACTGCTACGGTTGATTACTACCGACCCCATTTTGTAGTTTGAGATATACTCTTTGGCGTAGATGTTAAATTAATTTAAAAACAAAGAATAATTTCTTCTTAATATACACATAGAAATAAAAATAACAATCGTATTATTTTATAATGCTTGTAAGTATGATAATTTAATCATGTAATAAAGAGATTTAATATAATAAGCAAATATTACGTAATTATCATTATATGAACAAATAATTTAAATCTAGGTATGATTTTTTATGAAGAAGTATCTGAAAAGTCGTAGATTTATTGTAAATAGTAGCCTATAGAAATTAGTAGCCTACATCTACCATATTAGAAAATATAATAGTTGCCACACAATGATCATGATCAGAACGTAGTAGTTTCACAATATTCCAGTATTTCTATCAGTATAATTAGGAGGGCAATATTTTAAATATTAATACTAACTGATGGTTTGATCAATTATATCAATAAAGATTCATAAAAATGCCAATAATACATTTTTTTAATAACTTACAGATATTAAAGAAACATTGTTGATATTTAATTTTGGTCTGTGTAAAAGTTATTGAACCCAAGAGAAATATTGACATTTGTATAGGCAATTACCTGTAGGGATAATTTATTCATAAAGTTGTAAATAATGGAGATACCGTTAGTTATTTATATAGGATTCAAGAATGATCTTTTCAAGACCAAACTCGTCTCCTAGAATTGCAGTACATTTCCCAAGTATTAGCGATTGTAAATAGGGAAAAAAACTCTTCCATAAGTGGAGATAAAAAAGACTTTCTAATAAGTGATTGTCAATGTTTTCTATATAAAAATTGTTGTACCATAGTATGTATTATTAAACAAATATAGATACCATTTTGAAACAACTGACTGTTATCACCTTTCTGGTTATTGAATTATAAAATCTGAGATTAATTAGTTCATATTTCTTTATGTAATCAAAAACATATGTTGTAGATAGTTATGATAATTATATAATTAAACAAAATTAAAAGTCTTTGAGAGTATATATTACTGTTTATGTTATCATTTAGGAATGACAATACAAATCTATCACAGGAGAGAGAGAGAGAGAGAGAGAGAGAGAGAGAGAGAGAGAGAGAGAGAGAGAGAGAGAGAGAGAGAGAGAGAGAGAGAGAGAGAGAGAGAGAGAGAGAGAGAGAGAGAGAGAGAGAGAGAGAGAGAGAGAGAGAGAGAGATAAGCTACCTATGAGTGAAAGATAAATAACGTTTACCTTTTCTAGTTATAATTTCATCAATTTAATAATAAGGGATAAAATATATTTCACTCTCAACAATAAATTGTCAGCTGAACATTTTTTACACATTGCAAAGCTAATGACATAAATCACCTAAATATAAATATACGCCATGATTACAAAATCGGAAAGACTACAAGACCATCCTTATTTTATTTAGTACACTTAAAGTACAGAATAATGTAGGTCGTAAACTAAATCATCCAATTAGATTTTCTTTGGAACACCTGCTCCCACAAAGTGCATAAGTAGCTCCTTGTAAAAAGATAAACGTTGAAATGTAAGTTAAAATATTTAAACGCTATTCAATTTTAAGAGTGTTAAGCAAGGTGAAAGGTGATGTTTTTCTTAAAATTATATATACTGGTCGTGGGTAGAATACACAAAATGTATCAGAATATTTCACTATAATCCCTTTATAAATAACTTCACGATTAAGAATTAGGCTGTTCCTATAAACTACTGATACAGCTTTTATAATTTGTATTGATGTAACCCCAAATAAACCACAAAACAAAGCACGATCGTAGAATAAATAATTTCTTCTCGAATTCATGTTTGTACGATATATATATATATATATATATATATATATATATATATATATATATATTTATATATATATCGGAAAGGGTGTGTTTTCACAAAACTGTTTTATTTATCTATTTACATGTTTGAAATTTAAATACTGACGTTGTGTAATTGTTTAATATTTTATATCTTATACATATTCTAAAATTAGTATAAAACAACAAACATAGATTTTTAAAATTTTTAGAATACTTGTTAAAACTCGTTATATTTAACACAGAAAATATGGTTTGCAACTCGATATTATAAACATGTTAAAATTATGAACTATCGAGTTAATAATAAATGCAAAAAAACAGCCCATATGAGGGAAAGTAGCCTGGTTATTGGTATATGTAGTTATTTGTAACATAATTCCCGTATTAGCACTCCGTATCAACATTTAAACCTCTCAAAAACAGTCTGTCTTACAGGTTGTACGCAAGACAGTTACTTGTAGCCCCATAAGAGGAAATTATGAACGTCAAAACCCATTAAATTTCAATAAAATCTAATGTTTTGCTATTTTGACGTTTTAAACCTCTTAACTAGTCTTGACTTCAGTTAAAGGTCTTCAAAAGTGTCTATCTAGCATAGCATGACGGTTGATAAGTAAAACAATTAGTTATAGGTCATAACAGAACGTTACCAAGATCAAATAGAAGTAAATCACAATTATTTTTAATTTCTTAGTTTCACTAAATTTGAGTTCAACCTTCCAAAGGCTTCTAAATAGGCTTTATTGGCGGAATATAAGTAAAATATTTACTTTTTCTAAATAACATCACGTTATTAGTGCACAAAACCCATATTAAATTGAATAAACTAAATGTTTGACTTTTAGAAGCTCTTAGCACGGCTCAACTTGAGTTACATCATTCCATTGATTTCTAGCTAGCAGGGATTGACAGAAAATAAGTTAAACAAATACTCTTAGAACCTAACGGCACAATATACGCTTCAAAACACATATAAAATTGAAGAAAACCAATTTTGTTGGAATTTTTTAAACTTTTAACGTTCTTAGTAACTACTTCTTTCAAAGTTTCTAACTAGCAAAGAATGACAGACTATAAGTGAGTCATTTACTTTTAGCGCTTAACAGTACAATATGAGTTCCAAAACCCCTATAAAATATCGAAACATATTGTTGGCCTTTTGACATATTAAAGTTCTTAGTTCGGCACAAGTTAACTTAAACCTCGGCCTAGCATAGTATTACAGAATAAAAGTAATACTTTTACTTTCCGCTCATGACAGCACGTTATGAGTGACAAAATCCCTTAAAACTGAAAAAAAATAATAAATTTCTTAACACTTTTGATGTTTTAAAACTTTTAAAAGAGGTCAAATCAAGTTACATTTCTCCAAAGTTTGCTAGCAAGCAGCGAGCAACAGAAAATAAGTAAAACAAATCATTTTAGCCCAAGTGGCGATATTATGAGTGCCGAAACTCAGATAAAATGGAGAAAAACTTGTTTGCCATTTGATACGTTTATATGTTGTTTGCATAGTTCGACTTGATTTAAACCTTTCCTAAGTTGTCTTAATAGCGTGGATAGAAGGAATTTTAGTATAAAAACAATTTAGAGGAAATTCTTAAATGATGAAATTAAATTTATATTGTTATAGGATAAATCTGAGAACAAAACAAAAGTTTAATCTTAATAGATAATATATATTGACTGTTTTCATAGTTGAAAGTTGATAACTTCTCACGATTGTGTAAAAAAAAGCTATTTTTCCCTTTGTTAATTCATTCATCAGTCAAGCTTTTAAAATCAACAAATGATTAGTTATTAGGCTAATGTCGATGATAATGTAAATAAAAACATGAAGAAACAAACAAACAAATCAAGTTATCTTTAATATGTCTTTATCTTGTGTATCAAATATACAACAGAAAATAAGCCATCTACAGATTTAAATTAGGAAATGCATGAAAACACATTATATTCTTATGTTACTCATTATGAAAAATAGTATGTTTAACTCTAGAATAAAATAAAGGATCGCTAATACGTGCAACTGGTACAACAGCATCTATGCGTGGTGCTGAAATAACATCTTCATTTGCCAGATATCATATAATTTTCTTTACTATTAAACTATTACACTTAATTATAGACTAATTATTCTAAACCATATTTGTTTATATTTTTTATTGCATTTTTTATATTTTTTATTTAACTTTAAAAACCATGGAATTCAATTTTAAAAAACAGCAAAAAGAAATTTTTGCTAAACAGTAGTCCTTATGAACTTAATTTGTTGTAGATAATTATTTAAAAACCTGTTCAAAATTATATGTTTATACTATAGTAAAAACATCTTTATATAATATCTACTAACATTGAAAAATACAATTCTGAATATTAATTATTAAATATCTATTTTATATAAATAAGTAATTATATTATCTTATTTTACTTTTTCTAAAATTAATAAGGGTAAACTCCTTGTTACGCTCCAGTTACATATATTACGTCAAATATAATTAAAATATTTTTTAGGGGGACTTAACAACGAATGTTAAAAATAAATGCTACTATTTTGTACATTTGTTAACTATAAAACCGATATTAAAATCCCCTTATTTAACACAAATACTGTTTGAAACAATTCAAATAGTCTCTTTGAAGATGAAGGGTAAAAGAAAAGAAATGTATATAATATAAAACAAAATAAATTTTTAACTATTAATAATACAGTGTCGTAACGTTCTAAAATAAATACGTCTACGTATATTGATCAATGTTCGTTGAATAAACATTGTGTAAGTAATCCTTATAGAAGACAAACTATGCTTCTGTTAATACAAGCGTGGGTTGAATGGTTGGGAGTTGGTATGTTAATGTTTGCTTATAGTTTGCATTAAATGGATAGAACAGAGAATAGATATTGTTCTAAAAATAACAAGGCACTTCCTAGTATAAATCATGTATTTTGTTCAAGAGTGGAACACATTGTTTGGTTAACTTTTAAATAAATAAATGTAACTTATTGAATTGCATTTCATGCTACGTAATATATTTATGAAATAAAATATTTTGAAGTAAAACTTTATATTTTTATATTTTAACAAACATTATTAAATCCATTCCTGGCAGATAGTGGCAACGATATTTAAAGACAAAATTGATTTATGGATAGTTTGTTTTTCAATTACCACAACATTATTTTCTTACAGATTAGTATAAAAATGTTGGAAATCTAAAACTGTATTTAGAGTATGTTTAGCAAATACTACTAAATGCTTAAAACTTGTGTAATAAAATGAAAATGTCCATAAATAAAAGTTATTTATTAAATTCTCTTCCCTTATGCATAATCAAACAATTTACAACAATACCTGAATTATTGTATGACAATTATGTTAAATTACTCATCTCAAGGCATGAAATGATTCCAAGGTCATAGCCTATATATATAGGCCTATTATTTAAAGTACTACCCTATCTGCTCAAGACTACTACTGTACTCCAGGTTTTAATTGGATAACTGCTTATTTATGTACTAGAACATGTAAAAATATCACAAGATTATCTTAATATCAAAGCATTAGAAAACAATTATAACAAAGTCTTTATGTATAGTAAAGTATACTTATTTATGAAAAAATATTTAACTATATGTGTTATTATTTTATACATTTTTATTAACATCATTATTATCCATCGAATATACTAATCTTGATAATAAATAATAATAAATTTAAGTGCAATAAATTTAAAAAAAAAAGTAAAACCCCCAAATCATAAAAGTAATAAATTTTAAAGTAATTTGTTAATTTAAAGTCGCAGAAAGTTTTTTTTTTTTAATATGTGTGGTATTAAGGTATCTTTTTATTATAGTGCTTTAATTACCTACATGTATAAAATATTAGTGCGAGCGGGGGTCAAAATATCAGAAAATGCCAAAGAGGCCATAATTTTCTAGTGAACAGAAATATCAATTAAAGTATTTGTAAAACTGAAGTTAGTCAACAAAGTGTTTGGGTTGGTTTTGAGTGTAATTCCTCTCGAAATATGCATCACTCAATTAGGCAGTTAACACCACTCGCTCCAGTAAACTTTGTTCTACGTAGTTTGACAACGTGAAAATTTGTGTAGGCCATGAGATCTAAACTTGAAGGTAATCTTGTTATAAAGAGATCGTGTTGTTCTTGTGTGAAATATTTGATCTATTATATTTATAACATTAGTAACATAATCATACAGTATTTTCATTTAAGTGAATATATTTTTGTTTTGTGTATGTAATATATTTTAGAATACTGTAGTACTTTGACAAATAAATATTTAGGGTTTTGGAATAATCATTTGTTTATAGAAAATTATAGAATAAAACACACACACACACACACACACACACACACACACACACACACACACACACACACACACACACACACACACACACACACACACACACACACACACACACACACACACACACACACACACACACACACACACACACACACACACACACACACACACACACACACACACACACACACACACACACATATATATATATATATATATATATATATATATATATAAAATATAAATATATAAATAAGAAGAGTCCGAAATATATTTATATTATCGATTTACATATTATTGTCGTAAAAATTTAAGGAAGCCAATTGGCACGGTATTTCCCTTCGGTGGGAATGGCGATTTGCAGACGGCTTTCTGAACAATACAATAAACATTACAAATATGTTCTCATCCTCTTTATGATAACAACATTTATATTACAATCATGTACATGCTTTACTTTTACGCAACTTTACAATATCTCAAACGTTATTTGAAAAAATATTTTATTATCATTCAAAGTTATAAATTAAAGATTGTCCAATAAGTTTTTTATGAGATCTTATCCTTACTCGTTGTGGATTAGAGTAATGGAAGAAAACATTGAAATTTGTTTCTTTGAAATACAATACGATCTCCATATTATATTTGATCCTTAAGAGTAATACTACTTTATGCGTTCGATCATTTTGTGTTTTAATATTTTTATAATAGGTAGAAATTGATTGATTCTACAGACAGCGGTGATTGAATTGCTCAATTAAATATACTCTCCTTATATCTCATTGTATATTCTACGAAGAAAATGTTTTTGGTTTAGAAATAACTGATGAACACTTCATCTCACTCGAAATACTGATCACATCTGGAGATTAAGCCTCTAAATCTCCAATGTCACAAGCAAGGCTACTGGTTTTCAAAACAGTTTGAGTAAGTACGTTTATTAGGCTAGTTTAGGAATATAATGAGCTATAACAGTTTTGGGATTAATTTAAATTAGGTTATAATGTTTTTCCATTTCTCACATTTTGGAAGTAATGTTTGTTTTCCCGAATGTTTGGAACCTCTTGGTGTTAAAAAATATAAGAAACTTTTCAAATTTAATCATTAGTGGTAAAGTAAATTCGTTTTTTTCATTTACATCTCTTTTGTAATTTATTACATTGCTCAAATACATAAATGCGTTGAAGTATGGTACATTACAAATTGTTGTTACCATTTTAGAAATAAGGTAAAGAATAATTTTCTATATTTTTATTATAGAACTACAGTCAGGTTATTTTTTATTTATTTTTTTTTAGTTTATCGTCTAATATGTTGTCAGTTCGATTATGAATAAAAATGAGTTTTATAACACAACGTCCAAACAAAACAAGTTGAGATATTATTAAATATTAATGTGGATGTGATTTAAATAATTTCGTTGACAATTTAGGAAATTATTCTACGATATATGAATACTATCAAAACATTTACAATAACAATAATACACTAATTTTACTACATGTTTTGGACACAAACGTCCAACTAAATAAAATAAAAGTAGTTTTGATATAATTTGAACCATGGGCACAAATGTATAATATATATTTTTCGTTCTATAACATCTTATTCAAAGCAAATGTTTATAATATATCAATAACTCAATATGAAGGTCAATTATACGTTTATAACGAATTGCTCCAATGTGATAGTTTTTTTGAAAAATCAATGTTTTTATAATTTTAATATGATATGTGAATATAATTAATCTAAAGTTTTTGTAATAAAAACGAAGATGTTGAGGAGAGATTGTTGTGTAATTTAGTAATCACGTCGAGTAAACTAAACGTGGTTAATGTGTTGTAACAACTTTCTAAAACTTAGTTTATTGATAAGACGTAGCAAAGGAAGCAATTAAGAAAGTTATATGTAATGGAAATGAAATAATAATTAATGCACTGTGGATTAACAAACCGGATACGAATGTTGACGAACAATATGTTCTTATCATAAAATGATGATGACATGAATTTCATTTACATAAAAACAATCGAACTGTCTTTTTGGATACAAAGATGAAGTTAAACATTGCAAGAGCTCTGGCCTTAATTTGATTGAATTTATAATAGTTAATCTAATTATTGTTTTAATGTTATTAACGTTTTTACATGTTTATTTTATGATTACAAAAAAGTTTTGTTCTGAATAACATATATTTTTAAAAAAATATATGGAGACTCATTCTTTTTTTTTTTTTTTACTATTGAAGAAGGATTGGTGATTCACAAACGTTTGAAATTGTTTTTAAATTATTAATGTTTTGAATCTAGGACATTTTACAAATATCCGCTTAATATTCCCTTGATTTTCATCTAAACATTAGCAGTCCTCAATATGTAAATCTGTTTATAATAACCTTCCCATCGCCCTTTACATTGGAACTAATTTACCCGACTCACTCAATCCAACACTTCTCAGCATTTGGTCACACCAAACACTGAGAACACTTTCCCGCACTTCTCCCGGACCTCTGTGCCGGAAACCCTGGGCCAACCAAACACATACATCTTCCTTACTGTCGAACAGTACAGGGCAGCTCGCTGATTGGTCCAGACTCAACTCGCAAGATACCGCGGACGGTCTCTCGGCGCACACAAATACTTCAGATTGTACGACCCAATCACAGCACGCTACTCCACCCACGCCTCTAGCCGGCCTGTGATTGGATCGCAGTTCGACAGTAAAAGTCAAACAATGGCTTTTCCATTGTTCGACGCCCAGAAAACGTATAAAACCAGACGTTTTCCTAACCAAAATACACACTCTTCGGTCTCTCACCAGAGGAACCAGAACATACTCTTCTTCCTAGCCTCTCTTGGGAGTCACTAGGACAGATACACTCTTCAGTCTCTCTCCTCAGGGACGAGATCGACACACACTCTTCTCTCCACGGAGACCAGACACACTCTTCTTCGGTCTCTCACCCGAGAGACACGAACACTCTCATCTTTATCTCTTAAACAAGACACTCTCTTCTTCTAGCTCTCCTCAGAGACTAGAACCTAGACACACCTCTTCAGGTTCTCAACCGAGACACACTCTTCTGCCTATCTCCTCAGAGAGCAAACACACTCATCTTCAAGCACTCTTCCGAGACACCTCACACCAGCAGATAAAGGAAACCCCACGGAAGCATTTAACTGGATAGCTGTTACTTGTGAACTTGTCATTTCACCAACCTACCACCACCCACTCGCCTCCCGTAAGGGAAATAGCAAAATAGGGGAAACCCGGCGAGCTACTGCCTTACCGCCTCCCGACAGGGAAATATTCATAGGGTAGTAGTGTGACCCGGCGGACCCCTGTGCTTCATGCCAGGGAGACGGACGAACAAAGAGCGACGGGCAGTGCGCCGTCTACAGAGAAGGGCCAGCCGAGACTAGAGGAGAAACAGTACCCCACAACCGACCAAATCTACGAACGGTCGTTTAAGGGCCAACATCAACTACCTACCTCCCAACTCCAAGGCCCTTTTTAAGGACCAAACACCCACTCCCTGCCCGTCGTGGCGACCCCTTATCCCGCTGCCAGCCATACCCCGCCTATACACCTACACCGTCCCCGGACTCCCACACTACGACCCTAGGTCTCCTTATTACTTACGCTTCTAAACCCGGTCATAACCGACCTCAACATTCCCCGAACAAAGAACCTTTCCCCGGCTAGACAGCAGCCTACTACCACAACCAACACCTATTATTCTACCCACAGGGCGAGCTGACGTCAACCTAGAACCAGTAGCTGGGTCTAAACGTATTGGATAGGTTACAAGATATTATATTACCTTCAAATTTAAATAAATTCTCTTATCTGGCTCACTTAAGAAATAATAAAACATTCATAACAAAAAATTCTAGGAAAATTATAGCTGAAATTTTCAGTGAAATAATAAATTCAGGCAACATATTATTACATTTTAGATAATACAAGTTTAGGCGTCATTGACTTCAATAATTGTGTACCTTTTAAAATTGTATTGTTGCTTATCATGGTAATACAATTTTTTTATATTCGCCAATATAAAATACAAATAAACAATAATATAATTTCATTATAAAAATATAATAAATACATGAATTTGCAATATTGTAAAGAATTTATTCACTTCATCCGAAGGTGTCATCTTCGTTTTGGATATGTTTTGTAAAACAGTTCTTGTAGTTTTGAGAAATGTTTATACAATTTATTAGATAACTTACACATAATAGTTACAATTATATTCATTATTTTAATACAGAAGACCAACTTAAATATATTTTTACTACTTATTAGGAAGGAAAAGATATTTTTAATTACTGAAAGAGTTTAAATAAATACTAGAGTCTTTGAAATGAAACAGACTTTCTCAGAAAAAATGTGGGCCTTGCATCACAATAATATAATCGCAAATTTTATCGGTCATTATTAAAATGGAGTATGTTGAAAACACATTTTTCATAAATCGAAAAACAAAAACTTTCTAAAATCTGTTATTGTTTAAACATTTTATCTTTTTTATTCCAGGTTTTATATCTTGCCATACTCCATTGTGTTTATATAATAAAACAAAACGTTTTACATATAATTATATATATATATATATATATATATATATATATATATATATATATATATATATATTTCTTTTTATTTTTTTTTCATTTGCACATACCCCTTTAAAAAAATACCTTCGATTTCAGTCACTACAATATGTAACTACCCACGTTTCATATCCAGTTTAAACTGTACATTCGATTAATTTAATAATACGATAGACATTACAATGGTATCACCTTTACCTATTGAACATCATTCTTCTGAAATTAAACACAATTTTAATGTAAACAAAAATACTTTATTTTGGTCAGCAAAAGAATTGTTCTATAAACATCTACAAAATCTGGAATGAAACACACCCCTGAAACTTTAATACATGTAAAAACTACCACGTAATTTTATTTTTATTACAAAAATATAACTATAAAAATTGCTGCATTTTTTAAAGGATGAAATATTATCCATGTCATTTTAAAAATATATTTAGAAAAGACTAAAGAAGTGTGAAAAAAATATGAAATGGATGAAACACTTAGGAAGCAGTTATTATAAATGCATAAAATATTGACTAAGATATTGAAGAAATGTTAATACTAAGTAAACCGTTTTGACTAAAACAAATTAATCATTCATTGCAAACTAATAATCTGCCGTGGGAGAGAACAAATACACATCTTTCTGATCAGATGGAAGTAAAATGATTTTTTAGAGTCGTATATCTTTTTACGATATTTTGTAATTATACCTACTAAAAACAAATCGTCGATTTGTTGTATAAGAGACTTACAAAATGTGTTGGAAAATGACTATATGCATGAAAAAAATGTATCAGATAATAGTTCCGATCTCACACCTGGGAATTTCAAAGCATTGGTGAAAATTAAGGGGGTGGGGTCATACACAAAACAACATATTTTCACTAATAATCAAATATTTTGGCGAAGAGAAATCTTAAGAGCTATAAAGGTGAAGGTTGACAAACAGTTTCTAAACTTTAAACGTTTCCTATATAACTTAAACAAGTTTAAAATAATCTGATAGTTCGTTATTCAATATAAAGCTTGAAAAACGTATGAACAAATGTGAACTTATTACATAGCTACATAGTTTCAAAGGGTGTAACATTATGTAGTATTGTACAGGTAGTATACAAATTTAGATGGAGTGTAAATCAGGGACTATATTAGTATAAAATATAGTTGGAGTGTTGAAATGTTGTAAAGGAAAATATCATTATAAAGTGAAATTAGAAAGTGGCTTTATATGGCGAAGATATGTTGTTCAATATTGAAGTGTTCAATTTCTCGAACCATAGAATTATGATTCGGCGGGGTGTATTGAAATATACTATTTTTATTAACGTATGTTATTAGAAATTATAATTATTGAACCAGATGATTCAACCACAATTATAAATTATTATGTCAGAGTATAGATATGTTATGAAGTTTTTAAAGGAGGTTTTTGTGATATTTTATACGGTAATTCATTAATTTTTGAAAAAAATAATTACTCAAAAACAGTATCGATTATTGAAGTATTAGATAAACATTGTTTTTTTTATAATGTAATAATTAAGTAATAATTTATGTCACGTCTTGATGACAAATGAAGTGCCTATCTCAAACTGCAGAGCAATTTAAGTTATTGATCCAATGCGTCACTCGTTATGATGACAAAATAAAGAGGAAATGAAAAAAACTTACGTAAAGGGTAATATGTTTATTTCACTTTGTAGAATCATAATCGAACTTATATATAAATACAATATTATTGATGTAAGAGTAATTTTATATATGTGTCTACAATAATAATAAATTTTTTTTTTTTCAATTTAAAATGGAAGTATGTTAAATAATACACAAATATAATAACATTAGTACTAAATGTTATTATTAGTATTAGTACTAAATAAGTTATTATATTTTTGTTAAAAATAATTAGATGTAAAAATTTAAAAAAATAAAAATAACACTGATATTATGATATCAATAATGGGTTCTATTTTGGTTTAATTATAAAAGTATATTCACAGTATATATATATATATATATATATATATATATATATATATATATATATATATATATATATATATATATATATATATATCCGTGACTCATATTAGGTATCTAAAAGCAACTTTTTACAACAATACCGAAGCAACATCTTTTTCAATTTTGGAAATTAAGAACAGTGTATTGCTGATTTTGAATTTTAGTTAGTCCATTTACACTATACATTCCACAACTTTATATTTACCACACAAACTCAAAAAAACCGATTCCTTTATGAAATTTTTTGAAACTGTACAGTATTATGTGTAAATAAATCGAGCTTACGAAAATAAATAGACCACTCAGAGTAGTTCAATGTGATGATAGAATGAATTTGTTATTCGTAAAATCAAAGACGTAAGAAAGTAAAGACACTCATCTACTTATATAATACGATAGTATACACTACAATTACCGTATTAAATTGTCTAGGCCTTTACTCACGATATTACTCTGATAAATTAGTTGCGTTGATCAAAGGGCAATTTGTAAATCCACTATTAGAAATAATGAATGTAGGGTTAAGTGAAATTATTACTTGTTGGAGGCGGTAAGGTCCAACCTTTGAGGCTTTAATGGCCATAGTAGAGACATACATGGAAGACTGAATTAGAATCTGTGGAAATGATTTTACAATGTGCACATAAAGTGCACGGGGACCAAATCTGCGATATTTTAAAAAGGCTAATAAGAAATATGAAAAAGAAAAATATGAAAACATATATGAAATATGTAGGTAAAAGTATGAAAAAAGGCAATAACATTTATAATTACTAGCAAAAAGACATTAATAAAAATTATAGCCATTTAGTAATATGAGGCTGAAAATCAATTCACAACTATAATATTCAGTGTGAATAATTTGGCCGGCGTTTGTAATTAAAAATATTATCGAAATATTGTGGGAATCCTTCAACATTGTGTGTATTTTTAATCACATTAAAAATCGTTCTGGATAGAAAAGAGTTAACCAATGGTCTGTGGACAAGGAACGACAAGCACAAATAATATAGTCTGCTTCTATTCAGATTCAATACAAGACAAGACTACAAGACTTCACTTTTAATCCCTTTTATGAACATCGATAAAGGGGAGCATTTGCAGTGATGAATATACTCCTAACTTTATATTGTTATATAACTACAAAACACGTATTTCCCTTGAAGTAGGTTCGAACATTTACTTATTATGAGTTACGTCAGGGATGAAAGTAACATTAGTTATATACGCAACAATATTTAGCTAGAAGTGAAACCTATTTATGAAACTACTCAATTGTTCTTCAAAATACGTGTAAAGGATCGTGTCTCATAGTTATATCCTACCTGTCTGGAATTAATGTTTTATACGTTTATAAGAATGCAAGTCACAGTTATGCATTTTACGTAGGTCCATAAATTTGAGTTCGTATATTTCATTCGTATATTCTACTTATCTATTATCTGGAACCGGGATAATTATATTCATTGTATTTTCTTATCAAATAAATGATTACCAATTAATTACCTAATGCTTGGCGTTTGAGAGCAAAGCATAATAATGTTATGTTCTTTAATATTGTTCTAAAAATGTACCGTTGTATTTATTTCATAAATTAAAACTTATTTCTTCTCTCTTTTTTTATTCTTATAGATACTACTTTGCACTCCAGAATAGCAGGTGTACCACACAACATCTAAATGGTTAACTCAGTTTATGATATACATTATGGCTATTAAACCTCTCTAGGTAAAAGGAAAAAATTCGTGTACTATATCCTTTTTGTAATTATTGGATGCACTTACTTATTATTATTGTAATTATTCTGGGTCATCTCAATATAATTACATTACATTTTAATTACATTAATTATTACATATAATTCATTATAAAATTTAAAATTTTATAATGAATGAATTTTATAAAATAAAATATAATTCATTTAAAATTATTACATTTTTAATTCAAACATTAAAATTTACTTATATTAGCACAATTTTAGTTTTTTCCTTAAAAATTTATTGTTCAGCACATTTTCCAATAATAAATATGTATAAACATGTAGTATACAGTTTATTGTTGAACAAATAAGGTTGTAAAAACGAAATACTTGGTATTTCCGATGATTTGGTCTACATCTCATGTACTGTATATAAAATTGTATAAATGAAATATTAAGGGCAGTGAGTGAGTTTGCGCAATAGGATGTGAATAAGTTTAAACCAACTAAATGTACCAATTTTACTGCTTACTATTTCAGGTAATCGGAACTCATTAGACAAGATTACAATGCGACTCATAAAAACTTTGTCAACGGAGTTCTTTGTGCCTGATGTGGAGGGAGGTAACTACGAAACTAGGGATTTCCCCTCATTATGTGAATGTTATGGATTGTCATATAGTGACTAATACGCTCATCTGGCCAGTGGACATCTACGTCACGCATGTGACTGCTAAAATACAGTGGTGATAACTTTAACACTGGTGTAGTTTTATTTTGTTTTTCTCTCACTTATTTTTACCTGTATTTTACTTCTATGAAGTTTTAAGTCTTTTCTCATTGAGTGTAACGTTTTAAGAGTTCTTTGTATTTATTGTATTATATATTACGGTTTATTTATTAATATATATATATATATATATATATATATATATATATATATATATATATATATATATATATATATATATTTACCCCTTAAATTTTTATTATTATTTTCGTTATTATAAATCTTTCTAAATAACAGTAATTTTAATTCTATAAAACGTCCGTCCAGTTAGTACATTTACAATATTTGAAAATTTTCTTTATGTAAATAGTAATAATTACAATTTTGATAGTATAAATAAACCTCCCGTTATCACATGTTAATCCTAAAACATAAAAGTGAAAAATGCATTATTATTCAATCGCTATGTTTGATACTTAAACTGAATCTATAACTTAATAAGATGTATACATATTAATGCACAGAAAAGAACATAACGAGAGTTGAATTACACTTTCGAAGCGTCTTGTATTAGTTTTGTATACATAAATGATATGAAACTTGAGAATAAAGTAGACTAAACAATCCATCATTGTTATATATGTTTAAATCCATAATATATATATATATATATATATATATATATATATATATATATATATATATTGTTTTTTCAAGCAATTGTTTGACTTATAGCTGGAAATTGTGCAATATTTTATCGACAGTGTTTGCTCTAATACTTTAAGTGAAGTATGTGGTGTCCAATATACTATTTTAAAATTAAACTTATTATCATAAATTATTATAATTTATTCCACGTTGTTTAACTAACTTGACCAACTAGGTGGTTAATTTAGTATATCACGTCGGCCTAAATATTTTGATTACTGGCAAGTTATAATCCAGCAATATCATGTATAATAACTTTCCATTACAATAACTAATGTAAAAATATCATAACCTTACAGTTACAAATAAATATTTAAAAAAATATAACTTAAATATTATAGAACTGTTGAATTAGTTCAACTATTTTCATTTACAGTTGGACGAGGATAAGATCTTTAATCCTAGGTACTTCAAAAAACAATCTAGCAATAATAATGTTAAAAGTGTGTTCTCTTAGAGAAGCGAGATTTACTAAAATGAAAAGGAAATTTTAATTTTCGGATAGTATAACAAAATGTACATAAAAGGCAAATACCACTAACTCACTTATTTACTCACTCTCACATAATTTTTAGAACTATGACACCTACAAACTTTTAATTTGGTATTTATGTTCCTTTTGATTACAAATACTGGATAATAAAGGGTTTTAAAACCTTCTAACTGCAAAACACCGCTGAAACCGTGACTATCACTTCTCATGAAATTTAAATCCTACCAACTTGACAATTTATCGTACGTTTCTCTTTGCATGTAGGTAAATGCAATGAATGTTATTTTTTAAACTAACTAATAACCGGAAAAAAAAATAATAAAAAAAAAATAAATAAAAAAAAACACGAATCAGATACAAGAATCAACTATTTTCAATTGAGTAGCTATCGAGTGAGCATGTTGGTATGAGTTTGTGTAAATTTTATGAAGGTCAAGGATACTGCTGCACATTTCCCGGTGGACTTCCTGTTTACTCTCGACAGACTAGAATGATCACGTCACGTCCTTTACCTACACGTTGACGCTCAAATCATGCTATTTCCTAATCTAGATCGTGCGAAATGGCGATTAGGTACTAGGATTCACATTAAAACTATGCACAAAAATGTCAGTAAAGTCAAGATTTTCACTAACATCGGTTAAGGAGGAACTGTCATTATACAAAGAATTCCTCTAATCCCGTCTGACTATCACTTTGAGTTCAAACACTATGACGTAATAAAGACGTAAATTACATAACACAAGGTCAGGTCAGGTGGCAATATATAATATATAGCTATCTCACTTGACCTAATAAAGACGTAAATTAGATAACACAAGGTCAGGTCAGGTGGCAATATCATCACTACATATATAAACGGCTTTGTCCTGACTGACTGACTGAATGAATGACTGACAGAGAATCAACGTAGAGCAAAAACCAACAAAGATATTGATACCAAAATTTAAAGGCATATTTGTATGAGGTCATAGACGCTCACTAAGAAAGGATTTTGCGAAATTTTTATTTTAAAGGGTATTAAATACAAAAAGAAAAACAAGTCAATTTCATTAATTAAATTTTAAACGTCAACATACACGCGCCTAGCGGCAAAAAGATAAGACTCGAATCAATACAAATTCTAAATCTAATACTTTCCAACCCAATTATAACTAATCCAGAAAATTGTCAATCTAAAACAAATCAAAACCTATATTAAAATTGCGCCTAAGAATTTGATTAATCCATAAAAAATAACAACACACAGTTAAAGACAAGAAAACTTAAATAATTTAGTTTTATCTAGACGTGAAAGGTCAACTTGGAAAATAACCGAATTGAAAATATAACTCCGATCTTTCGCCGATTATAAAAATACAGAAGACCTAGAGACAAAATGAGATATACAGAAATACGAAGTAGATATTTCTAAATATAAAACATCACCTGAGTTCATATAAATATTTAATAACAAAGACATAATCGGTGGAAATATGAACGAAAATCTGGAATTAAGATGGCGACCATTAGAAGCAAGACGTTAGTTATAAAATACACGCCCACAGAAATTTGTGATTGGAGAAGAATATCGCGGGACTTTCTTCGCCGATATGAATAGAAATTGTATATATATATAAATAATAACTTTTTTTAAAACAGGTTATTGTACACAATGTTATTTTCTCGGGAATATTAATTAGGACAGAGATTTTGTATTGTTATAAATAAAAGAGGCAATTTTCAATTTATAAAATATATCATTTACCATATATAAACTGGCCTACTATTAAATTCTAATATGTCTTTTTTTTTAATTAGATTGTAACATATTGTTTTTTTAATTTTAAATATCTTAACGCAAGCTTTTATTGGTTTGTGTGTGTTGAAACATGTGTTGGTTCAATCTATGCCTAACTTAAAAATATTATTTGTACTAGCTGGACATCCGAATCAACTGTTTCATCAGTTATTTTATTAAATTGGCTGCTATGGTAATGAATGCAAATAGGTACATTCAAGAAATATGTATTGGTTCATCTTACTAAGCCTAACCTAAAATTATATTTAATTTATTTTACCTACCTTAATGGCAACATACACATATAATTTATGTTGTTGTGCACATCTTTGGCATAGTACGTTTCTATTGATATTTATAAATTTCATCTTTCAATAGTATTTTTTTAGTTTTTCATAATGTTGTTTATTTATTGATACTACAGCTGCTAGACGCTGGGTTTAATGCCCAAAGATTCTTTACGATTTTCAAAATAAATTTACAAATAGCCTATGGAATATAAAAAATCTTTTTATCAAAATGAATCCTACGCTATGTTACTCTGGGATTGTGTATTTTTTTTATTTAAAAAAATGTTTCAATTGGTTCAGTAGTTCCAGAGATTAACCGAGATTAACCCCCTACATACAACAAAGAAATTAATTTTAAGTCTTTATAATATTAGTATGGATATAAATACAAAACCAATTGATACATTATATATATATATATATATATATATATATATATATATTTATTATTATTATTATGACATAAAAATAAGTAATAGATACAATTTTTAATTTTTTTTGGAAATAAAATTTTCTTTAATATAGTTAGTTATTATTTTTTTTTTTATGTCTTTTATTTATTTTCCATTTAACCAGATGAGCCACAGCAACGCGTGGCCGGGTACAGCTAGTATTATATATAGCTATCTCACTTGACCTAATAAAGACGTAAATTAGATAACACAAGGTCAGGTCAGGTGGCAATCACTATATATATAAACGGCTTTGTCCTGACTGACTGAATGAATGACTGACAGAGAATCAACGTAGAGCAAAAACCAACAAAGATATTGATACCAAAATTTAAAGGCATATTTGTATGAGGTCATAGACGCTCACTAAGAAAGGATTTTGCGAAATTTTAATTTTAAAGGGTATTAAATACAAAAAATAAAAAAGTCAATTTCATTCATTTAATTTTAAACATCAACATACACGCGCCTAGCGGCAAAAAGATAAGACTCGAATCAAAACAAATTCTAAATCTAATATTTTCCGACCCAATTATAACTAATCCAGAAAATTGTCAATCTAAAACAAATCAAAACCTATATTAAAATTGCGCCTAAGAATTTGATTAATCCATAAAAAATAACAACACACAGTTAAAGACAAGAAAACTTAAATAATTTGTTTTTATCTAGACGTGAAAGGTCAACTTGGAAAATAACCGAATTGAAAATATAACTCCGATCTTTCGCCGATTATAAAAATACAGAAGACCTAGAGACAAAATGAGATATACAGAAATACGAAGTAGATATTTCTAAATATAAAACATCACCTGAGTTCATATAAATATTTAATAACAAAGACATAATCTGTCGAAATATGAACGAAAATCTGGAATTAAGATGGCGACCATTAGAAGCAAGACATTAGTTATAAAATACACGCCCACAGAAGTTTGTGATTGGAGAAGAATATCGCGGGACTTTCTTTGCTGATACAAATAGAAATTATACATATATCAATATAAGATAATTTTCTTTATCCTTTGAGAGAATTTATTTAACCCTTTTCAACATTCTAAATTTTAATTGAATAATATAAAATCATATTTAAATATTATAAACTATTAACAGTTTCTTTAATAAGTAGGATCATAATTACATTTCATCTTTCCCCCAAAAAATAAACAAGATTGCATAAGAACAATGAACTTATAAAAACAATCTCTCTGTATGACTTTGTTGAAAAAGAAAAACAATTGAATAATTTTGTCAGTGTATATTTAGAAGCCATTAAGACTATATGGATGCTTTTTGGACTGTTCAGTTTTCCTAAATAATAGTATTAAAATTTATTAAATAGAACATCAGAAGATTTTAAATTAAGGCTCTAATACTTAATCATCAATAAAAAGTGTTATTTAGTGCTACATCTCTTGAAATGAACTTATATTAAGTCAAATATGGTGTTATTTTTAAAAGAAACGTCTAAAAAAAGTGTTTTATACATATTACTGGGCAGCTAGGCCTAATAAACTAAAGTTTTATTTTAACAGCTGATCGTTGGAACATTGTTGCAAGACAACTCTTGATTTTGTTTATTTAAAAAAGGTTGTTTCTCTGAGGTCACGATATACATAATAAGGTGATATTTTAACATATTTGTGAATCAGTGAAAAAGTTATTCAGTGTATTTACAATTTGAATCGTATTCAACCAAAATATTTGTTACATATTACTTATTCATGAATATATTGAATTTTCTACATTGACAAAAGTAAAAAAAATAATTTTTTAATTAATTTTTTAACAAAACTTAATTTTTATTTACTACAATAACTAGCTTTTATTAAACAACAAATCTCTGTTAGACAAATACATTATTCAATACTGATTATCGTTTAATTATATATTGAAACTTTATATAAAATATGACTGTCGACTGTTTAAATATTAATGGTAATAATGTAATGCACTCCGTAATTCCAATTATTGGAGATGGTGCGTGTTTATTTCGATCTCTGTCGTATATTGTGAATAATAATCAAGAAGGATGTTGCCTTATTCGCCAAAGAGTTGTATCGCATGTAATAGAAAATTGGGATAGATTATCAGCGTTTTCCGAAAATAATTATGGTGATAATTATCCTGATATCGAGAGTTATTGCACTCACATGTCTCAGCATTCAAGTTATGCTGGAATAATCGAACTAACAGCAGCTGGAGAAATATTTCCTTATCACTTTGAAGTATACCGCAATAGTGCACTTTATGAAGTTTTTGGAAATAGTATCAATCCTACTAGACGATTGCGCTTTACTGGCACATTGTCTAAAGGTCACTTCGAAGTATATGAAATTTTAAGTGCTACACCTTCTGTAAGTAATAATGAAATTTTAACAACATTATCCTACGAAGACAATCAAATTCTAACAACCCTACCTTCCGTAGACAATGGAATTTTAACAACTTTACCTTCCATAGACAAAAAGTCAGTTAAAAAGCGACGAGCAAGATATAGTGGCGCAACACGAAAACAGCAACTAAAATCGGCTAAGAAAACTTTTCTATTAAACAATCCTGAAGCATGTCACTTTGCTAATACCAAATACCAGCAAAATCGTCCTGAGGCTCATAGAATAGCAGCAGCAAAATATCAACAGCAACATCCTGATGTTCACAGAAAAGCAGCAGCTGCATATCAGCAACAAAATCCTGACGTCCACAGGGTAGCAGCAGCTGCATATCAGCAGCAACATCCTGAGGTACATAGGGTAGCAGCAGCCGCATATCAGCAGAAAAATCCTGAGGTCCATAGAGTGGCAGCATCTGCATACCAGGAACAACACCCTCAGATTCATAGAGCAGCTCAAAGTTGCTATGAAGCAAATACACCTGGAGTTCGAGAAGAGAGAAGAAAACGTCCATGGACGAAAAAAATACGTTCAGCAATGGAGTATAATGTAGAAATAAATTATGACACAGATCCATATGTAAGTATAGGTTTAATGAATTCTGAATGCCAAAACTGTGGGGCTCTTAAGTGGAAAAATGAAACACCAGGAATGTGCTGCAATGGTGGAAAAGTACAATTATTAAAAATTCAACCCCCACCGGAGCCTCTTTATAGTTTTTTAAATGATAGCCATCCCGAGCATTCTCATTTTATTAGCTCGATTCGTAAATATAATGGTTGCTTTCAAATGACGTCATTTGGTGCGAATAAGATTATAGAAGATAGATATATGCCGACTTTTAAAGTTCTTGGACAAGTATATCACTTAGTAGGAAGTGTGCTGCCCATACCAGATAAAGAAGCTCAGTTTCTCCAAATCTACTTCGTAGGTGAAGATGAAAGAGAAACAAAATTAAGATGCAGTCATTATCCAGGAGTCAAACCTGGAGTAGTAAAGCAATTGCAGCATATGCTCCATGAACATAATACTTATGTTAAAGATTTCAAAACTGCCTTAGAAAAACTTCCGAATGATTGTGATAAGTTTGAAGTAGTTATTCATGCTGATAGGAAACCTGCTGGTTCTCATACAGGCCGATATAATGAGGCAACATCATCTGAAATAGCTTTGGTAATTAGCGGACAGCAATTTGAAAATCGAGATATTGTTCTTCAAAGCCATGATGAGAATTTACATCGCATAAGTGAAATTCATCGTTCTTATGATTCTTTACAATATCCTCTTTTATTTTGTAGGGGTGAAGATGGCTACAGTATTAATATGCCATATCGTGATCCTACTACAAAGTTACCACTTCCTCGAGGAAAAATAACAGCTTCCGATTTTTATGCACATCGTATTATGGTGAGATATAATGACTTCAATTTTCTTCTTCATATGGGTGCACTTTTCAGTCAATTTTTAGTTGATATGTTTGCAAAAATTGAAACTGAAAGATTAAATTATATTAGGCATAATCAAAGCAAGCTTAGAGTTGAAGAATACATTCACTTAAAAGATGCAATTGGAAGAAGGGATGTAAATGGGGATCAACTAGGAATATTAGTTGTGCTTCCATCATCTTTCACAGGAGGACCACGCTATATGCATGAACGAGCTCAAGATGCAATGACATATGTTCGTTGCAAAGGTCGACCTGATCTATTCATAACTTTTACATGTAATCCGAAATGGACAGAGTTCAAAGGTGTATTATTTCGTGGTCAGAAATCTCAAGATCGGCATGACATTATAGCCAGGGTATTCCACCTTAAACTGAAAGCTATGAAAGATCTATTAGTAAAAGGCAGTGTTTTCGGTGAGGTTGAGTGCTTCATGTACACAGTTGAGTGGCAAAAACGTGGATTACCTCACGCACATATTTTGCTCTGGTTAAAAGATCGCCTGGTTCCAAGTTTAACTGATAAAGTGGTCTCTGCAGAAATACCTGATATCAATAAAGATCCTCTTTTGCACGAAATTGTTAAGACTAATATGATTCACGGTCCATGTGGTACTTTGAAAATGAATTCTCCTTGCATGAAAGATGGGCGATGCAGCAAAAAGTATCCGCGACCCTTTTTGAAAGAAACACAAACTGGAGAAGATGGTTACCCAAAATATAGAAGGTTATCTCCAGAGGAAGGTGGATTTACTGTGAAAATAAAAGATATGGATATAGATAACAGTTGGGTTGTACCTTACAACCCAGTTTTATCTCGCACTTTCAATGCCCATATTAACATTGAAATTTGTAATTCTGTAAAATCTATTAAATACATATGTAAATATATTAATAAAGGAACAGATCAAGCAGTCTTTGAATTACAAAATAAAAGTAATGAAATAAATGAAGTTAGTCAATATGAAAGTGGCCGTTATATCAGCAGCTCTGAAGCAGTTTGGCGAATACTTGGTTTCCCAATTCATGAGCGATATCCTACCGTTGTTCACCTTGCTGTACATTTAGAAAATGGTCAAAGAGTCTATTTCACTTCAGATAATTTAGCTCAAAGACTTAATAATCCACCTCAAACCACACTTTTAGCCTTTTTTGAGTTGTGCCAAAAAGACGAATTTGCCAAGACCCTGCTTTATTCAGAAGTTCCATCTTATTACGTTTGGAAAAATAATAAAGTTTTTGAAAGGAGAAAAAGGGGCGTAAACGTTGAAAATTGGCCAGGGATAAAAAAGGACACAGCACTAGGAAGAGTATATACGGTGCATCCAAATAATGTCGAATGCTACCATCTAAGGTTATTGCTGCACGTAGTTAGAGGTCCAACATCTTTTGAATACCTTAAAACAGTCGACGGCATCATTCATCCAACATTTCAGTCTGCGTGCAAAGCTTTAGGTTTATTAGAAAGTGACGAACAATGGAATGACACATTACAAGAAGCAGCTTTGTGTGATTCACCGTATAAAATGCGACAAGTGTTTGTTGTGATGTTGGTGTTTTGTCACATATCTGACCCTTTAAATCTTTGGGAAAAGCATAAAGATAGTTTAAGCGAAGATTTCAAACGTGAAATAGAAAGAGCAGTTCAAGATAGAGTACAAGGTTTTATGAAAGAAGTATATAATAAATGCTTATTATCAATCGAGGATGGTGTGATGGCGTTAGGAGCAAGTGGTTTAAAACAATATGGTTTGCCACAGCCTACCAGAAGTGAGGAATTCTTTAACAATTTTGATTATTTAACAGAAATGAACTACAATTCAGAAGAATTGGGAAAAGTAGTAAGGAATAACGAGGAATTATTAACTCCAGAACAACGAAATGTATATCAGGAAATTGTGAATAGCATAGAATCCTCCGAGGGGAAAACATATTTTTTAGATGCACCAGGTGGTACTGGAAAGACATTTTTATTAAATTTATTATTAGCAAAAGTGAGAAGTAATAAAAAAATTGCTTTAGCTACAGCGTCTTCTGGGATTGCTGCCACTCTTCTAGAAGGAGGCAAAACTGCTCATAGCGCTTTTAAATTGCCTTTAAATTTGAATTATGCGGGAACTCCTAAATGCGGAATTTCTAAACAAAGTAATAGGGCCAAAGTATTAAAAGACTGTCACCTTATAGTTTGGGATGAGAGCCCCATGATGGATAAGGGAGGTTTTGAAGCTTTGGATGCAACACTCCAAGACTTAAGAAACAACAAATTATTAATGGGCGGAGTTACTGTTTTACTAGCTGGAGATTTTAGGCAAACGTTGCCTGTTGTACAAAGAGGAACACGCGCTGATGAAGTGAAAGCATGTATCAAGTCATCGCGTTTATGGCCTCGAATAAAGAAATTATCTCTAAAAACAAATATGAGAGTTCATTTAAAAAATGACTCTTCAGCAGGTGCTTTTTCTGAACTCCTGCTTAAAATAGGAAATGGACAATATCCAGAAGAAACAGGAAAGGTTGTAATACCAGAAACTTTAGGAAAAGTAGTTAATAACTTAAATCAGCTTATAAATGCCGTTTATCCTGATATTTATAGAATTAAGGAAAAAACGATGGAATGGTTCAGTGAGCGTGCAATTTTATGTCCAAAAAATGACAGAGCTGCTGAAATTAATGATAAATTACTTGACTTATTCCAAGGGGAAATAGTAGAATACAAATCAGTTGATAAAGTGATAGAAACAGATGAAGCAGTTAATTATCCAGTAGAATTTCTTAATTCGCTTAATCCACCTGGATTTCCAGCACATAAACTTCGTCTTAAAGTAGGAACGCCAGTGATGTTATTACGAAATTTAAACCCTCCAAAACTATGCAATGGAACTAGACTACAGGTAACTGCTTTAAAGAAAATTTTTATAGAAGCTACAATATTTACTGGTTGTGCTCGAGGTGAATCTGTTTTTATACCTAGAATACCACTAATCCCGTCCGAGTACCCTTTCCAGTTTAAAAGACTTCAATTTCCTCTGAAGATATGCTTTGCTATGTCTATTAATAAATCTCAAGAACAAACATTAAAATTTGCAGGAGTTGATTTAAGAGAAGACTGTTTTTCTCATGGTCAATTGTACGTTGGTGCTTCTAGGGTCAGTTCTTCTAATAATTTAGTGATTTTAGCACCTAAAGGGAAGACAACAAATGTAGTTTACAAAGAGGTCCTAAATACTAAATAAGTACATTTTTAGTTCAATTTTTTTATTTTAATTGTAAAATAATTAAATTTTTCTTTAGTATTTTATAATATTAATTCTTAAATAGAATAAAATAATTAATCTATAACTAGAATAATTACGAATTTTTGTTGTTGTTTACTTTGCCTTTTGATATTTTTCAACTTTAGTAACTTTAAGTTATTGATGAATAAACATGAAGAAAATAACAGATTTAGAAAAAAATATTCTTTTTCTGAAATTACTCTATCATTCAATTCACAAATTCTGTATTCTTAAATATTACACACTACATTAAAATTAGCCGGATTAAAGTAATATTAAACTTTTTTATCAAAACATGCGATTTAATAAATGTATAGATTACAACTTGAATGATTCGCGGACAAAGCCGAAACGGGAGATGCTAGTATATAATATATAGCTATCTGACTTGGCCTAATAAAGACGTAAATTACATAACACAAAGTCAAGTCAGGTGGCTCTTTATAATATATAGCTATTTGACTTGGCCTAATAAAGACGTAAATTATATAACGCAAAGTCAAGTCAGGTGGCTCTATATAATATATAGCTATCTGACTTGGCCTAATAAAGACGTTTATTATTTAATGCAAAGTCCCACATCAAAAAGAAACAATTCGCAATATGTACACGCAATTTTACGTATCTAAATATTTTTACTCTCATCCAATAAATACCTATGAAATTCAATTTGTATACCCATTGTGATAATAGACATGATTCTTCTATCATACACTTTTATAATAATAAGCTATAATAGTTACCTAGCAGACCTTATAGAACAAGCGATCATACATACAGTAACCTGATGAACGTAGTCATTAGCAGTAATGTTGGCATTCATACCCTACGTAGCTGGATTTCCTACTTTTATAGATCTTATTTTATTGGAATGTTTATTGCGCCACTTAATATGATCTGATCCCTAGTTTAGAAGATAAATATAGTATGTTTTCATAGCTCTTATGGAAAAAATCGAAGGACGATCTACATTCTATATATACCCTTACTACTATAAGTTTGTTAACTTTTGTTATTTTTATTGAGTCAGCATCTTGTGACATCATGGATTCACGTGAATAAGGATACAATTTTTGATATAAATTTTATAATTGATAGCTGTGATATACGGTGAAAACATTACCGGTGTAATTTACATAATATGAAAATATATTATTTGTTTACCTAATAAATAGACAATATTCCATATATATTTAAAAATCAATAAATTTTGAAGTATTTATAAATAATTAGTAATAGTTATAATTATAATATTATTAAATTATTATTTATGTACGAAAATGTTATTAAAACCGACTGGACAAATAACAAATTATAGTAATAAATGTGAACCTTTACTTTAAAACTACCGAGGCTCATATACTGTAAACATATAAAGAACATTATTTTGTTTGGTGAAAAGCAAATGTTTTAACTAATTACCTATTTATTATAATTTTTTTTTAATGTGAGTACACTCTGTACTCATTCTATGAAAGAGGTATAAGAACATGCACATATTTTTTATGATATAAAGTTATTAAAAGGTTGACCTTGCATATTAGGATTAACTTGAACGCTTATAATTATTTCTTTTTAATTTAAAAATATTAATTTCATATTAGAAAATATTAACTTATATAAAAAAAGTCCCCCTTTTGTATAAATATACATAAACTTAATCAAAATTACAATAATTATTTTTGTTTTACATAGATAAGACTACATATAATTTTATTTTAATCTTATTACAGATACATTCAAAATGATATCATTAATATATATTCGTTTTTATTTGTTGGCCAATTTTAATAATAATTAAAGAATTTAAGTAAAAAAATAATGATTAAAGAATATAAGAATGTGTAATAAAGAATTTAAATATTTGAGACGACTCACAAAATTATAATAAAATATTGAAATAACCCCTTTGGGGTCGTAGGGTCAAAAAAAATGATAGCTTACCCATCCAATTATAAATTACACAAGTTACAAAATTACAAATTAATACACAGCTTTTTTTTGTAAACACATGATTCGAAAAGAGTTTTGAGTTCCTTTTTCTGATTTACAATTATTGATACATAGCCACTTTGATAGCTTTTTTAATAAAAAAAAAAGTTAATATTGCACATTAGTGGTTGATTTATGGAACTGCTGGTCATCTTTTTTTTTTTTTTTAGTTTATCATCTTAATGCTATTTCCCCAGTTGTTTGACCAGTTCAAGAGAAGTTTACGTGAAATATGTAGTTTCCGTCCTGGCCACATTGGAAATACAACAAGTAAATACACCATTATCATTCTAATGAATTTCCTCTTTTTTTTTTTTTTTTTTTTTTTTTTAAAGAAAAACGTTTGACATTTCAAGCTTTTAACACGCACATGAAAAACTGCTAAACATGACCGATAAGGACGGCATATAGTAGCTCAATATCAAGACATAGTCTCTCAGGTTGGGCTACCGGATGTGGATCCTCTATCTTGAAACAGCTGTGTCGTGGTTTTATAAAGCCAGATAGGGTGAGGCGACACTGCTTGTATTAGAGGAATATTCAAATTGAGTTGGTGGGAAACTAAGGAAGATTGTTTATTTATTATTTTTTTTAAGAAGTATGTGGCGATTTTTCTAAAAACGCTACATTATTTCAAATGAAAAATATACGACCATGACCAGGAATCGAACCCAGGACTTTTGGCTTTACGCGCCAACGCTCTACCAACTGATCTTACCTTGATCGCTTCCCAGTTATAGGGCTTACACTTATCACTTGAATTTGTTTTTGCTGCAATTTTTGAGTTTGAGTGATAAATTACAGTATATTTGTTAACCGCATTGAACGTTATAATATTTGAAACTTATTGACAAATAAAATTTTTAGAATAGCATAAACAAAAACTTTTTAAAAAAACAAAAACTGATAATTTTAGAATAGCATTTACGGTTTGACAGAATGAAATAGTTGCACAATCTGTTAATATTATTCAGTAAATAACGATGTCATGTTCAGTTTTGATATTAAATATAATGTAGGCAATTAAATGTCACCGATAATGTTTGACACCGGTGGATACATGTATGATCAGCAATAATGTTCAAACATATTAATAAATAAATGTACTATCTTTAGACATAATTCAGATTGTAAACGTCAGGAAAATAATATTATTAATTAGATTCAATTTACATTGTATAATATTAGTACGCTTAGAAACATAAATTATAAAGTTAATTATTATTATAGAAATCCTACAACATACTAACATTTTAACACAGAGGGTGTTTAGGTATTTTTTTGCGTCGGTTCAATCTTAAAGGATTCGGAATGGTGAAATAATTGTATTTATTACAAGATTGTTTTAAATAACATAAAATATTAGTTGTCTTAACCGATTTCTTAGTTCATAGAATAGTCTTAATTCTTTCTCTAAAAATACAATGTACGTA
The DNA here is from genome assembly GCA_963513935.1 of Aphrophora alni. Taxonomy (NCBI): domain Eukaryota; kingdom Metazoa; phylum Arthropoda; class Insecta; order Hemiptera; family Aphrophoridae; genus Aphrophora; species Aphrophora alni. The sequence goes on from OY740770.1 coordinate 33,872,762, forward strand.
ATTAGTTTAGAAATTATATATATATATATATATATATATATATATATATAATTAATTTTAATTTATGCATATTACGATTAAATTCCTAGACAATTTCAATTATTCACTATATTAACAATTGTAACCTAATATTCTCTGTAAAATAGGATTCCTTGTTATGAAATGTATAAACGAGAGTTAAAGTTATTTGTCGTATCGTGAATTGAGTATGAACAAATTATAATAAATAGGGACAAAGTATTATCAAAATTTATATATTAGTATTTATCACGTATTTCATTTATTAATTTTTGGGAATGACAATTAAGTATAAAACTAAATATGGATTTTTGACATAGCATCATCAGTTTAATCCTAAAATCTGTGAAATATGTCTTGAGAAATTATACTGTCATATGGTCTAAATATACAGTATACGATAACACAATACCTAAATTCATATTCCTGTATTTGTCAACTACAACTTTATTATTATTTATTTTTTTATCATCCCTCACTCAACCTTTTCTCAATAAATACTCAAGTCTAATTAAAATATTACAGTTATTTATTAGATATTTTTTTACATATTGTGAAATCATTTATTTTATATATAATAAAAACAAATGGTTTGATATCCATGTTAAAACTGTGTTAAAATATAGCTTTTCTGTATGTAAATGACTAATTTTGTCCAGTCTCTACCGTAAAACATTAAACTATAAAAGTTAAACTATATTATTGTGAAAGCCAATGCAACGTTGCAGTGTAACTATTCTAATCCCAAAGCTGTCAAACACTGTGCTGTAATAAATTGCAAAAGTAATATAAAAAGATTTCCGTACATTGTCGCTTTAACACTGCTTGTGTGTTTATATTAGTGCCAAATATTATATATATATATATATATATATATAGATTTATGTATAAGACCTTTCGAGTGCCTAATGGTACGGGCGACGACCTATTGGAGGCCTGGAGTGCTTGAACTCAGGCATTCAAAAGGTCTGTTTTCATACACTAAAACGACCTTTTGTGCCCTCTGTATAAAGCGAAAACGTCGACGAACCTTTTGGATGCCTAGAGTGCCTGGTGTGAAATGTACGGGAGACGATATTTTGAAGGCTTATATACGATCAGTTACAAATGCCACCTATTGAAGTCTTATACGATCAGTTACAAAAGTCACCTTTTAAAGGCTTTAGTTGTTCCTGTTAATTTCTATTTTCTGACGCCTGTTATCACCATGGTATAAGTCATCGTGTTTTAGAGACCTTTTGAAGACCTGCGATTATTTAAATAAAACCTTTTGAAGACCTTATGCTCTCCAATAAACTTAATTTTGACATTACTTTGTCTGAAACATTATTTGAGTAAAATTTTGCGTCACATAACAATATTGTATAGTTTTAATACAAAAAAATTTGATTTAAAAATTTTCTCATATCACTTACTTTCTTTCAATAATACTATTGTTTGTCAAATACTAATGAAGTAACTATTTATTTTAAATATAACTAGAGGGTACATAATCCTCTGTTCGCGGTACAACTCCCGTTCAGCCATTCGTTGTCCTCGTTTTCATAATATAGTTAACAGAATGTTAAAATATGTTACACATTATTAATCAGAAGACGAAAATAGTTACATTTATTTCTCCAAACAAGTAGGCTACGGTATTTATTTTTTCAAGTTTATAAATAAAACTATATTTTAACTAGTTACCATTTTACTTTCACACTATACTATAGTATAGAGAAAGTATAGTTATCGCAAAAAAATCGATGATGAGATTTTTGTGGATATACCCGTTTTGGGACCCCCTGAGTCCAAAAAAGCGGTTTTTACAAAATGTCTGTCTGTATGTCTGTATGTATAAAAAGCTAGAGAGAAAAATATTTTGCAAATTTGCACCAAGCATGTCAATTAGGCATGCTTTATTTTTGTTTAAATTTGGTAAATTGTTAAATTTGTTTAACAACAAACTTTTCCCAGCCCTAATATGTATGTTATACTGACCTCTATTAAGTTAGCCCCCCCACCAGCGCTAAAAAAGTTTTAACCATAATTAAAATTAGGTGCTAATTAGGTGCCGAAGTCCGAAATTAGGTGCTCAAACCGTTGGGCAGAAAATTAAATATATAATGGGTGGGGCTGACTTAACATAAGCTGAACCCCCCCATATAAAAATAATACAATTAGAAAAAAAACAAATGTGTTATAATTAGGTGCTAATTAGGTGCTCTCAGAAACCGTTAAGATATATACAGAATAATTTTTTTTTTATATACAAATTTACTCTTGTACGGCGATAGGCGCGACCGAAATTTAGGTCCGAAATCCTACCAAACGGAACGAGCACCTAATTCAACGTTTAGATATCTTAACATAATATTAATCAAGGAATATTTTGACACCAATAACTCTCGAGCACCTAATTTTTTTAAAGCACTTTACTCTTGTACGGCGATAGACGCGACCGACGTTTAAGTCCGAAATCCTGCCAAACGGAACGAGCGCCTAATTCGACGTTTAGATATCTTAACATAATATTAATCAAGGAATATTTTGAAACCAATAACTCTCGAGCACCTTATTTTTTTAAAGCACTTTACTCTTGTACGGCGATAGGCGCGACCGACGTTTAAGTCCGAAATCCTGCCAAACGGAACGAGCACCTAATTCGACGTTTAGATATCTTAACATAATATTAATCAAGGAATATTTTGACACCAATAACTCTCGAGCACCTAATTTTTTTAAAGCACTTTACTCTTGTACGGCGATAGACGCGACCGACGTTTAAGTCCGAAATCCTGCCAAACGGAACGAGCACCTAATTCGACGTTTAGATATCTTAACATATTATTAATCAAGGAATATTTTGACACCAATAACTCTCGAGCACCTAATTTTTTTAAAGCACTTTACTCTTGTACGGCGATAGACGCGACCGACGTTTAAGTCCGAAATCCTGCCAAACGGAACGAGCACCTAATTCGACGTTTAGATATCTTAACATAATATTAATCAAGGAATATTTTGACACCAATAACTCTCGAGCACCTAATTTTTATATAGCACTTTACTCTTGTACGGCGATAGGCGCGACCGACGTTTAAGTCCGAAATCCTGCCAAACGTAACGATATCTAAACGTCGAATTAGGTGCTCGTTACGTTTGGCAGGATTTCGGACTTAAACGTCGGTCGCGCCTATCGCCGTACAAGAGTAAAGTGCTTTAAAAAAATAGGGTGCTCGAGAGTTATTGGTGTCAAAATATTCCTTGATTAATATTATGTTAAGATATCTAAACGTCGAATTAGGTGCTCGTTCCGTTTGGCAGGATTTCCGACCTAAATTTCGGTCGCGCCTATCGCCGTACAAGAGTAAATTTGTATATAAAAAAAAAATATTCTGTATATATCTTAACGGTTTCTGAGAGCACCTAATTAGCACCTAATTATAACACATTTGTTTTTTTTCTAATTGTATTATTTTTATATGGGGGGTTCAGCTTATGTTAAGTCAGCCCCACCCATTATATATTTAATTTTCTGCCAAACGGTTTGAGCACCTAATTTCGGACTTCGGCACCTAATTAGCACCTAATTTTAATTATGGTTAAAACTTTTTTAGCGCTGGTGGGGGGGCTAACTTAATAGAGGTGTTATACTGTACAGTCCTAATTGTAGTTATGCGATTAAGCAGAAAAGTGTCTTAAATTAATTCAGCAGCCTAAACAGTTACTTTTGGTAGTGGTTATCAACAAAACACATGTCATAGTACTTTTCCCAGCCCTAAAATGTATGTTATACTGTAAATATATGTTAAGTGTACTGTTTAATTTGTGTATGTGTGTGTGTGTAAATAGTGTGCGTCTCTACGATGAGACAGCGAGTTTGGATCCTGTTTAAGTAGCCTATGTATAGTCCACTACAAAAACATGTATTAGGTATCAAAGTTTATTAATATTTCACTACAATTATTATTATTGCATTTTATAGTGTGAAGCATAAATATTTACGTTATTGAAGAACGTTAGTTTCCGTTAACGTTTCGTTCTACAGGTTAGTGATAGACCTCTCACGTGTGTATTATTTTCATTTTTCGTATTTTGCGGAATTTGAGAAATTTTTCGGGCCTATGAATGACTCAACGATTGACAAATATTTTTCTCCAAAAAATCCGAAAGGCTTAAAACGTTTCAGGGCGTACAGTTCGCCAGAACTTTCGGAAGACGCACGTGTTTCGTTAGGAATGTCGGAAACGCATTGTGACAAGATGGATAATGCAAAGGTAGGTGACACGACGCATGGACAGCTAATGACTGGGTTGAGTAACTTGCTAGATACAAAATTATCGACATTGGCTACTAAAAAAGACCTCTTAATTGTGTCTTCTGAGGTGAGAAGTCTGACGGAAGAGAACAACGTTTTGAAAGCAAAGATAGACTGTATTAAAAAACAAGAACAGGTTATTATGGATAAGCTAAATGATTTAGAAGGTAGATCTAGACGTAACAATTTAATTTTTGTAGGTCTTAAATGGAATGGTCAGACAGACTTTAAAGCCCTTGTGAAAATTCTTTGTGGAAGTGTTAAAGTGTAATGACAGTTTGTGGGTCAATAGAGCGCAACCATTAGGAGCAAAGGGCAGAGCAATAATTGACCAGTTACCTTCAGATGACGATATTGGGTGGATCATGTCCAATGTAAATAAGTTAAAGGGAACATCTTATGTCGTACATCGGGATTACACACAGGATGTAAGATTAAAGCGAGCCTACCTTGCTGCAGTCCGACGGGAGATAGAAAAAGAGTTGGGAAGACGTCGTATTCCGTTAGTTTTTGACCACATTAGAATAGAAGGTGTCAAATTCACCTGGGAGGAGAACACACTGATGGCCGGCCGAACGGATGGAATAGTGAAGCTGAAGGATCTATTCAACTACGATTTTTCATCGCGCATAGCGGAGTTGAGAAAGGACGGTCCAGGGAAGCTGCAACCAGGACGGACGGACGAGAAAGGAGTGAAGACAGCATCTTCTTAGGGACTAAACACCAATTTCTCAGGACAATGTTCTCAAACAGCTGATAAGGAGTTGGACAATATTATAGTGCCTCAGACGGTTATCAATTTTAAAATATTGTCTTATAATGTATGTGGACTAAGAGCCAAGGTTGGTGAAGATTATTTTTTTCATTTACTAAATAAGTATGATTTAATTTTGTTATTAGAAACATTTATATCTGAACATGATGAAGAGTTTATTGTTAAGAGTCTTCCTAATTTTAAAATCGATTTTTTTAGTTTTGCTAATTTTGGAAGGGCAATAGGAGGTATTATTTGTTGTGTAAATTTACAGTCATCCTTTACTAAAGAAGTTAGTTTCGTATGCAAACGTAATATAAAATTAATTGAAATTAAAAATTGGTTGGTTTTGCCAATTTATTTAAATTATAACAAATGGGAGAACAGCTTTGAAAATTTGTGTAATTTTATTAATTCAAATTCAGAGCAAAATTTAATAATAATTGGAGATTTTAATGGCCGAATATCTAACGAACAAAATAATTCTGATATGTATAATTATATTAATGTAACTAGTACAATTAGAGGGGTCAGAAAATCGAAAGACAGAATATTAAATACATGGAGGCGTAAAATTCTAGAATTATTCCTTAATTTTGGATTAGTGGTTTTGAATGGCAGAACGCAAAATGATGCTGAAGGAGAATTTACTTTTATTGGGAAGATGGGTAATTCTGTAATTGACCTTGCGGTTGTATCAGTGAGTTGTTTAGATATAGTAAATTATTTTGAGGTTATAAGTCATGCAGGATCGGATCATCTACCTATTTGTGTAAATTGTAAAGTTGGTAGACTTGCAGAGAGCCAAAGGGGTGGGGATTGTATACTACCATTGTTGCCAAGAATAAAATGGACTAATTCAGATAACGTCTTGTTCGGTAAAAACATAGATAAGGAAATGTCAACCATTGATGTCTTGAATGATAACCAGATAAATGTCAATAGCATGATTCGTTGTATCAAACAAGCAGCCCACTTTAAACCGTGTACACATAATAACACTACGGTAAACAAAAAACAACAATGGTTTGATTTCGAATGTCTGGTATCAAGGCAGCGGGCCTTTAAACTCTTAAAGCTGTTTCGCAAAACAAATTCAACTAGGTACGGTTAAAGTCGCATATTTAGAGGCAAATAAAAACTTTAAATCGTTATGCAGAACTAAGCGTAAAGTACATTACAAATATGTTGTAAATAGTTTGGGGCAAGTTAAAGATGCAAAACAATTTTGGAATTCTATGAAAAGTTTTAAAAATACAAAAAGCAGATTAGCTGGAAATATTAGCTGTGTCGAATGGGTGGAGTATTTTAAAAATCTCTTGAATCCACTTATTGTACCAAGGGATATTTCTTATACGGAACAGTATATTTTCGACAATGATCTCGACAAGCAATTTAACCAGCAAACGATTTTGGCAAAATTGAAAGATGGGAAGGCTCCAGGTTTTGACGGAGTACTGTATGATTTTTTTAAAAACGGCCCACGGGTTTTAAGTTCAAAGCTATTGGCTATTTTCAATAAAATATATATGGAAGAACGCGTTCTAGAAAGTTTTAAATAATCTATAATTTTTCCCTTGCATAAAAAAGGTGATGTCAATTGTGTGCAAAATTACAGAGGTCTGTCATTTATAGATTGTATAGCGAAAGTGTTTTCTAGTTTATTGCACAATCGATTAAACAATTGGGTACACAGTCATCAAATAATTAGTGAATTTCAAGCCGGATTTAGAAAGGGTTATTCCACCATAGATAACATATTCAACTTAACTAATATGATTCAGTTGCAACTGTCAAAGAAGGGGTCGAAACCGTATTGTTTTTTTGTAGATTTTTCCTCTGCTTTTGATACTATTGATAGAAAGGCGCTGTATTTTAAGTTATCGTGTTTGGGTGTTTCTTCTCATATGCTGAATATTATAAAAGAGCTTTACAAAGGTACAACATCGGGAGTGTGGTGTAATGCGGGCGTAACGAAATGTTTTGAAACTAATATGGGTTTGAAACAAGGCTGTATTTTAAGTCCATTGCTATTCTCTTTATTTGTGAACGATTTGGCTGATATTTTAGATGGAGGATGCGATTTTGAAGGGTTTAAGGTCAGTGTTTTATTGTATGCAGATGATATTGTTATTCTGTCCCCTACTCCTGGTAGTTTGAAGAGTATGATAAATAAACTCGAAAATTATTGTAACAAGTGGAATATTCGGGTTAATTTAAGTTAATCTAAAATAATGGTTTTTAGGAAAGGGGGTCAGTTGTATAGAAATGAGAAGTGGTGGTACAAAAGGCAACGGGTAGAGGTTGTCAATAAATATAAATACTTAGGTTTTATACTTACTCCATCATTGTCATGGGAAACTCAATTTAAGGACAAATCTATGGCTGCAAAATATGCTATAAACGCGGTATTGCACAACCTTTTAGGTAACGAGAGGGTCCCACTTAGTGCCAAGTTTACATGTTTTAATTCTATTGTGAAGGCGATTTTATGCTACAGATCCCAGGTCTGGGGCTACAAGGAAAGCGATGAATTGGAAGGGGTATTTAGATTATTTATAAAAAGATTTTTTAAGTTGCCAAATAACACCCCAAATTATGTCTTGGTTTTAGAAACAGGGTTTGAAAAGGTTTATTTGTATACATTGAGAATCCACCTGAATTTTCTTTTAAGGGTTGTAGCTTTACCAAAGAATAGATTGCCAAACATTCTTGCTAAACAAATAATAAAAAGTGGCATTTACTGGTACCAAGAGTGGAAAGTGTTAGGATATAAATACGGGATTGATGTGGGTATGAGCAATATTGATAGGCTACGGGAACAGATGTTTAGTGTTATTGAAGCGGTCAGAGTTACTTGGGAGGGAGAATGTTTACAGAGGGCAAGAAATGCGACATATCACAAACAGTACCGGGACCTTGACTTTCAACTCTGCATTAGACTTGTTTTATTTGATAAATATGATATACAAACAATAAGTTGGATCATCAAAGCAAGGGCGGAACTTGTTGACTTAAACTATAAACCGTGGTGTAACATTAAAATTTGGTTATGCTCCTTATGCAACATAAATGAAAACGAGACGGTTTACCATTTTATTGCTCGCTGCCCTATCCTAGCCGATATAAGAAAATTGTGCTTTTTCAAACGCAGTTTAAATAGGGGGGAATTTGAACTTTTATTAAATGGGAGAAATTGGGGAAATTCATGAAGATTGCATGGAAATTTAGATGGGAATTAATAAATGAATTTAATTTTCAACTGTAACAGTACACAAAATTTTGGTTGGGAAGGGGGGTTACACCTAAGTTCTTGGAAGGATTACTGTAAATCTATTGAAATATGTAAGTAATTTTAATTCGTTTAGCTGGTGCCAAATTAATTAGTTCTGTAGTAATTTATATTGAATATTTTGTATGATTATATGATTATATATGTATGGGTGCACTGATGGAAGGAAGGTTATATACACACAGGTCTATATGTGTAAATATATGTGACTCATAGTATAATTTTTAACTATATTGTTTTGTTTATGCCAACCCAGCTGACGGTCAAAAAGACCATTGCTGTAAAGTACTCTGTAAAGAAAGAATATTATTAAGTTTATTTCATTTTATTTTATCTTCTATAATTAATTAATTGTGAATTTATTTTATATTTTGTATGGAATACATGTCAAAATAAAGTACTTTTTCTATTCTATTCTATTCTATATTCTATTCATAGTACTTTTCCCAGCCCTAAAATGTATGTTATACTGTACAGTCCTAATAGTAGTTATGCGATTAAGCAGAAAAGTGTCTTAAATTAATTCAGCAGCCTAAACAGTTACTTTTGGTAGTGTTTAACAACAAAACACATGTCATAGTACTTTTCCCAGCCTTAGGGCATTTATTGTCTAGGCATTGAAAGAGAAGAAATTGAGATATTTGGCAAAATACACTGGGAAATCCTCACACTTAACAAATATCATAAACCACCTAACTTATAGAAAGGTTTTGAACCCGAACGGCCATAAAGGACCACCGGGTTTTCACTAATTGGTTCTGTTAAAAACATGCGTTAATGACATACCTATAAATATAAGTAAATATGTTTTTTTCACAAACACTCCCGAAATTACATGCCCTTACCTCATGTAAAAAAAAAGTTTGCTAATGGCCACCTTAGGATCGTCACGTTTAGGGAAACAGGTAATACAAATTTTCCCTAGGCCCTTTAGTGGAACCGACCTTATTAACCTATCTTGTTATTTGTGCTTTAGATAATAGTATTAATACATACAACTGCTATATTATAAATTGCAAATATACAGGATGCCCTCGAAATCTCTGGTCCCCTTTTGTGGATTTGTTCCTGGAATCGAGACAAACAAATTTCACAATATAAACATAGGTCAACGGTGCTTACTTTTTCGTCTCTCTGTCTGTTTTTTCACAAAATAATTCATATCTATAGAACGGTTTCACCAATTGAGTTCAAACTAGACTTGAAGTTATACCTAATAATGATCTATTATAAATAAAATAAACGATTATATCCAATGATGCGTTTTAAAATGGCGACTGTTAAAAATGTCATACCTAACAAACTAAAAAACCTTTTATTTTGTCAAAAAAATTCAATACATCTTTGTTGTTGCCCTTTTCAATTTCCTATCGGAAAGTGTAATTATCAAAACAATTGGATGAAGGATAATTGTTAAGTTAAGGATTATAACAGCATAATATGTACACACAATATATTGTTGTGTTTACTGTGTTGGTATAAGATGCCGGGTTGAACAAACCGATTATTACACATAACTTAACTATTATCCTTCATCCGATTGTTTTGACGGTTACACCATCCGATACGAAATGAAAAGGGCTACAAAAATAATTTCTTGAAATTTTTTGTTAAAATGTAGGCCTACGGTTTTTGGGCAAATCAGGCTTGAAATTTTCAAACACCTTATTGTATATAATCGGTTATTGTCCGGATCCATGTCTAATTGATTTTTTTTCTCATTCTTATGTGCTGAATCATATCCTAGAATATTGCAGAGTAATTACAAAACATCCTGCATATACTTAAATATCTTATTAAAATTATGCAAAACATCCCAATATTGTGATTACGTACGCTGTTATTATCTTTAACTTAACTATTATTCTTCATCCGATCTTTTGAAGTTACAACATCCGATAGGGAATTAAAAGTGCTACAAAAAGGTGTCTTGAATTTTTTTGTTAAAATGTACTGTTTTTGGGTATATTAGGTTAGAAATTTCCAAACGGTCGCCATTACAAAACGCAAGATTGGATATAATCCTTTATTTTACTTAAAGTAGATCATTTTACTTTCTCACTATCCTACTATAGTATAGAGAAAGTATAAATATAGTGATCGCAAAAAAATCGATGTTGAGATTTTTGTGGATATATCCGTTTTGGGAAACCCTGAGTCCAAAAAAGTGGTTTTTACAAAATGTCTGTCTGTATGTATGTCTGTCTGTATGTATGTCTGTCTGTATGTCTGTCTGTATGTCTGTATGTAGACAAAGCTAGAGAGAAAACTATTCGATCGATTCCAAAAAAATTACACCAAACATGTCAATTAGGCCTGTTCAGATTCACGAAAAAGGGTTTTGACAAATTTTGAAAAATAACCCCCTTTATGGCCAAAAAACTCCCAAAAAAATCAGTTATTATTTTTTTAATAAAAAAAAACGGCTCTAACGATTTTGATAAAATTTTGCTTATTTTTAGCCCTTAACGTACCATACCATATGAGAAAATCGGCATCTTTCTAAAAATTCTCGTTTAGGTAATAATAAAAATAATAATTTTATTATTAAAAACTCTCCTACTTTAATGTGTTCCTTCTCCTACTTTAATACAATTGTGAAGTGACAGTGAATCTGTTTAGTAATTTAAATGTGAGGAAGTATGTGCCAGTTTCTGGTACCGTTTATTTAGATATAACTTCATGTCACGTTTGAACCGAATCGGTCAAACCATTCTCTAGATAGATATCAATTATTATTTTGTTAAAAACACATAGAACCTACATACAGATAGACGATAAAGTAAGCACCGTAGACCCATTATTATATTGCGAAATATGTTTGTCTCGATCCCAGATAACAAATCCACAAAAGAGTACCAGAGAGTTCGGGGGCATCCTGTATATAATCATATGTAACACAATACAATATAACAATAGTCCCATGTAGGTATATAATGTTTCCAGATATTTCGTTGGAATTACAACTTTTTTTACTAGAACCCCTTATTCTGTACTGAAGAACAAATTAATTCTTTATAAAAACATAATTTATGGAAAGATTGATTAAGCTATGCCTAAACTCGGTCAAGGTTTGTACCAATGTACTGGGATACTTAGATAGCATTTTTTTTTATAGGAGATGGCATAACAGTTGAACCCAGCCTATATGTATGTATTCACCTTAAAAGTAGGAGGAATTCACTAAATGAAAGTTTTAATAGTAAAATTGAGTGTTGGTGTGGAAAAGTGTGTTTTTTGAGCCCGAACGGTTCGTCGGAGAAATAACCTAAATAGTAAAATATGTAGGAAATTTTATGTTCTTTCATTTTGAATATGCTAGAGAGGTTATTAAAGAATAGAGAAAACCCGCAAGAATGAGATTTTTTACTTTTTTGCATTTTTGTCAATGTTGCGTCACGAAATTTTGTAAGCAAACCTCAGATTCGGATTCAGCACCCCAAAAACATACAGAGGGAAAGAAATAAAAACTACCCTACAACTTTCCTAGTAATCCACCAATGTAATTTGACATATGTACAATTGAACAATATACAAACACATTTTTGTTCAAATACTAAGAGACGAGAAGCTCAAAAGTTGTAGATTGATAATTTCCAAAATATCAATTTAACAATGAATTTTACGAAACAAGTGCACACTTTGTAGAGAAGTTGGAGTCCTAAACTTGTGCCCAACAAAATTAATCTATACTAGAAATTAACCATTCTAGTGCGCTTAGTGCTTATTTTGCGCACTTGTTCACAACCACTCGTTAACTCTGTCGCTGGAGTTGTAGTTTAAGCTACAAAGCCGTTACATTTGCTGTTCATTAGCCCCCTATCACATCCCGCCGGAAATAAGTCGAGTTACAGTAACCCTATATTATGTTCATATTAGGTTAATACCATTCAGTTTTACTCGTTTTCAGTTACATATGAATTTACTTACTTATTCAAATACAGTAGATTAGGTTGTATTAAACGCTTTAATTGTTTAGCATACAGGGTGTTTTGCGAGAGTTTGGCACAACTTTAGAAGATGATAGGGGTCCACCTAAAAAAATCAAAATTGTTCATTTGTACCTAGGGCCAGAAAAGCTTCGTTTTCCAGACATCCGCCATTTTGTTTCTTTTCCAAAATGATTTATACCTAGAGAACAGTTTGACCGATTGAGTTTAAACTTGGCACAAAGTTTAACCTAACAATGATAGACCCTATATATACTGGGTGAGTTTCTACTGACACCATTAACTTCGCCAGTATGTTCTACTAACTAAATGGAATAAAAAAGTTCATATGGACCCATGTCCGATCTCAACCGTTTGGCTGTAGTCGCGTATTTTGTGTTTTTTTCAAAATCATGCTATTTTGCCTCACTATTTGTTTGAGACATTTAGTGTTTAAGACATTCTCGCTCTTGTCAGAGGACATTTGTCGCATATATACTCTTGTTCAGAGCACAGTTACTGTCCTCTGAATATTAGGAGGACAGTGTATTCTCATCAAGAGTATATATAACTTACTGTCCCCTTAACATGAGTTAACATAACACGGATTTTTGCAACAAATGCTGCCAACATTGTCTTGTCCCCAACATTTCCCCTTCTTCTATACTCTCATTTTTGATATCTCCCTAAATCTCTCTCTGCAATAGGCATGAAACATTTAGTTTATTTTAGTTTAAATCGATGGAAAATAAACAATTAACATCAAATTTTGTATGACGGATTTTTCTATAGACTTGTGGGTGGAAACGCACGATAATATTTTAACTAGACTTTTTTCTATAGATAAAAAACAATCTAGATTATTTAATACCATATTTATTGAATTAGATAATTTATCGAACTAATAAACGCTATTACGCAACTTACCCAGCGCAACATTAATATTAAGACAACGTTTGACCGATCACCATGAAAATTGGCCAATACAAGTTTTTTTTTTTTCATTTTCCCTAATTATTATAAAATCCATCATGTTACTTACCCCAGCCCAACAATAATACTAAGACACCGTTTGACCGATTACGAAGAAAATTTTCAAACTCATTTAACTCATTAATGGAGAATGTTTTTATCTAATTATTATAAACGCCATCATGTTACTTACCCAGTCTATCATTAATACTAAGACACCGTTTGGACGATTACAATGAAATTTGACACACACATGTATTATTTCATGGAGAAGGGTTTTATCTAATTATTATAAACGCCACCATGTTATTTACCCAGTCTAACATTATTAACAAGACACCGTATGAGCGATTAAAATGACAATTAACATTGATTAGTATAACATTTATATAATATAAAATTAATTAATAAATAGATTGAAATTGCTATTTTAAACGACAAGGCCTACTTAGGAAAATGTATTAACAACCAAATCTATAACTAATTATGAGGGCTAGAACCAAATTTTTACGAAATAATGCTACAAATCTTCTTTCCTTGTAATATTTAGCATTGACTTGGTGGCCGGTATGTAGTGGCCGGTTGCATAAACGTCAATCAGATATGATCTATGATCATCGTCCAAATTGATCTAATATCAAGAGTTTATGTTTATTATTGAGTATATGTTTAGAGTTTACCTAACATTATATTTTGTTGTATTACTTCATGTTTCATTGATTGTAGACATAAAAATTGACCAAGCTGCAAAATTAGCAGTCTAGTAGTCGTTCAGGTAGCCTCTGCCCCTAATAAAACAAAGGGGCTACAGTGTGTTGATCTATAAAAGAAACTAAAAGTTTTGTTAACGGTTTTAGACTAATGTCTCCAATGCCTAGTATCTGTTGTCTTTAATGCAGTGCAATTACATTTATACAAAAATTCAATACAATCAGTATGAAAATATTTCAATAATAAAAATTAAATCCAATTTTAATTATAATCTTTTAAATTTTGGACATTTATATTTCATTATTATTTTAAACACATATTATTGTCAAAGAATTTGAGACATTATCAAATTTCAACACAATATCTAAAACACTTAAGTTTCAACTAAAAGTAATCGCACATTAGGACCGTTTAAGGTTATAATTATTATTGTTATTGAATAAATACTTCTTTCCACAGAACTTTGGTTTAACCGGAACAGAATGGTCAGGATCGAATTAAAAACCTATATATTTTTACAAAAAATATTAAGGATTTGTAATTATAGATTGCCAAAAATTTGCCAAAATATTACCGTTTACCGTTTTTACATTGAGGTGGATTGTAATAACTGTTATTGATGTACTCAATCGAAAGAAACTGACTTCTTAAACTGTTAAAAATTATAAATAGCTAGGAAAGAATTCACGACTGACGTAAAAATTTGTCTTTTAAACCGAAAATGTATATCTTTGTTTTCTTTTATATGTGTGTGAATTTGTAACATAAATAAAACTAAAATTTATTTTAGGAAAGTTTGATAGAAAGGTTTCTACGATAGTCTGTAATTTATGTTAACTAAAAATATTGTGACCGACCATTACAGCTCTCTCGTTATCAGGAATTATTTTGTCTTACCTGCTATGTTGAGCTTCAGGTAGCCAGGGCGTTAAGACTAACCTAGCCTCTCTTAGTTTTATGACACTAAGAGACATTTTTAAATATATTATAAATGTGCCTGACGTTTTATCTTTTCGGGATAATCATTGTTTTTAAAATTCCTTTAGACATAAAGAAAGCGAACACTATCCCAATTCATATTGCCAACAATTAAAAATAGCGTATGCCTTTTACATTTTAGGAATCTTGATTTTCTTAGTAATAACGATGCCATTTTTTAATTAAGATAATTAATATTACTACTGTTACATTATAATTGTAAACAAGTGAATGGATCAAAACAATAACGAACTTTGTCTAAAAACTCTTTCTTGTTAAATAAGAAAGTTTGTGTGTATGTATATATTGAAACACACTTTCAGAGTGTTATATAGGTAAGGAATTTTTTTTAAAAGTACAAAATTTAAAATGGATGAGTCAGAGGTGGGAGGCACAACAAATTACCTGACGTTAAAGTTGAAGAAGTCCTGGAAAATATTTCAAAGTTTTTAAACAATAAATCGTACTATAGCTATTCAACAACTCGAGCAGAATATTGGAGAACTCAAAAATTCCAATAACTTATTTCAATAACCTATGTATGGTCAAAGTTATAGGCTTCTTTGGCGCAGAAGGATAGCACTTTCGTAAAGGATCTATAATTAATTGTGTTATCTTATATTTATATTTAATTTTAGCAATAAATGAATTACAGTACTGTAGTTATTAGTTAAAGCACAAATTTGGTAATTTCCCTAGTTCACGACATTATCCTGAAAACGGAAAGATAGACAGCCTGAGTGAAGTCTAAAGAGGACTTTATTTTTATTATATAGAGGAACTATATTATTCTTTGTTTTTCTTGATCTTAGGTAGTTTTTTTAATAAGCCTAAAGATTTCAATTTATTTAGGAAAGGCTATTTATAATACTAAATTAATTACGATTCTACAAAGAAAGTACGTTTGTTGTTTTTAAGATTCGTGTTAAATAGAACAATGTGGAAAATACAATAATGAGACACCGTGAAAATAATAGAGGTTGCAGTTTTACAAGAACAGAAAAGCATCCCCCCAGCCCACATCAAAAACACAATCACGGACGCATGTTATTCACAATTATCATCTCATCAGAGAATAAACTTTATTTCCGTTTTCACAGTTGGTTTGTTCACATGTAGGCCTATAGGTTACTCATCGACATTTGAAGAATAATTGTGCCAGGAAGTAGTTCTTCCTTCATTGAAACACACTGAGCTTGTTAGGAGTGTTACTGAAAAAAGGAGTGTTACAAGGAATTGTTTAATCAAGTAGGCCCTATTTACACATTTTATCTTTACAAAAAATATTGTTCTGCAATTTGTGAAACACGTAAAAACATTTTGCCTTAAAATAGTTGATTTTTTTGACAAATTTCTTTATTTATCGAAGTTAAAGAGACCAACAGTCAAAAACAAAATATATTTTATCTAATTTCGTTTTAAGATATGTTAAACAATTTGAAGAAAACTGAACAAAAATTACGCGAGCTACTCAATTCGCCAGAGTTTTTAAATCCCAAAAATCGGTTCAAAGCTTTTCCGATTTCTCGATTTAATATGGATTTAGTAATTTATATTAAACATTGAATTAAAAAAACGGTTAAATATCATCAGAATTCTTTGACAACTGTATCGAACTCATCCAAAAGAAATGTTTGTGACAAATAAGTTGAAATTACTCAATCAAACTTCAGAATCTGATTAAGTACGACAATATATACATTAAATGCTATATAACATGTAGGATAGTCCTCTCGTGCTTAGTTTTCGAATATCCGCCATTTTTTAAAAATAAAATAAAATTATAACTTTAGAAATATATATGATATTGAGTTCAGATTTGATAAACGCATTTTTCATGTAACGTTTTACACAAGATTTGAAAATGATTTCCATTTTAAAATGTTAAAGTCGTATATATTGAAAACTTGTTAACCTTATAAAACAATTACAATAGAGTAAATATTTTTATTTGTTAATGACGAACAATATGGTATTTATATTTTTACTGTAGCTGTAAAAGAAAATATATTTGAACAGAAAAGGGAAAATTGCATCACAAATATTATATAATTTTAACAACAAATAAACTTGTGCTCTATGAAGTAAGAATCGGTTGACATTTGATGGTTGGAGAAGTGAGTGGTTGGTTTTGAGATTGTCTAGATAAACATTTATAGTTAGTTATAGAAATCGAACAAACAATATTAGGTAGTAGCAAATTAAAAAAAAATAGTAGAAATAGGCTGTGGATATCTAGTTATGACTCACTTACGCTCAGTAAGGAGGGAGTAATGCAACGTTGCCACATGGTGTGTTTTTTCTACCTGCGCCAATACACTGTTTATTTTACAGTTGGACACAATATTAATATTTGCCCGGTCGCAAATTTGACTACATTTGTATTCAGGAACTATACAACTATATTTTAAATATTTAATAATGTTTTTAATTGATTAAAAAAATACTATTATTAGGTCTGGAATATGAAGGACAAACGTTTATTTATTGTTTACCTTATTTTTGAGGGTCACTCAAATTATAAAGTCATACTATGCCACGTAAAAGTCAGACATTTTTATTTATAGAAATGAATAGAGGTGTAAGTACGCCTTTGATAAGTTATGTTGTTTTTCAGAGACAAGAACCCTTAGATGCCGAGGATCCCTTAAGAAAAAAAAACAAGTGATATCCATTTAATTTACCTTTCTTAACGGAATTAATTCAACAAATCGGTCGGGAAGAACACCCTGGATAAATTGTATTGTTTTATATAAACTGTTGTTTCCTAAGTATTACATGGAGAGAAAATTGCACTTCACCGTCCAGTAGTTCAATAAATAAATGATTTAGGCAACTCAAGACATATGTAAGCTTAACATTCATTTCATCAACCATGATAATTGATCTGGTGATAATCACCCTGCTTGTCCAGAATTTAGAATAAATTTAGATAGTACTCAACAAAAAAACCTTTCAAAAAGGTAAAACTTTCGTAAGTATGACCTTGCGTTTTATTCCCTTTAACTTACTCAACACATTGTTACATTTTCCTTTTCCTTGTATCTGAAGTAATTTAATAAATAAGGCAGCGAAAGCATGAGAAATCATACTGGGGTGGGGGTTGTCTCTGAACACTATTCCAGTGGGCGACATATCACCCCACATTTGATTTATAAATTCCTAAATACTACCATCTTGGAAAAGCAATTTTTATTAATAAACCAATAATATAAAATTTATTGAGCATATATTATATTAATAATCATTTCGAAGTTGTATTATACAAAGACTTGAATATAACTTGCATAATACCTTCAACAACCATAAAATAGTATTTAGATTTGTTTAAAACGTAAGTGAGCAGTTAAAAATCGAAAATTCAATTTAAAACTTAAAATATTTCTAAAGAAGATAACATGAGCATTATTATTTTATATTTTATTTACAAGTTAAAGTTTTTTCCAGCTTCAACTACTGCATTTTCTAAGTTTAGACCTTGTTTTTTATGAACAGTTATTCCATAACTATTGCAAATTGGAAATTGTTTTCTTATTATAAAAGCATTCCTCATTAATTGAAATTTAGATTCTATACGTTCTATAGAATATTGTCTTTTATTGGTAAGTTCAATTTTAATAATGTCGACAACATTATTATTATCTCTTGTTACAGAAATAATAGTACCTATTGTACCAATAGCCAAGCCGATAAAAACATCGATATTTCGTCTTATCATAATTTTTGATCCAGCTTTTATTTTAATTACTCTAGCTAATCCTGCAGTTCGTGAACTACCCGCTTCATCATTCATTAAAGACTTTATTATTTTTTTGTGCATATTCTTCGCTCGAATTGTATCTTCGGCAACAAGCTCAATTTCCTCGGCATTATTTTTTTTTAACATAGCATCTTTAAGGTATCGCACATTTTATTGGTAGGTAATAAGCAAACAGTATTTGATGGCAAAGTATTTAGAAAGTTACAAAGTTAAGATATTTCCACTTAAAAGTTTAAATACATGATTACGCATTAAGGAATATGTATAAGTAATATTTTGCGGGTCATGGCCAAATACTAATGAAGTGGCAAATGCTATCGCGAAAACGCCACAATCAACTCCATTAAGTTGCTGGGCTACAGAAGGAAATATAATCTTTTTCATTTTTGTTAAAATAAAATGGATAAAGCTTTTTCAAAAAAAAATTTTAAATCTGCATCTAATGTATCAGATTTTGAAGAATCATAAATATATAATAACATACCATCGTAATAGCTACATAACCAATGTTCAGAATTAGAAAACAAAATTTGAATATTTTTTTCACCCTCAGCCATTGGTTTGATTTTTGAAAGAACTTGAAGTCTTCCGGTATGTTGAGGCTTGTAAATAGTAAACCGTAAAAGTAGGTTATGAAATCTTTCAATATGATAATCATTTAGACGTCCTCCATTTTTTATGATATCATAATCACAATTGATCATTGAATATTGAAGATTCCAAGAAGTAATTTGAATAAAATGAAAAGGAAAGTTTTTTATAGAACGCTCTCTAAATATACGTAAGAGAAATTGTCGCAAATAATTATTATCACAGTTATATCGCACATAATCTGGTCTAATACCATGTACAAGAGATGTCGCAAAAGCAATTGCGAATATACCACAGTCACACTCACTCTGAAGTTGAACTTCAGGCCACTTTATAGTCTTTCCAGATTGAAAATAAAATGGGTATAATTTTAGCAAAACTAATCTATAAGTGACTATGATCTTTCTTTTCATTTAATGAGTCATAAATATAAATAGTTTCAGTGTCAAAAAAACTGCACACAAAGTGACCTCTGAGCATGTCATCATCTGTTAAAGGCCGAAATAAAATTTGAATTCTAGATCTATCAGGAGAAGCGGGAGTAATCATATCATAAATTTGTTATTTTTCCATTCCTAAGAAATCAATATTAAACATTCTTTTATTAAATCGCTGAAGCGCTGTATATGTTCTACACCTAAATATGCATCTTTGTTAATAATATCGTTCAAAATCTTCGTCACCAAAACCAAAAGCCATGCTAAAAATTTCTGTAGTCTTGTTTACTTTTTTTTTCTTTCACAAAAATAATATTTCTTTTCGTAAGTATAGTATAATAAGTAAGTTTCGAATAAATTCTTATTTCTTTTTGTGCAATATATATTTTTTCTTTTTAATGATAGTTATATAAAATTTCATAATTTTATACTTTTATACAATTTGATACTTACGTTAAGTCTAAATAGAATACCGAAAATTTCAAAAACTACCACGATGTTAATTATTTCTTCCTGTCGCCCTTATAAAAAGGTACCTGTGAAGATAAAATAAAAATGGTCGATAAAATACGTAAATTCTCGGGTGGGGATAAGTAAGGTAAACTACTGGTTTTCTTGTAGAAGTATATATATGCTAGAAAAAGTAATTTGTAGAATTGTGGGGTCCATTGTGTGGTGATTACACCGACAATGGGTGATGCGCGCGCAGATAGCCCCGACGAAACGGATGGACTATTATTTATTTAATAACTATTTATTATTTCGGAAGTTGTATAAATGTAAAGTTATTTAAAGTCAGTTTAGTATTTCAATATATTTTTGTAAAGATTTGACCTTCGATAAGAATAGTGTTTTAGATCATGGGCGTCATCACCAGTTCATTATTGGGGGGGGGGGGGGGACATATGCCGGGGGTCTGGGGGTATGAAATTTTTTTAAATTAAACTTCTCAAAACATCGTTTTTATGCATTTATTTATGCGTTTGTAACAGAAATGTAATGTTAAAAACCCTAGTAAAGACAACGCCCGATGTTTACCTTTTAAGGTTTTAAGTAAATCATTCGTCCCCCCCGCCCCCGGCGATGACGCCCATGTTTTAGATTGTCAATCAATCGCTTATCAGCAGATAAGATGTATGGCAGGATGCTAACAGACATAAATATCTCTTGGCTCTAAGCCAAAGAAAATACGATCAACTAATTCTAATCTTTCTGCTGCCTAATTTAAAGTAATGATTACGTTCTGATTATTCAACTAAAATCACTTGCATTTATTTTTTATATTTATAGCCATGTATGTATAATATTTGAATTATGTATGTCTATATATGTATTCACAGGTATTTCGGCATAACTTTACGACAAAAACTTGTAATATTTAACCAAACCGAGCTTTTTTTTTATTCCGTTCTGGGCTGTGAAAGTCACCTTCAGAGGCCTCACCGGCGTCGACCTAAAGATCTTTTGCCGCCCCAATTACCTTCCTACACCCAACTAGTGATACCCGTCATCCTTATGAAGGAACAGATACTACCAATAGGGTTATCTAGGATGGTTTCCATCTCTTTCCCCGGCAGGCCTAGAGAGTATAGCCTGGCTCGTCCTAACGCCTCACACTCTAAAAGAATGTGTTCTGCCACTCTTCAGCCAAACCACATTTCCTGCAAGTATTGTCTGCAGCAATCCCTATATTGTATAGATGTTTTCTGAGGTGATAGTGGCTCGTTAAAAGAGCCCAACCACCCACCTCATGTTATCCCTTCTGAGAGAGATGAGTTGTTCAGCATGTTTCTTGCTTGGTCTAAATAACCTTTTTGCAAGTCTACTAGTGGTTGAATTCGTCCAGGCCCTATTCATCCCCTCCCGTATGCACGTATCAACCGCTGCTCTGGCATGTCCATAGGAGATCCCAAACACCGGTTCCGGGCCCAGGAAAGGGGATTCTGAACCTGACCTGACTAATTCATCTGCTCTCTCATTACCATCAATACCTGAGTGGTCAGGAAACCGAGCTTACTATTTTGATGAAATTATTTTTATTTTTCATTATTTAGAAATTATACCGCGACTAATTACAACCGACACTTTTTTTATTAGCATATCTTCTTTCTTCGGCGACTTACCCGAATTAACGCTGAATCCAAAATACGTTTACTAAATTTTGAACAAAATTAATTTGTTTTCCCCCAAAAATTATAATAGTAATTCCAAATTAATATTATAACGTTACGCATCTCTTTTATTTCTACTTAGGGTATCCCACTTAATTACTGACCTAGACTGTGTCGCTCGAGGTCAGATTATGATTTCCTTCTTTCATTTTGATTTGACCAGCATGTCAATTTACGGTGGGAGACCTATCCCGTAGGGCCCACCCTTAATATGTAACGGGAAATTAGGGGAACCTCGGGACTCACAGTCCCAAGACTGAAATCCCAAAATTGAAGACAATATTATGTATTTTTATATATATGTTAGCCATATGGTGAAAATCGAAGATGCGTGCGCACACATACTCGCATCCAGCGTTAATACGGGAAGCGTCGCCTGAATTTTTTGGCTGAAGAAAAAAAAAACTTTTTGTCGGTAAACCGTCGAATCAGAACTTTAACTTAATATAACTTAATAACTAGCAATTATAAGTGAAATATTATTCTTTTAATGATAAACTTAAACGTTTTTCTTACATCTTATAAGTTCAAGGGGCTTTTTGAATTTAAAAACAGTAATAAACTAGAAAACTCGCGTAAAATTCAATGTATATAAGGGTGGTGGTTCGCCGGTCATACTTACATCTGGCGGCTATTGCCGCCCTCAATTAATTATGATGTTTTACGATTACGTTGAGAATTTTTAGACTACGATGAGATCTAGTTCATAATAATAGGTCATTAGAAGAGTGTAGATCAATATGTAAACTGAACACCTCTACAATAAGAATATCACTTCCTTATTTTTTTATAGTCATTCTGTTCAATATGATGCGGTATTGTTAATTGTTAGTGTGAAATACATGAAAAATGTATAGTGCAGCCCGGAGTTTACACGCGAAAGACAGATGTGGTTGGAGCGGAAGTGACGGGGAGGGGGGGAGGTCAGTCAAGATAACAAACACCTCCAAAAAAACGCGCGAACATCGATCTCTCAAAAAGTCGTAATATGTCTAAGGTATAAACCAGGCATTTGTAAGGTCGCAATAGTGGTATCTTTATATCAAGCACCCAAAATGCCGCGAATGCGTTTAAAGTATAAGCCAGGCACTGGAAAGGTCGCAATAGTGGTATCTTTATATCAAGCCCCCAAAATGACGCAAATGCATTTAAAATATAAGCCAGGCACTGGAAAGGTGGTAACTGTATACACGGTATAACATTTATACTCAGGCACCCAAAGGGTGGCCTTTATGTCTGATCGTATAACCGCTCCAAGGTCAGGAATCGCCAGGCACTCAAAAGGTCTTATACATGTATATATATATATATATATATATATATATATATATATATATATATATATATATATATATATTAATAGAAGGTAAACAAATTGTAAAATGATTTACATCAGATTATAAATCACGTTCTACAAACCAATTTGAATTATTATATTTGCTTTTGAGTGATCATTGGAAAGCTAAGAAAAGCTGTCTTCGAAGAACATATTCATTTATTAAATTTATTTTAACACCAGCTATAAATGACATTGTAAGATCTTTTAAGTTCTAAATCGGAACAGTGTTAATAAAATTTAAGTAAGTTGAATATAAAAACAAATTCTCACTAATTATAAGGTAATAAATCTTATTATATATATCAATTAAAAAAAATGATCGGGTAGGTCATATTGACAGATCGTGTAGTATTAAGATGTCAAATTAAAAAGGTTATAATATTTTATTGAAATGTTATTTTGCAATTAAAACATATGGTTTTCCCTCTGTACAAAGTTGTGTACATTACTACTGTGTATAGTTATACATGTCCTAAACAAACCTATTGAACTCTAGAAATCATTTTTTCTTCTTAATTTAATAAGAATCATTACTTCCATAAATATTGATAAAATTAAGAATATTTTCAATATATTATAATAATACAAATAATAAAGATGTTTTAGAAAACATGTAATTGTAATTCTGTTGGTGTTAATTCTTATATAACCTTTATATAAATATACTTAATATAACTATGAACACAATGACATACACATTCATATACACACACAAAAGATATGTGTTATGATTTAGGGCCTGTAAGACTTAACAGGATATTTCTCGAAAACACAAACACTAAAATACAAACTATTTCCACAATGACGTTCATATGCATATATAATAACAACACTGTAGTTTATCAGCCGCAAAGTGTCTTTCATCACATGAAATTCCCCAAACGTGTCTACAAAATTTTCAACCACAGTTTGTTGCTAAATTTTTTTTTCCCTTTTGATTTGGCTTTTGCTATGTGAACACTATAATTTTGTTAAAATATTTGGGAATCTAATTTGGAATTTCTCACACAAACAAATTGGATTAGTATTTACTAATAGGCCAGTCATGCTATGAATAACGGATGATGTTTAGCCAATCCACTTAAATGGACATAATTTATATGTAATGATATTTTGTTTAAAATACATATATTATTTTAATATTTCCCACATGCTCCTCTTATGATATCATAAACAAATTTGAAGATCAATATATCAAACTTCCATAAGTTGAGTAATAATAGGATCAAGAAGTACGAACATGAATATTAACAACATTGATATGGTAATGATCCCATGTGGCATTACTGATTTGTAATTACTCATTTCTTGTGGGCTCTAAAAATAATTAAACTAATTATATAAAAAAAATATGTAAATTTAGGTTTCTAAATGTCACAGGGTTATAATGTCGGTTTTCTAACAAATTTTTCTTTACCAGTATCCTACTCTTTATTGTCAATTGTAAAAAGAGAGCATTTCCAAGTGTTAGCCTGCATTTTGAATTTAATTTTGTATACACTTTTTTAAAACCACAAATATTCCAAGTTCCTTCTTCATGATTATTCTCTAAAATAATACTACATATTCTTTGATGACTCTCAGGTATGTAACTAACATAAAGATATTACGGATAAAAGTTAAAAAAAATGAACTATAAATAAATGTATTAATAAACGAAAATAACATTTACACAAAGTTTAAAACACAACGTCTAAAATAAGTTACATTCAACTCTAAATGTATCATACCATAAACGACACCATATTATGTTGTATCTATAAACGTATACGAAACAATATCAGTCATTTTGTTCATATATTGGAATATTAAAATGGTGGTTTAAACATTGGGTAATTTATATAATGTCTTTGTTTTACAAGTCTATTTGGTCAAACCATCGTCATACTCGAACACTTCATTCAAATAAATGGGTTTGACTATCAATGACACATCCAGCTTTATCTTATAAAATTGTCAAATTCTTTTCTTTAATTTAAAACACTGATTTTTTTGAAAACAAATGTTGAATATATATGTACATATAATATACATATATAATATACATATAAAGGATTTATGGTACATACGTTCAACTGTAGCTGCAGTTATTAACTGTTGAAATATCGTTCATATGTGCATAATATATATATATATATATATATATATATATATATATATATATATATATATATATATATATATATATATATATATAATATATATTTAACTTTTGTTTCTTTATAAAGATATTCCTTAAATTAAACATTGGCAGTTTAACTACGTTATTGCATTTAGAACATACGTGATTATGAACCCTATGTCCTAACCTAAACGTTTCGACAATACATATACATCATTAATGTGAATAATTACGAAATATTAGGCAATTATACATAGTGTTATTTTTATTGTTGTAATAAATTTGAATTTCTTAGTAATTTGTCAATTTCATAAGTTATTAAAAATATATATTTATATTCACATTGATAAGTAGTCATTTTTATGTTGAAAATACAGAACTGTTTATAAGAGGGAAGTAAGACAGATATAAATTAAATAATAACTCCCACAAAATCAGAACTAGATCATTACTGTAATAATTGATAAGTTATTTTGATTAAATTAGTAAATTTCATCAAATATTTTATTAATATTCCATTTATTGAAAAGGAAACTATTGTTATTGTGATTTTTCAACTGATTTACAATTTTATTTATTAAATGTCAACATATTTCTAAGTAAAGAGAAAAATTTCCATTCGTCAAACGAATTCTATCATTCAATGGACAATACGTCAATTCATTCCACTTTAATGTACAAAGTCGAAAGATATTGGACTAAAAAATATCTCGGTACATTTTATCTTTGAAAATCCTACTTAATGTAAAATGTGAATGAGGCTAGCGCAGGAATTTAGAAATAATATGTCAATAACTGACATTATATTTAATGTAGATAACGTTTTTATACCTAGAGAAGTGTTTGACAAATGTAATGTTTTCATGGTTTAGAATATATCCAAATTAATTTAGTTATGGATTAAACAAATTAAGTGTAATTTTTGTTTTTTTCAACCGCAGATTTTAAAATCCACGGATTTTAATTAAAATGAATCCTAAAAGTTGTTCCATTGCCATGTACCATTTAAATCAACTATTACAAAGTTTTATATTATGTGAGCAACTTATCTTAATATTACCATTACTTGAAGCTGTCTTCAATAACAAACGTTTTCCATAACAGTAGTTATTGCATCATAAATTCAAATTAAGTCTGATAATGGTGTGTTGTGCATGAAAAGGACACTACACAAGATAAAATTGTTTGTATACTTTAATGGTCAAAGATAAAGCTGAATTGACGTTGTATATATTAACATAGATTTTACCATTCACCTTTCATTTGGTGGTTCTGTCACTTTTTCTGATCAATTTTGACACCACAAATACAAATTTTGGGTATTAAAAAACGACTTAAATCGATTGTGAGATTATTCGTTTTTTACAAATAATTACAGTAATTATTTATTATTGTTTTGCCTAAAAATATTTTAAAAACAGATAATCACACAAACACAGATAAAAAAAATCATTTTTTTTGTAATATCAGACCTGATGTGATTATGGTTATTTACTTTATTACTTCCAATTGTACTGAGTATTCCAGAGCTCTATGTCATGCTTTTCCATGATGTATAATTAATGACTTTATATTAAATTTTAAGTGTTTAAATGAAAATATTATCTAAATACTTTCTGTTTGAAATTTAGTTTATATAAGAAATTATTATAATTACGATAAAAAATCATAAAAATCTTGATTCTCATTTAGTCTCCAAATGAAGAACTTAAATTGAGTAAATCTTACAACCGATCAATTACGTAATAACAGTGTTATATCTAAGTTCAAAGTGAGCTGAACTACACATCAAAGTTTATGATACCAGCAAATGAAATCTATTTTGATTATGTTTCGAATACACAAATGGTGAAATGTGAATATGTTACAAGTTTTCAAAATAAGTACTATTAACTCTCGGTAATATATGTATTCTCTAGAATAACAAAGACACACCAACAATTACGTTACATTATGTTTGTTTGTTTTACTAATTATTGTTATTTATTAAATCAACATTAATTAAGATGCCTTCATAATTATATCTAATGTTTTTTATTTTATTTGCCCTGTAAAATACACAGTAATTATCAACCATATCGTAATTTGAATGTTTTCGTTAAAATAACTCCAGAAATGGGTTTCACTATACATCGAACGATGTTTATTTCGGCGTAGATTTATTGATGAATGGTTTTGTACCGCCGGTTTTATTACCACAATCAATTTACAAGAGGCGAAGTAAAAATAGATAAAATAAGGGGTTCAATACACTAAATTTATTAGCAACAGTCCTTTCGATATAATGCTGATTTTATATTTCTTATTATAATTTGTCTTTATGTATTTATATATCTGCTACTTTTTTCAGAAAATTACGTATATCTAGTTTATAAAAATTTTCTTTTCATCATGTTACCCTACATACTATACATTTTTTGAATTACAGCTTACAATAAATAGAATAATAAAAGTTATAATAAAAATGAAACCACATTCCTTTTTTTTAAATTTATTATATTGATTAAATTTTCAAGTTATAAATCCTTAAAAAAATCTTCATTTTTCATAACATACTCCTAATATATAAAGATATAACAGAAAATCATAATTTATATGTCCTTTTTAAATTTTGAAAGTTACATTATTTAGAGTGATGTAAGTATTATTAATTATACGTTTAATTTGATCCCACAGCATAATAAGGTTTTATTTATTTAAAAGAATGTGTTTATTTAGATACGTTTATTGAAAAAGATTTAATTTAAGTAATAACGATGCAATGGTTTTATATTTTAATTATTTATTTATTTTAATGTATGTAATAAAACCTAGATATGATTGATTTTGGAAGGGAAAAATATGAGGCCATTATAGTTTCTAGCTACTTATTCATTGTAAAACTTAAAACACAGTTCAGATATGATTATTTTATCTAGATATTTCTAGCAACAAAAATATTAATAATTGCTTTACGTATGATTATGGACATAATGTAATATGTAAGTATGTCGAATATTACATATTCAGTTTTGCACTGAATTCCCAGACCTGTGGTATTTTAA
The DNA here is from genome assembly GCA_963513935.1 of Aphrophora alni. NCBI lineage: Eukaryota > Metazoa > Arthropoda > Insecta > Hemiptera > Aphrophoridae > Aphrophora > Aphrophora alni. The sequence goes on from OY740770.1 coordinate 33,901,180, forward strand.
TCAATAGACGATTTTGTTTTTAATAAGAATATCATAATCACTGATTAATATTATCACTAGGCTTGAAAGTAAACATGGTTAATACATTTTAACCTCTTAATAGTTTAATGTTCATTGCTTAATGTTCATGTCTTAATAGTTTGTCGCAACAATAATTAATTTAAAGGAATCTTAATTAATTATATATATATATATATATATATATATATATATATATATATATATATATATATATATATATATATATACCCCTTAATGTTCCGACGACTAATTCAATCTTTCCAACACCGTGTGCCTTTGGAGCCCTCCAGCTTTACGTCGGACTTTGTATGTCAAAGATAAGACTACAATGGATAATACTACCAATGGAAGTATTTAGGGCATTTCCCAATTGCCTATAGAATATATGTAGATAAATTACTCAAATTTTGGTAAAAACGTCAGCAAAAATGTAACTAAAATAATTTAAAGAAGTATGAAAATCCGTCATTGGCAACAGAATAGAGTTGCACATTCATATGTAACACCCATCGAAACACAACAGCAGGCGACACTACTCAGAAGGCGATAAATATTACTTTTGTGATTTATTACGGCCCATTGGTTGACAGCTTTAAAATTAAAATAATTAAACTACACCTTTTCCGTTTTTTTTTTTTTTTTTTTTTATACTAACAACATCTCTCTTCTACCGTTCTATCTTTTCTGAAACAATAAATTAACCGTGCTATGTTAATATTAGTAAACAAAAGGACAACTCATATTCGATGTAAAATTGATTATTTAAGCATGATTAATATGTATTTAACTTCATGATTTCAGATACACAATGCTATTAGGTATTGTTATTATTTATATATTATATAAAAATGATTTCAATGACTAATAGGAAAGGGAATTTTGATAGATAAGAACATTTTTTCCTTACAACTTTTGTATTATTATATCAACAAAATAATTTATGTTTTGTAATAAGCAACAAAGCCGTAATTAATTATTCTGTTTTGCATAATAATAAAATGTTTGGTGATTTTCACATTAGGTCTAAATGTTTAACAAAATTTCACTTTACATTTATTTATTTTTTATAAGTAATTTTTATAAATTGATTTTTGTATTCATCAACATTTATTAATCACATGTGACATTAATAACTTATGTGAATCTATAAAAAATAATAATTAGTATTTGGGTTATAAGGCTTTGCAATGGAATTTAAAATTTTTTTTAAAAATTCCCAACAAACCTACTCCAATATCTATATATATATATATATATATATTTAACATTATTTTCATTACACAGATAAATTCTTTGCACCTTTCAGAGAAATATTACTTCTTACAAGTTGTGTTTTGTATAATATTTCTATTTTCTATGCTTTTTAATATACGATTCATTTAGGAAAAAGCTTACTTTATGGACCTAATCCTTATAAGTGCATTAAATTAGAAATGACATAATCATATCTGCAGTTATACAAACAAATGATAATGTCTTATGATGTTTATATTCATAGATCATATCAACAACTGTTTATTCCTTTTTCTTCTTTCGTGCATTTATCAAATACGAATGTCGCAACCTAACCATTTAGGTTATCTTAACGTAAACCTTAACATATTTTCTATGTTAAAATAAAATAAGAAACCTATAAATTATGTTCCACTGTATTGTTATTGTTTACATTTAGGACACTAATCAGTATTTCCTTAATAAACTCATAAGAGTGTCAGGTTTGTTATTGACATTATTGAAATATAGATATCATCATCGTAGGAAAAAAATTATTCCTTTATAGAATAATGAACTTGATTTAAATGTTATAATAATAAGACCAGCAGTCAAAGGAAGATGTGTGATGGTATATAGGAAAAACCGTGTTATCAGAATAATTTGAACAATTGGCTAAAAATCAAATCAATGAAACAAACTAGAACTATGGGTACATGTAAAGTTACGATAGGTTTTTATGTTACCGTTAAGCACTTTGTTTACCTTATAATTCAATTATTTGCTTGTAAGAGGTGATGGAATAATTAAGACTTCTAAACTTAAAATATACTTCAACATTATTTTAGAACGAGGTTTCATGAAACAGTGTTGTCACATTCTAAATAATACATATATATTATTGGTTTATAATGTTTTAAATAATTGAAAACTGCAGGTGTTGCTATAGTTCACAAAACGGTACTCACATCCCAGCTAAATGATATTGTCAGAGTTGAAATGCTGTAATATTTTACAATTTATGATACGTGATTGTTTGGGGTGGAATTCAATAAATTATTTTTTCTTAAAATATCGATATAATGAAAAATGGAAATGTGACGAATGCACTGGAGTGAAATGTTGCCATATTCATTGACATGGTAGCTTTGAATCAAGACAATAAAATGTTTTATAAAACTAATTTTATTTAATAAAATGTAATTGGTTATAGTATAAATATTTTAAACAATCCTTTATTTAAAAATTATGAAAGTGAGATAGTGTATATTGGTAAATTCATGGAATAATAATATGATACATTCAATTTACACCAATACTTACGTTTAGGAAGCATTATGCTATTGTCTTTTATTACCAGTTTACAATTTATTGTTTATATTTTATTATAGTGGCCATTTTTCAAGACATTGTAGACGTGTGATAGGAACCATAAATGGTTTTAAATTGTAGTTGCTGTTTTACCATCCGAGGAAGCTTTTAGTCATGCTTTTACACCGGATGAATAAATATTACCATATCGTACTGGTTCTTTCGTAGCTTAAGTAAATAATATTTGTAACATTACTGAGATGGTGTTCTGATACGCTGCAGTAAATTAAGTTGTGAAATATTACCTAATATATTTTTCTTGGCATTCGTTTATCCGTTTTAAGGAGAGAGAAAATAGTTTAATTCATGTCAAAAAAGTCATTGTTTAAACGGCACTTTTATATACCAAAAAGGCAAGTTCGTAAAAGTTAGTTTTATCATACAGATGAAGAATGATTGTAACTCATTATAAGTGCAAGTATAACTGTAAGTCTTACGTTTTTTTAACTAATGGTAATTACTATTATAGTGGATAGGAAATAAAGCAGTAATGTAGTATGATTTTATTTTATTTTAGAAGATCAATGGATTTGTGTGTTTTATGAGTGTAGAAAAAAATTAATAAGTTAAAGAAAATACCGAGACTTTTTTCACATGAAAATAGTCAAAATTTTTGCAAAAATAGGTGACCTATTTTTTACAATACTAAATATATCATAGATATACCAGACTAAATAGTTTGTGTAAACTTTGGGGGGGGGGGTGTAAATTATCCATCAAAACGTAATTCATTTTGTTTAACGTTCACATGGGTTACCATTATGTTTATTCATGGAAAAAATATTTGTACTAATGTACATAACGTTTTGGTTTTGCAGTTTATTAATACGTAATTTTTAAATATGTATTTAATATTTTTTTATTACTCATAATTTTTGTAACACAGTTATATTTAAAATCCGTGAAACAAAACATTTAATTTTAACTCACTTAATTAATTGAAAACAAACAGTAAAAATAAAAGAAAGGAACAATAAAAATATTTTGAATATAATGTTCATGTTCGAAGCGTGTTTTAATACAAATATTTTTACTCTATAATTTCAACATAAATTGTATATTTTATAACGAAATATAAAGAATCACAACAGAATAAAAAGAAGGTATATTTGTCACATTTTATATTCACATGCTTTAAAATGTTAAAATAATATACCAAAATTATTATATTTACGGGATGTTTGACCAAGTAATCCAGGTACTCTGAAAACTCTTCTTCAATTGAAATTAAATGATTATGTTCCCAAAACATATGTGTGGCAACTTTTAATTTTACGAATATCAGTGTATTTTCTTTGTTTTTTATTTTGTTCATAACAAATGTTATAAATTAGAAGAGAGATAAAATTTAGAGTTTTGACTTTGTAACTGAATTTTAATGTTACAATTTATATTTTTACCTAAAATAAAGACTTTATTTAAATTATTTTAGAAAAAGAAGTTTTAATTTGTTAACGTCCGATATTTTGAACACTGTTGACTTAAAAAAAAAATTGATAATAATATAAAATACAAAACGAAAAAGAGTTTAATTGTATTGCCTGTTTTGTTTTATCATTTTTTCCCTTGGTTTTAAATTGCATAGTCAGTGTCCTTTGATTTTCAAAATATCAGGAATATCTTATTTCATAGGAATAGGTATATAGTCACTCAGCTTCAATTTACATATTCTAAATGTATGTAAAAAGAGTTCTAATATGTATACAAACCATTATTCCTTTAGGGGAAAGTAGATCAAGTTGTAATATTTTAAAAAGAAAGGTCAAATATATCTCTTTAATATTTGTTTCATAGTATATAATTCATACAATTATAGTAGATACAATAAAACTCGTACACATGATCGCACGAAATTACGGTGACTTAATAAAACGGTTTTTAACTACAAAATAGCATCCTCAGTGATACATTATCTACAATATCTAAACTATAGGGAATTTTTCGTTTAAGTAAACTTTTTTCTTTTTTTTTAAATCGTGCGTTCGAGTTTTATTCTATCTTATATTATCTCAGAAGTCACGCTCAATATTTAATTACGAGTTATAATATACAGAAAAGTAGGTACATGAAAGCCAAAAACAAATAAAAAATCATATAAAATACATTGCAAAGAAAATTGTTTCTCTAGATTACATGCACATACAAAAATAAGGAATTATATTTAAATCAATTACGGTAAAATTATCAAAGTATTTAGCGGCCCTTACCTATGTAGAGAACATTTATTGCCAGAAAACTGGTTGTAAGTAAACCCAACTTATTCATTTATTTTCAGGCTTTTGGTTTTACAAATACATATAAAGAACGTTTGTTCAATCTGTTTGACTTCATCAACAACCTAATGAATATATTAAACTGAAAGGAGTTTTTTTTTATATATCTTGAAGAGAATTAAGAGATAGTAATCTATTATTAATAATAAATTAAGAGATAATAAATATGTAACTAATTTTATTGTTTATAAACTGTCTTTGAATATTTATAATCTAAAATACAATATTGGATTCCAGCAAACAAATCTATTTTAAATTTATTAGTTTTCAATTATCACTGTCATTACGTCTACGTAAATTATATGATAAAAATATTGATTCTTCTTGGATTTATTCAAAACTAACAATCTTCGGTAAGATAAAAATTATTGTTCCCTTTTGCATATCGAGTGAAAACGTGATAATAATATTATAATTAAATTTAAGTCCTAAAACGTATATAATTTCGCAATTAATTACAATATTAGTAGCCTTTTGTCGTGCAGACATTGGAATTCGTTGACGGAATACTTTAATGCATCTAAGATCATTTTTTTAATTTTAAAAAAATGGTCACGTGTTAGTTTAGTGAATAATGTTAGTAGTTTTCTAGTGCAGAATGGTTTTTATGAGATTTGGGGAATATTTTGAATATTTATTTTATGTGTTTGTGAAGTGAGTGGAATAATATAATTATCTAATATTATTAATAGGGTATATTTGTTCTTTTTATTTCATATTTTATTATGACTACATGTTTATTGATTTTTTTAATCGTTTTCTCTGGAGTGTCGAATGAATATTTATTTGGTTTTTTTCTAATTTCTTACATATGTTTTAAAAGTTATTTTATATTTATTTGTATTATTATGGTATTATTTTTTGTTTGTTTTATTTTCCCTTTTTTGTGTTTATGTATACGTAAAACAAAAATGTGTTTCTAGATGTTAAGAGGAAAATTGGTTAGAGTGGTCCTTGGTTATTATGATTTGCTTTGTTATTGTGTTTACAGAAAATTACTGTCAGCAAGTATCACAAATAGAAATAAGAATTAGGCTACAATGTTTAATTTGATCATTTAACAAAAACATAATTTTCCAAACGTCTAATAAACATGGTTTATTAATAAAAAGTACTAATTCAATTACTAAATTTTTTACATGTATGTGCTTTAATTATGCATACTTACTATAATTCATACATACATATAAATACTACATTGTTACACCAGCTGATAGGACTATTTGTATTGTCTGACATCACATCCAAGTTTTTGGTAAAGTGACACATCTCTGGTCTTCAGTATTTTGGTAGACTTGGTGTACCTTTGAAATATAAACCACAACATGAGATTTGATTCGTATAAAAAAATATCAACTCTCTAAAAGTCTACTACGATAACTTAGTTTCTCAATATATGTATACATCAATTTGGAGGAGTTTTAGGCAAAGTAATTAGTAGTCCACAGATAGGATGGTTTACTGGTAATACAACTAAATAAGAAAGGACTCCAATACAAGAATATATCTTAAAATATTTTATACATAACTCATATATTCAAGATGTGATAAAATTAAGTTTTGATATTTCAGTGTTTATATGAGATGTCATGATTGTGATTGATCAACACCCTTAACAACTAAATAATAAAACTTACTCTTCTAACGTCCGGGTCAACCTTCAACAATTAAATTTATAGATATAACATAGTTGTTTTTTCGGGTTGCTTATAGTTTAATTTTGACATAGTACAAGAGAAACTAAGTTAAATTTGTGACTTGAATACAAATTCTTATTAGGTTACACTAATGTTATGTTAAACATAATTAGTACCGAGATTTATGAAAAAAACTTTAAATAAAAATTCTGTTATTTGGAGTAACGATTTTGCAATAATTATTCTTTTGTGCTTACTAAAATTTGGATTAAATTCAACACACCATTACAGTGTTATCTTTGAATATAATATTACTAGTATACAATTGTATCCTCCCCTCATTTGGTTCTGGCAACAATGCCTGCGGTGGTCATAAACTCCATTGTAAATATCCTAACTTCAGTTCCGCTACTTTCACGAGTTTCGTATCTCTCTATTTATGTATATTGTACCTACATATCTATTTTACATTTTTGTGCTTGTATTATTTTCAAAAAAATGTTTGTAGGCGCATGTAAATTAACTTGTTAATATTTATATTTATTTTATATTGATATTTTCATGTGGTTTCATCCGAAAGGAGCGAGACAAACAGATATGACTTACCGTTCTAACTCTGAGTATGTCTAACACAAAAATTGTGTTATTTCACAAAAATTCGCTTAAAGTATTTCATAGTTATTTTACAAGTCATTATTTTATTTATTGTAGTTATTTAAATTGTATATTACAAAGTCAAAAACTGAATTGTGTTAATTAACACGTTAACACGTTAATTAAGCTGAATTAACACGTTTAGAAAAATGTTCACTGAATGAAGCATTGAAGATAACACCGTAAAATATGAATTGAAATTAGAGAAATATCTTCCTAGTTGTAGATAATCTGTTAAGCTATTAGTTTAATTTGAATTATTTAAAAAAAAAATGCCCTATTTAGATTCTTTTTCATAATCATCATTTACTTGTGTTTCATTACAATGTTGAGCAATAGTTTATTTAACGTCGTGAGCATGATAAGAGGAAGACATTGCATAGAGGAGTTATAAGATTAAATTTTACAGTTACAAATAAATAATACACAATACAAACCGATTTTTGTGCATAGCAATTATTTTTAATATACATTATGATTTTATTCTATTTTTCTCTCTTTAAAAATTGATCAATTTTATTCAAGATAGTTCAATCACTAATTATTCTATGTTAGTCTTTTAATAATTTATAATGTGAATAAATAGACTAAGTATTTCAAATACGAGTTAAATTGAAGAGATGATATTTTTTACACTATGAAGGGGATTTCTAAGCTTCAAAGGCGTAACAGTAATTTGATTATTGATTAGACTATAGTTGATTTAAATTACCTTATATTCTACTAAAGTGACACCAGGTGTTTAAATCTAATCACAAGAAAGAGAATGCAACACAGTAGTTCACTACCTACTATTCCAGATATTTTTTCGTTTATTATTTTATTCGAGCATAAATAAAATTTATCGTGAAAATATATTAATTGTGTAAGCTATAAGAAAAAACAAATGACAGAGTCAAGTTGAGAGTACACATACAAAAAAAGTCTCTTAACATCATTCTGTATTTGCATCAGCGAGATGGTAACAGTTATGATAAAAATGGCATTTTAGACATCGCTGACATTAGACTAAAATCATTGTTTGCCATAATGCATTTTTAGAAATCCTTGAATTATAAAATACAAATAGTTTAAGAAGTACATAGAGAATACATTATTAGCGGAGGATCGTTAGCGAATGAAACCAGATGGAAAGATTGTAAAGATGAATAATATGCAGAGAAATATAGAAAATTGTTGAATTTGTAAACATTAAAATTTGTGGAGTTTTGGGTAGAGTTCACAAATAAAAATACTTCAAAAAACTCTGTAAAGATTTCTTGCTCCAGACGTAATTACAACTAATATCTGTACATCTACAATAATTCTGTGACTCTTGAAGTAAAGAGCCTTGTTTTTATGAATTCTTGTACGGAAACTATAACTTAACATCGATTAATTATTTATTTGAAATTTTATTGCTCAACATGTTTAAAATATGCAAAGGTTTAGTGGTACGGTTTAGAGGGTATGCTTTATTATGCATTGCCTGGTCATCAGATCGCGTGCTAAAACTAATAAAAGTACACTGGGCGAATCTCAATCTACGCTAGCCATTTTTGACGATTAATTCTAAACACGAATTTATTAACACTAATCAATCTACACTAAAACCAACAATAATTTTAACTTCATTTCATTGCCACAACCTGTTGGACTAACACAAAAGGCCAATTACAGCCGTGTATTAGTTCAAATATATTACGATTAGAAAAAAGCGATGCTCCTAAATTAAACCCTAGGTCCCTTACCGGCCCTTTTCCTTGGGATTTACGTAGGCATAGTTAAATATAACGGCACTGAAAAATGCCGTTTTTTTTAGTTAAATGAAAAAAGAAAAACCCTCAGCAGACGTCTTCCCTCACTCACGGTTGGAACACTACTCCTCTCTTATCAAGTTCGTTCCTCGCATACCGGATAGAAAGAGGGGAGGGAGAGGCCAAAGGTGCCTATTTCACCAAAGTCACCCCCTATAGCGAAAAAACTAAAACCAAACAGAATAACGGTATGCGGTGTGTGTGACGGGAATGAAAGTATAAGGACCTGACAAGGTATGAAGTTAGTTAGTGCTAGATGACATTGTTCTAGTGGTCAGCTCGTCAAAAATAATAATTAAAAGAGAACACTTAGTCAGAACCCAAATTCTCACTCTAACGACTATAAACTTACCCAAACTGGAAGTCAAAAAACCAATAAATGAAGGGTTGAGTTGATAATTAATTGGATGATTGGGGTAAAAGGAAGAACCGAGATAAGAAAAGGAAAAAAAGTAAGGGGGGAATCCTCCCCCCCGGGTGCCAAGAAAATATTTAAAATTTTTTTTTACTAACAATGAATCATTATCTGGTCTGAAGGTGTACACCTTTCGTTCGATATAATATGATATGATTCTGAATATATGTAAACTCAAAAGTTTATTTTTAGTAATTTAAAAAAAATATAATATTATTATTATTCTGCGGGTAAAGCTTACAAGTTAGAGCACAAATTTTTTGAAAGATTATTCTGCGAAATGAGACTGTGGATTTGAAGAGAATTGCCATAGCATAGGTATGCCGTACTATTGTGGTTATGGTACAATACAATTTTGAAAATGGATGATTTTTAGTTAAATTGGTAATTTTAGTGAAAATGCAAGGTGGAAAAGAGTTTAGAGAGGTATGGTGTTCAGATTGGAAGTATGAACATATTGGAATGCGTGAAAGGAACAGGCAAAAAAATTATATTCTTTAGCCACTCCTTAGGTACTATGGTAACCGAGTCCCCAGAATTGTCACATGAAGTTCATGAGTACGCTAAGACACATTTCCAAAGGAACTAAACCATAGGTCTGCCAATTAAGATGCGGGTGCCAGATGGATAGGTGTGTTTGGTGTGCCAGTAAACAAGTAGGAGACACCGATGACATCATTTCTGAACTGGTCACTGTGGCAGCAAAAGGGCGTATAGGCATAAATGTCTTAGTGACTTTCATTAAGGCGAAGCGTAACTCTGGAGACTCTCTGGAGAGTTTCTTATACTGGTGACTTTAGGCGAGTTTTGGCTCTGAATTTCGGCCAGGTAAATATTGGTTTGTAAATGAAAAACGTGGGTGGTTTCAAGAATCGGAAAAGTTATACTGTTAACGGAAAATTGAGGGGATATAAACAAGTAGGTTTTGAAAGGTGTAGTTCCGTAGATGGGTAAATTACAGGGTTACTTATAGCCTCATTTTACAAGTAAACTATCCCTATAAACTAGAAAATTAGGTTTGTAATTAACATTTTGTGTAACTGTTAGTATGTCTAAGGGTTTATTATATAAGCACAAATAGCGTAAAAAGATGGAAATTTTATGGTTAACAACAGATATGGGAGTATTAAAAAAACTATGTATACTGTTACATTTAATTGTAAGTATTAAGAGCAGTGATAAGGATTGTTGCATAGAACTAACTGTATGGAGTAATTATGTTAGGAATGGTTGTAGTGAAGGGTGGTGGATGCTTAATTACCTATGAGAGACTTTTTTATCTTTATATTTTTTTATAATATATACATTTTTTTCTCCTTGTATTATATATATATATATATATATATATATATATATATATATATATATATATATATATATATATATATATATATATATATATATATATATATATATATATATTGGTAGTAGGAGCTTAATTAAGAACCACTATATCTTTATTTTAAATTTTTTATTTTTTATTAATATATATATATATAAATATATAGATTATATTTTTTAAATTTATTTTTTTTTTTATTATTTATTGTGGCATTAAATAACATTCTACAATGAATCGATGGGATAGGCAATCACAAGGATGTTACCAGCCCCATGATTATACGACCCACGGACCAGATACATAAAGAAAGAAATACGTGATTTACACTAAAAATAAGTTCAAATACACAAGATATAAGTTATAAGTTTAAGTTGGAATGGTGTAGCTTATTAGCCATAAAACATGTGTAATTACTTCACGTTGAGCATAGGGTTTAGAAAACAAATTGGGAATTGATTAAATGGAAGTAATATTTGAGCATTATGATCCTAACAATTACCCTAAATTATATATATATATATATATATATTATATGCTTGACACCAACTATATAGCATAGATTTTAAAAAAAGAACCACAAAAATATTAGCATCAAAAACTATGAAAATATAGTTATTTTTCAATATTATATTGTTATTCCTAATAAATCAATGTGTCCAGTGCTATATGAATTTACTAATCGCTTTTACGTTGAGTTATTAAGGGATTTCAAAATTGTGTATTACGTTTATCAATCAGGTTTTGAATTTTAAAAAATTAAAACAAGTTTTAAATATATATATTTACAAGTTTATGCCACCACTAAATGAACTATAACAAATAACATTTACAAATAGACAACTCTGAGTAAATCTGTAAAAGAGTAAATCTGTTGATATTATAAACAGCTGATTCTGTAAACAGGTGTTTGTATTTTAAAATCTAAGTGCTGAAAAATTATAAAAGCTGGTAGAAATAACAAAGAGGAAGTAATTAGGCTAATAGGATATGAAGAAATATTGGAGGTATATAACATGACGCAAATAATCAATGCTCATCATATTACGTTTTGGTCAGTAACTTTGTTAAAATCAAGATAAAAAAAATAAATTTGCTGAATTAAAAACTTCAGGTTAGAGAGGGGAACAGGCAAAAATATTTTTGAAAAACCATTTTTTTTAGTTTTTGGTGGCCCAGCCCCTTTAATGTTCACAGAGCTATGACCTTATAAATACGGAGATGAAACAACCTCTAGGACCTATGTCCCAGACACGATTTTGAAAAGCTTTATTTGATAACAACTCGAGAGCTCGAGGTACTTAAAATATATTCGACCTAAACGAACTGAACTTTGTCAGTTAAATGGTATATATTTATTGAAATATTTATATATTCATGTATTTTGTTTATTAATTTTAACAAACAACATACCTTTGTGTTATAAAAAACATATAACTGTGATTCTTATATGATTAGATAAAAAAGTAATATTGTATTAGAAATTTTAAAAATTGAATATATTAATAAATAAATACAAGTCTTTCAAAAAAAAACTCTTCCGAAGTTTTCTCAAACACAAATGAAATTATGGCACAATATAAATGTATTCTTATTTAACTTCCTTCAAATCAATTGAAATGCTGGATAGATATTTATTGTATATCAGTTACAAATTTTACTAACATACTCATCTCAAATATTTTTAATGTCTATTTAATTAATAAAATTTTCAGTTAAAATTATTTCAAATTAGTGTTATTCAAGAATAAGTACTACAATAAATCTTACATTAAATTATACATTTACAAAACAAAAAACCAAATCATAATTAAATCAATGGTAGGCGAGACGAATGAAAAACATTAAATAGTGAACACGTAATGTGTAAAATAAAAATAAAGAGTGGCTTTGAATTAAACAAATACATTTAATAATGGTCTTCCGGCCATATTCGCAGTTTACCGTGGCGTTAGGGTGTTCCCCAAAATTTGAGTCAAATCTGAAATAAAAATGGGTGTATTTGATTATAAAATACACACTTTCAAATCACTTTTACATTAGGAAGTAAATATTTCAAAAGCGGTTGATTATTTGCAATATATCATAAACGCCAGGGTATTTATTTGAGTGAATGAATTTAGAAAATTATTGTTATTAAAACGTATTTTAATTATGAATTGTTTTAATAAAATATATATGTTATCTCGTACAACACGTATAATTTTGTCAATTGATGTGAATCTTTTGATCTGTTTTAACTAATATGATACCGAAGAACACCTGAATATTTCATAGTTAAAAATGTATGATAATTTTGGGGGTAAATTGAAAACCAAAATTTTATGTTTAAAAATTATTATTTTTTTTTTTTTAGTAGAAAATATTTATAATAATAACCTTGGGAAAATATGTACATGTAAAAGAAAGAAATGACAAAAGGCAAGACAAAATTGTTTTAACTGATCTCTAAATTTAATGAAAATTCATTATATGTAACGATATACTAACCCCTTCATTTAGCCATAATAGAGATTCATATTAAACAATTTATGGGTTCCTACACCCTTATGAATATTTAGGTTGATTTACAAATTATATTTTTACTGAAAAAATAATAAGCTATTTAAAGGTAGTCTTTATTGCCTCTTCCTAACAATAACTTTAAGGCTATTGTTCTTCTCCTCAGCATGGATTGGTTAAGGCCATGACATTAAAAGTGACATTTTAAATGATATTCATTATCATATCCTAAATTTGTTTGGCAGTTAATGTGGTGGAAGAGTCATTATGGTTGACATGTTCACAATGACATATTTTGTCTAATGTGTATAACTATACACACATAACATAATAATTATAATACTTCACATTTTAATAATAATTGAATAAAGTTCCTTTATATTATATTTTATTTCTCAGAAGGTTACTGTGGTTTTGATACTTTATTTTCAAAGAACTAATTTATCCCAGTGTTGTAAAACACAGTATCAACACTTTCTGTTTTTAGAAAAAGTTAGAGGCCGCATATGTTTCTAATTGAAATTCTATTTATTAAAATTGAAAGAATTTATTTCAAGAAATAAAAGTTGGGGATAGTTTTTTGATAGTGGAAATTGAGAACTTCTATAAAAATGCAAAGTTTTAAGAAGGTAAATATAACATTAATACTAGTATGTTGATTCAAATACACATCACGCAAAAATAGCAACCATAAACATACACAATAATGCCTGTAAAATCCTAATAGTAAATAGATCATTTATTATTTATAATATTAATGTATTAATAATAATAGTTCAGGATATGGTAAAATTAAAGTGAACCAAGTAATAACTGTTTATATCGAAATTAAAATAAATATTAACAATTATGACTACTATGATGAGAGATATGAGTTTAGCGTCAATGTAGTAGCTATATCGACATATACTGGTTTAATTAATTCTTAACAACAAGAAAATAATTAAAACACAATGTCACGTTTGACCTTAATAACAATTATATATATCCAACAGTTTTTGATTGTACTTATAACATATCATACTTACAAATAAATTAAATTATTACAAACACATTTTGCTTAATATAACATACTTCATTTATAATCGTCAATATATTTATAAAATGCTGTCTTTGTTCAATCTTATAACAAAATGGGTTCGTATATATATATATATATATATATATATATATATATATATATATATATATATACAATATAGGTAGTATACAATATAGGGATTCTTGGTCAATACCCAGAGTTGAATACACCTTTGAATAAGTTGACAAAAATAGTTTTCAATCTACACATAGTAGCCACGTAGATAAATATAAAATCATATTTTTAAATTGTGAGTCTCGATCTTTTAATAAGTCTAATTACCGACCAGATATTGAATCATGGTGTCGAACCTATAATAAATCTATGCACCGGTCTCTTAAATGATATACCGAAAATAATATGTATTAAGTTGCCAATCAGTCGATGATACAACCTTGGAGTTGAAAGTTTTGTTTGTTTCTTATGTGTTATGCGCTTTAAAAAAAATATAATATGGCCGTATATCCGTATGAAGAAAAATAAAAATAAATACCTTTTATAGTTCCTACTTTACGTTGTTTAAAAATATGTATTACATACATTTTCAGTTTATACATTCAAATAAAATGTAATTATAATATATTTTATTTATTAGTAATACTTGTCTTTAAATATATTATATAATGTTTTTTTCTAAAATCAGTATAACTTTCTATAACATTTGTAAGGCTGCACGCATTGTTATTGGTTTAAAGATTCCCCAAGCGATACATTCATCTCAGTTGAATACAGATCTTGTCAAGTCTCAAACGACCACTTTGTAAAATGGAGGGTTATCTATAAAATGTGAACCAAATGTGAATAATACAGGATTCTAATGTCAGCATGAAGAAATTGAAAAATCTTTTACATTTTATAAGGTTTTGAATTCATCAGATGAATTTCGGAAGAGAGAATTAATCAAAGTAAGCCATATTTAATAACTGTATGGAGTTATACATTGAATTAAAATTGATGAATCAAAACTTTTTAAAAATATTAATCCAAGATACATAAGTACCACTTAAAAAAATAATAAATGGAATACACATTAAAATTGAATGGAAATATTATGTAAATGTTAATTAACTATTAATATAAAGTTTAAAATTATATAGCAGAAATATATCATTTAAATAAAAACATTTAATAAGACATCCACAAACTAACAGAGAATAAGGTTTTGAAATCAAATGTTTATTTTTTAATCATAAGTGTTTTAAAAAAAACAGTCTTATAATGTAAAAGTACAGACTTTAGAAAAATAAATGTAAAATATATTTGAGTGTAATAATTTTGGTGTAGAGTAACAAATCTTATTTGTGAAAATGTATTGCATAATATTATTGTCTAATATTTAGTTTTCATATGATTGAAGATACAATTGTCATTTGTGTGAATTAGAAGTAATACAGTCCCTATCAGTTATGTTTCTTTTAATTTGTAGATATTGAATCAAAGGAGAGTTAAATATGGGGAAAATGTATTTTTCCTCTTCAAACCTAATGCAGTGCAACTTATCACCCTGTAGAATACATTATAGAATTTATTCATCCCTGTTTAATTTGCCCAACTGTGTCTTTTACTTGTTCTCAACACCTTCCTATCAATATATTTAATTAATCTATTCATTACCATAATTCGTCTCTCTCTCTCTCTCTCTCTCTCTCTCTCTCTCTCTCTCTCTCTCTCTCTCTCTCTCTCTCTCTCTCTCTCTCTCTCTCTCTCTCTCTCTCTCTCTCTCTCTCTCTCTCTCTCTCTCTCTCTCTCTCTCTCTCTCTCTCTCTCTCTCTATATATATATATATATATATATATATATATATATATATATATACAAATTACAAAAGAATTCCCTAATTCAAAGATTAAAAGAATTATTTAGGTTGTAGGTCTAATTTATAGTAACCAGCAATCCCTATTGTTATGCAGATCTGTTTGAGTTTATATATGTATAAGGATTATTAGTTATTCGTGTTTTTTTGAATAAACATTGTAGTTTGTGTGTCGATCTTCGTTTTACAGATACTTTTGTCACTTCTTTCTTAACACTTTTTTTTAAAATTATTATACTTCCTTTATTTATTTCGTTAATTTTGCTTTCATCACTCGAGAAAGGTCTACAATAATAAGGATATTTATGAAGTGGATGCTTTTTTCTTACTAAGAAGAATATATGTTTTCTCAACTCAAACAATAGCCGCTAAAAAGTAAAATAAGATTGTAACTATTCAGGTTGTGAAAAGTTAAATAATATCTATTTAAAACTCAAACACGCTTCACGGAAACGTAAGGTCTAATTAGAGAATACAAATTTATAAAATATTACCTATAAAGGTGTTGTGTTATATGAAGAAAGTATAATTCAGTTGTAAATTAACGTCATACAAATTAAAAAATTGCAATTTTAAATATCATAAGTTGATTTAAATCATTTATTTTGTAATTACTGTCTTAATTTTTTTTATTCCACCAATAGATATAATGTTTATTTGTCTCAGTTACATAAATTCTTATTGTCATTTAGTTTATTGTTTTTATTTAAGAACTTTATATAGCATTTGATAATCTATATTGATGAATGTATAGTTTCTCAAACAAGCGTGTAATAATTTTATATATACCTTCTTTAAAACTTGGAATTTTTTATAGAAGTCCTCAATTTTCATGATTAAAGAACTATCCCAAAACTCTTATTTTTTCATATAAATTCATTCAGTTTTAATAAATAGAGTTTAAAATAGAAACATATGTGGGCCACTAACGTTTTCTTAAAATCGAAAGTATTGCAACTGTTTTAACAATACTACCATAACTAAGTTCTATAAAAGTTAAATATTAAAACCACAGGTAACCTTCTGAGAAATAAAAAAACAATATAAAGGAAGTTTATTAAATTATTAGTAAAGTATGAAGTATAATAATATATGTTATATGTGTATAGGTATACGCATTATAAACCATGTGTCATTGACAACATGTCATGAATTGATTATTTCCACATGAAAATAAACAAAGGTATATATGCCTATAAAGTGGCTTAAAATGGTAATTATTTATATTTTATTGACTAAAATAACTATTAAATTTACTAAATTAGTTTTCAAGGAAATTTCTCAGCGATTTCTATGATTTTATTGGGCTATGTAAAAAAGAAAATAATAACGCTCGTTAGTGTAATTTATTGTTTGTATGTTTTACTCAATGTGGTTGAATTCGGATCATAATGTTCTTTTCAAACTAAGAACCGATTGTAATGCGACTAGTTAATAAATATTATATCACTTGATATCACATACAACACTAATATAGTTAAACCTTTAAAAAAAAGGCGAAATAAATAATGGAATTATACACATAGAAACAAGTGACCTTCATTAGCAAAAAGGGCTCTCCATTCTTAGTTGAATTTCTACTTAGTTAGTAGTAAATAACAGCGTTATTCTTTATCTAATCATAACTTTACTACCAAAAGTATTTCATACTCGATTTGTTGTATTCAGAAAGTTATTACATAATTCAGACTGTTTATTATCACTTACACAAAATATTAAACTTTCCTAATTGCTTCCTTTACATCTCATTGCAATCGGGAAATTATACGTTGGAAGTAATTAAAACTATCTCATTACGATACCAATAACTTTAAAATAGTATAAACATAAATTTTGCTAAACTTCTAAATATCATCATTACTTGCTTTTAAGTAAGATCCTTTCTATAGTACTTTAAATTATGCAATTATTTTAACTGATTTCGTCGTTCATTCTATATGTATTATATTTAGTACATGATTATTTATATTATTTTGATAGAACTACAAATATTTTATTTCATCATAGAATATCCCAAGCGTTTCTTTAAGTTTTCAGTAAATATATATTTTAAATTGTAGGCTATCCAGTTGAAAAATGAAACGATAGTTTGAGTAATTTCACAACTCGCACCTCCATTTTAAATATTAAATGCGTATATCAGTTAACTTTTGGCTAAATAATTGGTTTAAAATCAATTTCTTTTTTTCTTTATATAATTTAAAAGATTCCTCTGTATAGTTAAACTTCTAATATTCCTACAACATATATGTTACCAACATTGTATGGATGTGATATATATATATATATATATATATATATATATATATATATATATATATATATATATATATATATATATATATTGTATTTTTATTTTATTTATTTAACCCACGTTGTTATCAGATTGAAATAAAAACAGATTTTATAAATATTTATGCGATATTCAATAAATTGTGTCATATAAAGCAATATCTGTATATAATAGTTTAATTTGTTTTAAGTATGATATGTTATAATAAGTACAATCAACCATTGTTAGATATATAGAATTACGCACATGACGTGCAGTTATTGTAAATAAACATTTTATTAATGTAGTCTACATATATGTAAAATGCTATAGTTATTCAATAAATATTAGTTTATAAAATAATCAATATATCATATAGAAAGATTATTTGATGTTGGGTTAAACAGACGTTATATGGTAAGGAACAATTAATTTCTAAGCAATATTTAAGAAATTATAAACCTTTAAATTAATTTCGTTAGTAAATTTCACGTTTACGTATTGGATTAAAACGTGATAGAGGGGTTCTTATAATATTTAAAATTTCATTAGAAGCCTTAATGTAAAATATAATTTAAAAAATGTCAAAAATAAAGTAACACTACAGAATGATGGATGAGAAAAAAGAATATTGCACTATTTTTATTCCATAAAAGACATGTTCTCTTTTCTCTCTCTCTCTCTCTCTCACACACACAGTCTATAATTATACAGTTGGATTTTTTCATGATAATATATTATAGTACTGCTGGTATTCTTGTACATAAGATTAATTATATGATATTACAAAAAATAATCAAATACACAACAGTTATGTATACCATTTGGTACATGGATTTTCTCAGTATCCCCTGACGGTATCATATATAACAAAAAAAAAATAAACGTTGTAATTAAAACATACAAACCAAAAACTTAAACTTTTAATTTTTACTCTTTAAGGCCAATTAAATTCCAACTTTTTTTCTAGCTAGATCTAAAATTATAGCATTATGCACTATTATATATATGACAATTACGAGAGTAAAAAAATTCTGCATTAGATGTAGATATATCTGAAAATATATATCATTACCACCAACACGACGAGATAATATACGGTAACACTATTGTTTCTGGAGGAAATATTAATTCAGTGAATTCAGAAGATTTGATTTGTTTCTGTTTTTCTTGTGACGTGTACCATTTATAATATGGTTTTCGATATATATATATATATGGAAGGTTATTAAAGATTTAGTTTAAATGTTTTTTCATAATTATTGATTTTTCACATTATTAATATGGTCTAATAGAAGACTTGTATTCAATACTGTATTAGTGCATGACGTTTCTGGAGTATAAATTAACTGGTGTTAAGTATTTATAAGCGTTGAGCTTACAAGATAACATAGATAAATAACTTTGAGAAATCTGTATTGACAAACAAAAAAAAACTAATTTGTCCATAAAAGTTACACATGGATTACGTTACATTTTGTTCAAACTGTAATACTTTTTTATTAAATGATCACCAAGCCGGAAGATGACACAGCCAACGGGTAGTCAGTGATGTCTAATTTTACTCAATATCATTATGGAAAAAAATTATAGAAGAAAATCATTTATTCTTTCGATTAAAAACCAAAAGTATATCGAAGGTATATGGGCTACACTTTTGTCATTTGACAAGAAATAGTGATTTTTTTTTTTAAATTGCCTATTAACACTTTTAATTCAATCTTATTAACCATGGAAAAAGAGGTCAATACAACAAACTTCGATTGCGCTTGAGTCTTTAATTATATGTACGTTCTTAAGCCATCGTTTTACAAAATACATAAACATGCCGACATTACATAAATTATGTCTTTATCCATATTAATAGTTTTAAGGTAGAAATAGATTAATTCTTCATTGAGGTAATAATATTCATTCCTACAAAAAGAGTCTAAACTAATGAGCTTTGAATGACAGCTAATTCGTCTCGTAAATATGTTTTTGCATGAGCGAGTTACATGAAATCATTAGATTGACCTATACAAAAATAGCAATGTTTATAGACAGTTTGTTATTGTAATCAAAAAGGTTATATGATTATTATATATAAAATTTGAAATTGAAGTCAGGTACATACCTTTCGATGAAAGTGCATTTATTAAAATTTGGCCTAAATATATTCAGAAAACAATTACCTAAAGCCTAAACTACTGTCACTTAAAAGCATTCCAATTACACAAAACATATTTAATTTACACTAAAACCACCACATCAAATTCAATTTCCATTCCAAGAGAGGAACCATGTGTTACTGTCAATATACAAGTAGCTAGTGAAATGTGTCTGGTAGTGTTGTGACTTAATTTTGTGTGTAACCAATCGAATTACATACAACTGATGACATTAAAATTCACACGGCTTCAAATATTAATTTAAACAAAAGATCGACTCGGAGTATGTGTATGAATGGATAATAGAAAAGAAAAAGTATAATAAATTCAAACCAAATGTGCCACTTAGTTAGTTGCATGAACACACGCCATAAAAATTCTTAAAAAGCAATATCATATTACGACCTAAAATGACATCTGTATGTAATGACAATATTCATAAATAAAACTTAGTCCACAATTATTCCAAATAAATTTAATAATTAAGTATTGTTTAATTACCAGAATATATTTAATTTGCGAATTCTATAAGTAAAAACACGGCATTTATTTGAAGGTGTAATAAATAAGTATTATTTGTTTGTTTCTTTAATTATAACAATCCCTTAACCACAATATTTATCCAACACATTTGCAGAATATATAAACTTAGTTGAAGGCCAATAATTTGAATATAAATTATTTTGACGCTGTGCTTTACTCATTGAGACAGTCGACTCCTTTTAAGCGACAATGAAGACAGTCAAATCGACTTTGGTGCAACACTTGAAATTGTTTACATAATTGAGTCTGTCGGCTTATTGTTTTTATCCCCCTTGATTCTCTCTCGACTAGCTACTTTTTGGATTTTGTACTCGTAGTACCTTACATTTATAAATACCTAAAATCTCTGGAATGTATAAATCATCTCTCATTAAATTAATATCTTTTCGTAGTGAATGGTATTTAACGTATTTAATATTCTAAATTCTATTAAAATGATTCTCTTTTTATTTACTTTCTAAAACCGATTCTGTTCTAGAATCGTTCCATTTGGAAAAGTTATGTTTTAATTCAATTAATTTTTCAAATTATTTATCATCATTCTTACAATATTTAAATGTAAAACACTTTCTCTCAAATATGTATAAAAATAAAACCTGGAAACATACTTAGAAGTTATTTAATAATGAATTCAATGTCAAGTTGTTTAAATTTCAAACTTAAATTAAATTATTTTTTTCGGAAACAATTTCAATATATTAAGAGTTTAATTCTTCAAAACATGAACAGCAACCCACACAAAAAAAAACACTCGTATCATTTTTTTTCAAAAACTACATTTAACTACACTTATCGTTTAAACAACAACAAACTCATTAAATTATATTATTACAATGACCATTATAAGTTATATATTTATAAAATATTTACATTTATTTTAAAAATTGAATTACATGTCCCCTAAAATATAAGTTTAAAAAATGTAATATTTCCTAACTTTTAAACAACAATTTTGGATGACAAGTAAAAACTTTCAAGATGTCAGACATAGTTTACTTTAGGTTGCAGTGTTACAAGTTTAACAGGATGATAATGTTAAGAGAAGTAAATGTTTTACAAGCCTTCTGCACACAGTCGCTAAACGTATGTATTATAATTTTTTACAATTTCATTGAACACAAAAAACGGACTACGCACTTGATGATTTGGTATAAAACGTGAATTGAGTTATATGTAAAAAATTGTCTTAATTTACTAACTGACTTACTAATTTTATTGCAATTTCGAAGTTATTATTATTACAATTATTTTTAATTTCAATTTTATATACAATAGTGACATATTTAAATTACCAATAACACGTATAAACAAATAAGTATTTAATATCAAATAAGAAATTAAACATTTCTTTGTTAAAAATACGTTTATGAGTACTGTATTTTCCAAAATAAAAATCTATCATATAAGATGTGATTTCAAAGCAATTTTTTATATTTATGATTTATTATTTTGGATAGCTCAACTTAATTAGTCCCCTCCGTATGTTTAACAAACCACTAATACTAAATATTAATATAATCATTTTATTCCAAGTTAATTATTTAAAATCATTTAGAATTTATAATTAATAAAACATGGTTAATTTGGATCTCCTATTAATTGTTAGAAATACTTTTATGAGTACTGTATCTCCAAAATCAAAATCTATCATATATGATGTGATTTCAAAGCAATTTTCTATATTTATAATTTATAATTTTTGATAGCTCAAGTTAATATTCCCCTCAATATGTTTAACAAAAAATTAATAATAACTATCTATATTATCATTTAAACAATTTATTCCTAATTTAATTGTAAAACAACATGTAGACTTTATAGTTATTAAACAAAACATGAGTAATTAAGATGCCGAACACTCTTTCCTCTGCAGTGAACCATAAACTATTTAAGTATGCACCCATTTCAGTAAAAAACTTAACCTAAATAATAAGAAATTTCATAAGTTAAATCTCTGAGTTTATAAATTAAAGAGGTAAGCTACTATATTGAAAGTATATTAAGTATATTATGAAATTCAATTCTAATATTACAACTTGAACGCTGTCAAATACTCAAGTAATTATGTCGTAAAATGGAGGGAAATATTAAAGCAATATTCCATTTCAAAACATTTATTTTAGTGTTCCAATTTATATATCATCTCATCTTGGTGTTTTATTACATAAAAACACTAATTTTGTTAGCACATGTGAGCAATGTAGTATAATTGCAATGTCATTCGTAAATTCCAATTCCGTTACAAGCTCAGGTCATGTACAACTACAACCAATTGCAGAACTATTATTTTTGACCTAATTGTAATCATGACTTGGTATTTTTCCAAGACGGACCGAAAGTGTATCCGTAGATATATTAATATTACGGATATATATAACACATGCAATAATGAGCTTCATGTTATACGGGACATATATTGAAAGTTGTAAGGGAAAAGAAAATCCTGAGAATTTTGAGTAAGTCTTTTATTTTTCAAATTCTTCACTACTGACAAAGTGACTTTTTGTAAAATGAACAAAATTCAAAATAATTTTACTCTGATAAGTTTTATATATACTTAAACATTGTATATACGTGTTGTTTCCTTTTCATCATTCTTTTAAATCTATCTATCTTCCAGCCTCACTTTAAATAAGCTTCTGCTCAATAATACTATGCTGTGTATAACAATAAATATGCTTTCTTCTAAATTAACTTAATTTTATTCATTTATATTAGATGGAGAGATTCTTCCCGTAGAAATCCAAAAATTCTATGCATATGTTTAAATATCCCGAACTCTGCCAACGGGTACTATACTAATTATATTATTTTTAGTTTTAAGCTGAAGGTAATGCAGTTTTCGTCTCTTATTTATATAGTCGCTGTAATTGGTTGAAAAAAACAGGATAACACAAGAAAGTAATTAATTATGAAACCAAAAATAAAATTATGTACTGATAACTCACAAACCTAGGTTCAACGTATTATTCTAATATATTTTTTATTACAATAATTTATATTTTACGATCCTTTCTTACTTATGTCATTATATGTCAACCATTAAAAAAGATAATGTTACAAAAATGTTTGATTTTTAAGAGATTATTACTTATAAATCCTTATTTTTTCATCTAGCTTTATCAATGTTAAGTTACATTTTGATTTAAAAGAGATTAAGGCAGGTGTTCCGCAGGGTAGTGTTTTGGGACCATTACTGTATCTCCTGTATACCAGAGATATTCCTACGCCAAGACTCCCAGATACTTATATTGCTACGTTTGCTGATGACACTGCTGTGCTATCTGTAGGCGATACAATTGAGCAGTCAACTGGAAAACTGCAAGAAGAAATAGATTATATAAACAGTTGGGCCCAAACATGGTGCATAAAACTTAATGAATCTAAGTCAGTCCACGTTAATTATACAAATAAAAAGATACATAATCATATTTATATTATCGTCAATGGTACTGTGATCCCACACTCTAACTCAGCGAAATACCTAGGCATGACTCTGGATGCCAAGCTTCGGTGGAAAGAGCATGTTAAAAAGAAATACAATGAACTGAACATCAGGTTGAGAAAGATGTATTGGCTGTTGGGCAGAAAGTCCACGTTATCCCTGCACAACAAGCTAAAGCCATATAAACAAGTGCTGAAACCCATATGGACTTATGGCATACAGCTATGGGGATGTGCTAGAAATGCTAATAGGCAAATTATTCAGAGATTCCAAAATAGAATTTTGAGAATGATAGCTAATGCACCATGGTATGTTCCTAATTGCGATCTACATAGGGATTTAAAAGTGACCACTGTTGCTGAAGAAATTAAAAAATGTGCTCAAAGCCATGAAAGACGGCTAAAAATTCACATTAATGAGGAGGCGTGCAAGCTTCTCAACAACGATGAACTTCATAGAAGACTCAAGAGGACTAATCATTTTGAGCTGACATCATAGATCAACATACTAGGAGCGTAATGGGTTAACCTGGACTAAATATTACATGTTATGTTGTCAGAATTACATGTTATGTTGTTAGATTTAAGCTGATTGTTAGTTCTTAGAACTAGTTGCAGTAAAAATAAAGAAAAAGAAAAAAAAAGTTACATTTTGGACTTAATTTTATATTCGGATTATTTATACCAAATGAAGTTGCTTGAAAATGAATAACTTGCATAATATGAATTAAATTGTGATATACCAAACATTGTTATTTATTGATAACAATATTTTATACAAACACGCAAAATATATTATTGAGTATGAAATATTTTCATCAATCATTTGTTTTTATTCTTACCTATAATTGTAGTAATTTGATGTCAAATGTTGGGTTTCGTATATTCAATTATTTTATTATAGCCTTATTAGTTTATTATAACACGTATAGCAAACCAACTTATATGGTTAGCCGCCCTGAAGTACCAGATAGTAATAGTATAAAATGTTAGAATTTAAATAACTAGTTATGATGTGAAATAGATAATAAATGTAGTAACAAAATGCATATTAATATGTAATAAATATATTTGTGAAGTTGTACAGTAACTCTGAGTCCAATTTATAGTTTACATCTTATAATAATTTGTGTTCTTACAACACAATAAGAACACAAAATTAATTCACCTTTGTTTCTAATAAACAAATAGATAACATAGGATGGTACATTCGAACTTAGCATAGTTTTAAATAATCATTAAAAATAACAGAATATATAATACATTAAACATTTTTAAAATAAATTTGATGATTATCAAATTCGTCTTACTAATTAGTTTAAGAATTCCGTGGTGTCTTTTACTGACCAAGTAGGTAGTTGTAGACTAATTAAAACGAAAACGAAGTATTTGGCGTCGATATTACGTTACGATAAATTGTTTTACATATACTGTTTTCATGTTAATTAGCATGTAATATTATTAATTTAGAAAAACGAAGATTCACAAACAACTAATAACAATGAACAATGTTATTATTTTAGATGGAAATACGTACGTTCATTTGTCATTAGTTGTGACAAGATCCCACCCACTTCTGTCTCGCATTCACCCATACAAAAACCAAACTGAAGACAAATAGTCAACAATGCAGTTGGTCCATCAATCACTTCTGAGTATTAAGATAAGATACAAACCACAATGTCAATCAGGCGTCATTAATCATAAGTTAATTATCTATAAATGTATAATAGACATTGTACCAAACAAATTCAGCGACAAAACTCAATATTCTAATAGTAATATTAGTAATATCATACATTATAAAATTAACCTTTAATATTTTAATAAAATACTACTTTGATTGCAAAATTGTTGCCATCTGTTGTTAAGTACCTTTTCATAATCTGTATTTTGAAGCAAAGTTTTTTTTCAATGGATATGTTTACAAGTTCCAAGTTATTTATGTAATCTGGACTGTACATATCCATTTTAACATCTTTTTTTTAAACAGTTTGTATAGAATTACGTTGAACCAGCAACTTTATATATATATATATATATATATATATATTCTATAATTTCTTAAAATAGGTCTAAAAATTAATTTATTTCTTTAATAATTAATTTTATAAAAATGATAATTTTCAGTACCTTAGACTGGTCAGGAGTTGGTTTAAATACTGGTATATATTTACATGGAGTTTTAATACTCCATGTGACCTAAATATGGTACTTCTTTTCAAAGAACATTTATGTCTATTTAAATTTTAAAATTAGACTCCTGAAGTCAATCAAAAAGTCATAAAATATTTGTAAGCTATATGTAACTGAAAACTGGTTAAATAGATTATTAAGTTATGTAAATATACTATAATATTTAATATCTACGACTATATTGTTGGTAGAAAGGCTTTCTTAAAAATCATAATGTCTAGTTTTGTTGCAATTACCTTCTTCTATTATATCGTTGTGTTAATTTCCGCTTGATTAAATCCCTGTGATAGATCTAAAGTTGTATAGTATTGAGTTTGGTTTAATTCGTCACAAATATCGGTGACGTTTATTAATAGATATCTATCAACAATCATGTTTCTGTTAATTGCTTAAAATCTATCACTACTCTACATTTTTGTTTACATGTTGTGACGTTTATTTTGCTATTATAAAAACTGAAGATTTCCATGGGAAAACGGAAATTTGTATTGTTTTTATAATTCATCATGTCTTTTATTTGATTTAAATTGTTTATATTAATTGGGAAATACTTTTTTGTATAAACAGACATTTCATATGGTGTTCTAATTTATTATTTTTTCGAGATTAGTGAAGTTTAAATCCATTACAATAATATTTTTACAACATATTCAACATTTGGAATTAATTATAAAACTTTTTACCAAAGAGATTAATATCATTAATAATCTATCGAAATCTCTATTTTTCCTAGAAGAAATACAATACCTGCAACAAATTATTTCTGTTGTTGGAGCAAAACTCCAACCGAAGAAAATAGCAGTCATAAAGCACTTCCCACTCCCAAAAAACTGTAAACAGTTAAGGAGTGTTTTAAGACTTGAAAATGTCTATAACGATTCCTTGACCATCAAACGGAAATAGCTGCACCATTGCAATATTTTTTTAAAAAGGAAACTTTTTAAAGACTTCTAACGAAATTAAGGAACAGTTTTGAAAGAGATAATTCTAAACCATTTATTGCCAAATGAGCGATTCTTCATACAACATGATTCAAGTGATAGGGCGTTAGTGGCTCAAGCATATAAGTTAAAAATAATAAACAGGGTTATAGCTTATACAAGTAGAACTTATAAGGGCTTTGAAATGATTTACAATGAATTAAAGTACAGCGGGGGAAATTGATAGGAGGCGTTAATTTTTTATAATATTTAGGAGGATAAATTTAGGTAACCAGTTAAACATAATTACAAAACAAAAACAATAATGTATATTTATAATTGTAAACTCCTAAATCCAAAATTGGCTAGATGGGATATATTATTTCAAAAGTACGTAACATAACATTTCAACATTGCAATGGTAA
Organism: Aphrophora alni; assembly: GCA_963513935.1. Lineage (NCBI taxonomy): Eukaryota > Metazoa > Arthropoda > Insecta > Hemiptera > Aphrophoridae > Aphrophora > Aphrophora alni. The sequence goes on from OY740770.1 coordinate 33,929,244, forward strand.
AGATAATGTTTGACAGATTTTCTTAGTAGAAACCATGAAGACAATTAATATATTGACGAATAGGAGCAAGGAAACATAATCGAATTTGAAGAATAAACAAAACCATTATAATAAAAGGGCACACAACTATTTAGAATTGTTAAGTTATATCAGAGGGATGATTTAAAACTAACAATATTAAAAAATAATTTAAACATGGTTAATAACAAAAACCAAGTAGAGATAGGTTAACGAAAATAAAAAGTAATTTTTTCTGATTAGCCTAGATAAAAGTAGTTGTATACTGTGCATACCTGATAAAACAATAAAATCAATACTATTTACTATTTATAGCTATTTTGACATATCAATGTAAACAAAACATGATAAACGTTTAAGGAGATGTTTACATCCTTGTAATATAAAATATAAAAAATCAATCAAAAAGTTATTAAAATCTGTGATAAATGCCAGAAATGTATCCCATATGGTATTCACCGAAATAGCGAGATGAACTATATTGTGCCGGAACCAAAAGGGTTAGAGTAGATTTACATGGTCCTTTACAGACAGTTGTAGGAAGCGTAAAATAATTTTACGTGGTCGTTCACGTGTTTACAAGATATGTTAAAATGTAATTTAAAACACCGGTCCCAATTTTACGCTAAATAATTAGAAAAAAAAACATTTTGGCTTTTTAAAAAAACCAGAAGCGATATTATGCAATAATGAAACCTAATTTACATCTCAAAAAATGTAAGCAGACATTACAAGAGCTAGGAAATAATGTAAAATGCACCAATTTTCCTGATCCGTAATTCAACCTGGCAAAATGGAATGTGGCAGATAAGCAAGTTTTAGCGATTATCCCTATATGGAAATCATCAACAATGGTTCAATGTATTACAGGAAATGGAAGGCGTGCCTAACGCAACATACCAAGAGACCATAGAAATGACCATGTATGAAGAGCAATTAGCGTCAAACCCAAACGCGTATTTAAGGAATGTAAAATAGTTAGAGTACCAATAGACGATAATAAAATTACAACTAAGAATCTTCGAAATACCGTCATTCATAAAAGACCAGTATAATAAAATGAATTGCGTAACAGAATATGGAATTGGTAAATTAGTATTAGTTAAGACTCTAATTGTTTAGTATTATATTGCTTCTTTCAACTTTATATATTATTTATGTTGTAGTTATAGATTATTTATTACATAAGGATTGGTCATTTATGATTAGGAATATATTTACTATTATATAGTGACATTACCAATAATAATTTGTATGATGATAATATTTATAATTTAAAAAACTGAAACCCCTACCTAATGTTTGGTAGAATAAATTGTGTCAAAAATAAAAAGCTTTTGCTTCTTCCCAAAACTGTTGAAATCGAAACTAAATTCACAAATAATGCTGAATATTAGGAACATAATTAAAACAAATGTTTAAATTGGCGAAAGGTGTTTTACAACATGTCTAATTATTCATTGTAACTGTTAAGATCTTCAAGCCAAAACTCAATCTTAAAGCCAAGTTAAAATCTTCAAGCCCCTAAAAATTATTTTAGGGGCTTAAAAAATTTGTACATCAAAAGTTAAGAAATTTCTTAAACAATAGGAATATACAGAATCCCCAAATTCTATGATGAAATCAGTTATCAAAATATATGAATATTTTGGTGAAATAAAGAAAATTTAAACAAAAAATAGAAAGTGTAAAATGTCATGGGGAGTAAACCAATGAAATAAATGAAATTTTGTAATGTCAAAGTAGCTATCTTTTTAAACAAGCAAAGTAGAATTAGAAAACATAAATACATATCAAAATTGTATTATGTGAAAGTGATAAAGATCACATAATCATGAGTACACTTAAACAAATTTAAATCACACAACTAGAATTTCAGAAAGATAAAAATATCCAAAGATATATCTAACAGCTCAATAAATTATTTGTCTTATATTTTACCCGAAAAGAAAGTGTGAAAAAAACCCTGAATTTAGAAGCGCATCAGACGTAAAGACAATAGACTGCAACTGTGCAAATTTCAAATAACAATTATAGAGTTAAAGGCCTTTTGATTACTAGATTTCGCATGTGTTTAGTAGGGACGTGAGCGCTTTAATACGTAATCTTAAATTCGAAACTAAAACGAGATGAAAGAAGAAGAAGGGGCAACAATTATCAGTAATTAAAAATTCTAAATCTTAACAGGAATATGACTTATATAGATTTCTAGAATAAAACAAAATAAATTTTAGGTGTGTAAGATTAAAAATGAAATCCGCAGATCCCGCGCCAAACCACGACGTACACGGATCCACTTCCAAATGACAGTGCTGCAGGAGGATAATAAAATAAATATTGTAAGAATAGTAAAAAAAGAAATCAAGATGAATAAAATAAAACAAACATATATTAATGCAAATAAAAATGGTAAGAAAAACGTCCTTTTAAAATTTAATTATATGAAACTTGAAGAAGAGTAAATTCCTCAACTAGTGTGGAACACTTTAGGTGTAAGTTTTTTCCATAAGCATGACCAGGAACTACTTTTCGAGTACTCGGGTTTTTGGACATGCATTATACGATCAATCTTGATTTAGGAGACGCACCGTAGAAGAATCTCTAGATTTAGGAGACCCGTAAGTAAAAAAACTTTTAATTCGATTTAATTCTGTAGGTTCACTATGTCAAAGTAGAATTTTAAAACCAGAAAGTAACAAAAAATCATTATAATGTAACAGAACAAAATTTTTATAAGTAGAAACAGGAAATTAATCACGATAAAAAATAAATTTAATTTCAACAAATAAATTTCAACTAGCTCTAAGGAAAAAGATAAATCTTTAAATTATAGTAAAATAAATATTTTTATGGAAATTTAATTTTGAAATTAATAACGAAAACAATCCGCTGGTTGTGATTAGGTATAGAGGTAAGTATCATAGATTTTATTATTTTTTTATATATAATTAGGTTTAAATTAAGAAAAAATTATATTTAATAAATTTACGTTTCTTTTAACAAGTCAGTTATTTTTAGTTATATACCTTATTGAAAGAAAAAAAGAATCCAACGATCTAAAATAATGTTTTCGAGTTAGATTTAAGGTTTGTCACCAAATTATATGAGAATAGTAGTTGTTGTAAATTTTTAAGAATCCCATGACACTGAGTGTTAATTAATAAATTAAAAAGGTTGATAAAGCTGGAAGTTTAACAAATTGGGGAAGGGGGGGGTTATATTGTGTCTTAGTTGCTGAATAATTTGAAGAAGTCGTACAGACTAGATCGGACTATGATCTTTTATAAAATTAAAAATATACTAATTAAAAGTACGTAATCTATTGAAAAAATCTCCGTTAATTTATGAATTGATTTTATGTATGATGTTATGTATGATTTTTATATGATGTTAAGCGAATATGAAGCAACGGTATAGTTGTAGTCGTATGTTGTATTTTCCTTTTCTTCGTTGTTAGGATCCTTATTTTGTTTAGAACGAGCTATTTCCCAGATACCTATATATTCTATGTAGATCAATAAAAAATATTCACTTTAAAATGTTATCTTATAATTCCGACAAGGTTCTCGAGGTTCTTTGTAGGGTTCTTTAGAACAGAAAAGCCTCAAGTGGATGTGCAACAATAATCTAAACACTACAGAAGGAAAAGTGACACCGCAAGGCGTGGGTTACATATTACTTGTGTGATTTATCATAGCACATTTTTTGACAGCTTTGGGATTAGAATCATTACACTCCACCTTTTCCGTGCTTTACATATAAAAAAGTTCGGTCATTCATTGTTACAACTTTTCTGACACCATGAATTTTTTTATATTAATAAACAGAATGTGATTATAAAAATGGATTTAAAATTGAATATTTAAACATAACGTAAAGTTTACATACCTTCAAAATTTTTGATATAATTTTCATTTCTTAATTTTTTCTTTATATATTTATAACACAAAATATAAAACTTTTACCTAATTTATAAGATATCAGTGATAAATAACTAAAATTTTCCTTTACCATTATTGTATGGGTATTACATCAAAATAAATTATGTTTTAATTGATTTATAATCTCGTCATTGCTAGTTTTTAATTTACGTTTTTGTTTTTTAAGGTTTAAATAAACGTATTGATTCTTAGTACTATTTATCTCAAAAGAAACCAATTGACAAAACAAGAGTTAACTTTTATTTTTAAATTGTGTATTTTATTAAATATTATTTTTCAGCGTAATACAAATAATGTAAAACTAATTTAGATGCCTAAATATACATAAATAATTTGATGATAGATTATGATAAATACAGAGGACAACAATTAAATTAGATAAAAACCAATAGAATATAAAACAAACCACAGATCAAAATTTGATTAATAATAACCATTATGAATGTATATTGCTAATAACGTATTTATAACAATATACGTGCATAAGAAATTGTATATATATATATATATATATATATATATATATATATATATTGTGTAGAAAAACAAATTGAGAATAACTTCTTTTTCTTTTTTGTTTTTAAATCTTAAGAGCTCATATTTTACACAAATAAACGACCATTAAATTGTGTGGTAAGTGTGTAACTTATCTTTATGTGATAGTTACTCCATCTGTCTCCAATCTAAGATCTTCCATTAAAGTCATTATCAGATTGTAAATTCTAATCTAGCTTGGTTTATAGTGTGTCATGTATCAAAAAGATTCTCCATCGATATACCAACGTTTACTTAGTTTACTGGTACAAGATGAGCTGAAAATACGTTTCAAATAATAACTATTTTTTCTGATCTTTTTTGACACTATATATAAGAATGTTGGGCTTACAAACATAATTTAAAAAGGTTGTGAAATTATTTATCTTTAACAGAATATAATAGTTTCTAAGCTTAAACTTATAATGGTATTTAAAAAAATAGAAATATGCACTCCTAACACACATACACCGAAATTTAAAATACAAACACAATAATTCCAGTGATTTCACTTTCTTTAATATCAGTCCTGATGAAGTCTTTTGTTTGTTAAATTTATCATTTCCAATGTTTCCGTTCACTCCATCCTCCTTATATCTCGCTTTTCCAATTATCATGCAACTTATATAAAATAGCTTTGATTAAATTGAAAATATTATTTTTAAATTAATTAACTGTTTTATTTTTTATTCAGAATTTAGAGAAATTTATCACTAATTAAAATTTGTTTTAATTATGGTACTAATTATCATTAATTAGTTAGATATACTTTTAATTATCATCAAAATCACCAATGTTGTATCTCAATTAATCTACATATGCAAAAATTACATTAAATTATTCATATACATGTCAATTAATTACATATTAACGCAGTTTTGTGTTAGGTAGAAGTTTACGAAAAATGTTTATTATGCCAGTAATTCAAAACTATTTTAATTTTGTTTATAAAACACAATTTATGACACTTAATTTAATAACGTGTTTTCAAATTAAGTATTTGGAGTAAAGATTCTCCCTTGACAATATCTATATTATGAAATAACAAAATTACAACAAAAATAAAATGTGGGTGTTTTAGTAACAATATCTTAGATTACGTCATTTTAATTAACATCTCTTCATTATTAGCTCCAATGTTTGCCTTTTATTTGAGTGTAGGCTACACAGTAAAAGTTGACAGGATCGTAGTTTGAATATATTTCACTGCGGGTAATCTCATAACATTTCACCACTAACGTGTCTTATTGTAGACCAACATCGAGCAAAGCTTATTTTTAAAATACACTTATGTTGAGCTATGTATCGCTGGTTTGTCAATAAAAATTAATAAATAGAAGTGGAATAAAAACGATTGTTGGTCATAATGAGTCAAATGTTTTAATACACGAAATGTGAAAATATAAGAAAAGGGAGGGGAATAGGGGATCTTAAGATTTAATATATAAAAAAAGTTTCATTGAACAAATAGAATGGCTAATTTGAATGGCATCGCTCATTACCGATGTACTGTATATATTATATTTATTGTTATAACATTTCCAGGTGTATTATATGATCGCTTCTTATTCTTATAATTAGATATGGTTTGTACAATACCTAAAACATATCACCCTAAGCACATACATATTCTAATTAAGAGCCTCTATTTAATATAATTAAAAAATATATATATTTACAATAAATTTAATTAATTTAGCTTTTTTTAACAAAATTTTAAATCCTAAAAAAAAAAACTTCATTTTTTTAAACGAACTTATAATATTTGAAGAGTGAACAGAGAATATTATTATTATTTAAAATTTTAATTGTGTAGAATTACGTAAATTTTATTGATCATACATATACTTTCGTCCCATTGTAAAGTTATGTTTAATTTCTTTAAAACAATTGTGGTACATATATTGGAAATACAAATTTCCTAATTCAAAACGTACTATTTCCCTACCTTTTCATTTAAGTAAATGAAATCGATTTAAGTAAACTAAATCGAAGTTTACTATTTCAATATTCTTATATTTACATTTATGTTTTCATCACAGAAATGATGAATTTATGAGGAAGTAAACAAAAGAGAACTCTACGATCCATTGTATCTATATTTTTTTTCCCTTGTAAACTTAAATCAAAAATTTGTATTTAATAATTTGTCCAAATCGTTCTCGTTACATATAAATTTTAAAATGTCTTCAACAATATTTATGTATAATATATACTGTAATAGAATATATAAATATGTTGAATGTTCTGATCTGAATTCACAAACATGTTATATTTACTTCAATGGACCATTTTCTTTGTAAGACTTATGCCATGATAACTGACAGATATTAGGATCAGTCATGAACGTAAACATTGTATAAATATTTTGTACACACTAGTTATTCTCTTAGTGGTGAGTTACAAGTGTTCCGGTTTAAAAGAAATATCTCCATAATCTATTATTTAAATTTGTAATTAAATTTTAAATTAAGATATATTACACCACAATCAAAGATCGGTTTAGTTCAATGTTGTCTTTCCTTTTCGTCGTTCTTAGGATGCATACTAAGTTTGAAATGAGCCATTTCCACAGATGCCTATATATTGTAGGTAGCTAAACTTATAATCTTTAGTTAATAATGTCACAAAACGTGCCCCGACAATAATATACCTAAAGTGTGAGGTTATTTATAGGTTACTTGTATAATGCTTGTTAAGACGATAGTTTCTCGTATGGATGTGCGACAATAATCTAAACACATCAAAACGACACTGCAAGGTAGGGGTTACATATTCCTTTTGTGATTTATCAAAGCACATTGCTTGACAGCTTTGGGATTTGAATCATTACACTCCACCTTTTGCTTGCCTTACATATTAAAAACTTTGGTCCTTTATTCTTCCAACTAATCTGACACAATAATATTTTTAATTAATAAATGTGATATAATATTGAATTAAAAATTCAAAACTTAAAGTAATGTAATATTCTTTTACCTACATGATTTCAGGAATTGATTTATTGGGTTATATATCCAAATGCACTTATAAAAAAAAATAAAACCTTAACTAATATGTAATAGAACAAAAGGAGTTTACTTTTTATTTTTAATATTGTGTAATTAATAAATAATAAAATTTTCAGAGTAATTAACCTAATTAAAAATTAAAAATTGGATTCTATAAATTATGTCAATAATAGGATTTCTCTAAAATAAGCCGTGGATTACAGCAAGTCAAAAAATAATCGATAAATACTGGGATCATTGAACCTCTTCTTCTTACTAGTTTAGACCGATGCAGTTAACCATTGCAAGTACTCATTATATTTACGCACAGAAACATACACAACACTTATGACACGGAATGTGTTTTCGTTCTTTGTGTCTAAACTTAATAATGAACAGATCATAATGGCAGAAGTAACTTGAGAGAATTTGTAATAAGGAGTGTCTCTACTATACTTTGAAACTCAAATGAGATTTCTGGTTTTGACAATAATATTTCTTTGTATATATATATATATATATATATATATATAAAAGGATAGAATTTTTTTGTATATCGTCAATACTTCAGAGCTTTTATTAGACGAGTATTTTTCAAATTTATTAGTTTATTACAAAGCAGATCATCCCCGATCTATATAGTTTTCAAATAAATGTTTTAAGATTTATGATGTTCGATTGTTTATGATAATCTTTCCAATTATTGAGGAAACATGGAGTTTTCGAATCGTGCTCATAACTTAAAAAAAAAAAAATTTCTCATCATTATCTACCATTGACTTCAAACCTGTTTTTGAAGAAATGTTCAGCTTAAAATCCAGAAGTAATATAAAAGTTGATTTTACATTTAATTCCTTGAACAAAATCACCAAGTGTTCTCTTTGATGACGTCTTCTTTACAAATTACTTGAAGGATATGTTTTGTGCTTATTGGTATCAACACATGTTTTAATAAAATATGGTACATTCCAAACGGAGTTATGCCACGAAGGATTTAACTCTATTCCTTATTATACGTATAATATACAAATCGGATATGTTGTTTTGAAACCAACAAAAGGAAAATTTGTAGATTTTGTCCTTAGTTAAAATGACGTCCTTAATTTGTGGATTAGCGTAATATGTTCCCTAACCTTTGAAACATACGTTTTTTCCAACATATATCCAATTGATTTTATTCAGCCTATTAGTTAAATTCTCGTGTGGAATAAATTTTTAGACTAATTTGAAAATGCTTTTTTTTAATGATATTTAAATTTTATATGTTGTATGTATGTTAAATGTATCTAACCCATCAAATAAATATTATGTAGACACATTAGAAACAAATCACTTGCACGAATGTGTAAGATAAAATGATTGTTGCAAATAAAATATTGTATGATAGTGAAAGAAGAAACGTTTGGAACCGACATGAGCTCTTACATTCTGTATCTATAATAGTTGAGAAAGCTATTGTAATAGGAATTTCCTAACACAAGAACTCATTTTCCTATTTGTTTCTCTTTCCTATTATTTTCCAAAATTTAAAAAAGAGGTAGAAGACGTTTGAGTTGGTATAATTCATGCAAAGGGTTTGGCTAGCAAAGAGAAGAAAATTAGATGATGACAAACTGCAGAAAGCGAAAGGAAATTTAGAGAATAAAGATGAATGGAACATTGAAATAAAGTTAGAAATGGATATAAGAGTGACAGACAAAAATTACAATGAGGAATTTTCAATAGGAATTTTAACAGTTGAAGTAAAACATAGTAAAATTCTTAGAAAGAAAAATAATGAAATATTTAAAGAGACTATAATAAATTTCGACTGTGCAGACTTTATGAATTAAATAGAGGGGCGATTCATCTCATTTTATAATGCCATATTAAAATTAACTTATATATTGAAAAAATAATTAATTATCTGTTCTTTTATAAATATAATGTAAGTAATAATTATTATTGGTTTGATATAATATACAGTAATTGTATTCCAAATCTGTGCATAGGCTATCAGTATGAGCTTGAAGAATTAAGATAATAACAGGCATTATACATATATATGAAAGAATGCAATGAATTTAATAAAATGTTATTCAATATATGAAACTTTTTACCAATCTTATATTCTCGGGCGTTTTGTAAAATTTAGATTAGTTATTTACAATTATTGCAATCAGAAATTGGTTCAAACCAAATCACTTAGTATAAAGAAGACAATTAAATAAACTACATTTATTGTAAAAGAATGATAGTAAAAATACTATTTTTTTGAAATATATATTATTGACCATTTATTAACAAAAAGAAAGGTAAAACTTAAACTATGATATGCAGTGGAGCAACGTATCGGCCACGTTACATAACAATATAGTCCAAGCGAATAACAGCTGTTGTGAAGATAACAATATTTAAAATGAATTTTACTATCAAATAAATTTAACGAAAAAGATTTTACAAAAATAATAAAATGATCCTAATAATAAAATATATGGATTTTGTGTAACAGTATGGAAGAAGCATTACGGCGATCAAGTAACATTATGGTGTTTCAAGAGAAAAAGAAAAAGAAAAACTCTCCTCCTTGACTCATTGAGACAATTCCTAAGCGATCATATAAATAATTATCGTTTCATTTTGCAACTCGATGACTTGCAATTCGAATAAGTCAATAATATTATGAAATATTAACATAATTAAAATATTCTTTGAGAACCAGAAAACAGCGTAGATTTGAGAAATAATAAAGCAAATTTAATATTTGAAGATATAACATACTTTTAATTTTAAATAAAAATAATGAACTAATACAGCAAAAGTGTTACAAAATGTAGTGGAGAGATAAATAAAAACGGGTAAGGGGAAGAATATTCAAATTATATTACTTACGAGAATGTATCGTTTCCTTATACCCGCTCATGGTAATATATCTCGTAGGAAATGTATGTAGGATAGTTTGTAGCTATGTAACTGCGGCGATTCCTCTGCAATTTATGATGCAATAAACAAGATGTGAACTATGCCAGAGAGAGATTACATATGGTAGGTAAGAAGTCATGGATTACAATTTAAGACGTAGTAAATAAATTATTGGTTGATGTTACATTAAAGGAAACACGTTATAAATATGTCCTGACATCATTAGGGAAATAATACCTCCAAAGTAGATTTAATTGATGCTTTATACAAAATGTTTGAAAGGTGAAAACAGTTAATCTATAATAATAAAAGCCAAAACCCACTCACTGACTGACTGACTGACTGACTGACTCACTGATCACGAAATCTCAGGAACCACTGAACGGATTACAATGAAACTTGGTACACAGCTTCCTCATAGGTCCTAGACGCGCACTAAGAACCGGTTTTGAAAAATTCAATGTATACCCGCGGAAATCGCGAAAAAACCGCGAAAAGTAAAATACATTATTTTTTTTAAACTATGAAGCGTACAAACGTGAAATTCGGCAAACATGTTCATCCTGGTGTCTAGGTGCTCGCTAAGAAACGTTTTTAAAAAAAAATCCATGTCTAACCGCGTAAATCGCGAAAAACCGCGAAAAGTAAAATACATAATTTGTTGTAAACCATGAAGCGTACAAAAGTGAAATTAGGCAAACATGTTCCTCCTGGCGTCTAGGTCCTCGCTAAGAAACGTTTTTAAAAAAAATCCAGGTCTAACCGCGTCTAACCGCGTAAATCGCGAAAAACCGCGAAAAGTAAAATACATAATTTGTTGTAAACCATGAAGCGTACAAACGTGAAATTAGCCAAACATGTTCCTTCTGGCGTCTAGGTCCTCGCTAAGAAACGTTTTTAAAAAAAATCCAGGTCTAACCGCGGAAATCGCGAAAAAACCGCGAAAAGTAAAATACATTATTTTTTGTAAACTATGAAGCGTACAAACGTGAAATTCGGCAAACATGTATTATTCTCACTGTATTTAAACACGAAACCTAGAGTTCTGAAATTCGGTACATGGTTTCGGGTAAGTTCTTAGAGGCGTACTAAGAAAGGGTTTGAAAACCTTTTACTCGAAGTGTAGCTAACACCCCTATTACAATATTTTCAGTCAAACGCATATATTTGTTATTAATACATTTTTTCGGTGGCTGTTATTTAGATGAACAACTACAGCGGTTTTTGATCATTGTGAACACTCATGACAAGGCCTAGGACTGCACGCCACAGTTTGCAAGTGGCCTTATCAGTAGGCTGCAGGTATCAGCTGATAAGGGGTCTACATTGCCCCCTACCAGTCAGTCTAGCTACAGACTTTGCTACTTGCTTTGTTTTTTCCTGAACCTCTAAACACTTCTGTTCACTTCAGTTCTGTTCTATACGTCAATATATTTTGATCATTTTATGCAAGACTGATTCCGTTTTCCCTTTTACTTGATACATATAATATTTATATTTCTATCTATTGTCTTTCTATTTATATATCTCTACTTTCTCACTATGGAAGTCATCAACGTGGATGGGGTGCCTACTCCCCACCATGTATTGCCTATCAATCCTGATGGTCAGTGCTTATTCTCATCTTTGGCTTATTTTGTATACGGCACTGATTCACAAGGTTTCCAAGTTCGGACCAGTGTTGTACAGCACGTTACTAACAATTGGTGCCGATTTAAACCATTCACCTTAAATCGGACGGGGGGCATTTACAGAACAAAGGCAGAATATATGGCTGATATGAGCAAACCGGGAACTTTTGGGACAACATGTGAAATAAAAGCAGCCTCTGAAATATTCCCCTATGAGCTGCAGGTTTACACAGACCAAACTCTGTCAACCAGTTTCGGGCAGCCGGTTGAGGGAATAAAAAGACTAAGGTTTACTGGGCCACTGACAGCAGGCCACTTTGACGTCCTTATTCCCTTAGATCCTGATTCCTCTCTGACGTCTGACAATGTGAATGTGGAGGCTAATCTTGGGGAAATCCAGGACCTCTCACCCACTGATCTCCCACACTCCTCATCCCCGTCTCCAGTAAATTCCCTTACTATATCTAATACTACTGTCTCAGATCACCCCTCCGTAAATTGTTCTAAAACAAACAAGAGACGGGGGAAGAAAAGGCGTAAGCGATTTTCCAATATTAATCGTACAAAACGTCACAGACAAGCAGTAAATAAATATAGTGAGAACAATCCTGAAGTCAATCGCGCATCCGTAAAAAAATACAGTGAGAAAAATCCTGCAATACATCAGGCGGCTGTAAAAAAATACAGTGAGAAAAATCCTACAATACATCAGGCGGCTGTAAAAAAATTCAGTGAGAAAAATCCTACAATACATCAGGCGGCTGTAAAAAAATACAGTGAGAAAAATCCTACAATACATCAGGCGGCTGTAAAAAAATACAGTGAGAAAAATCCTACAATACATCAGGCGGCTGTAAAAAAATACAGTGAGAAAAATCCTACAATACATCAGGCGGCTGTAAAAAAATACAATGAGAAAAATCCTACAATAAATCAGGCGGCTGTAAAAAGATATAGTGAGAAAAATCCCGAGGTAAACATAAGTGCGGTAAAAAAATACAGTGTCAAGAGAAGTGAAATAAATTTGTTGCCATGGTCTGTTAAATCAATGTCGGGATTCAAATACAATAGCGATACTGATTACAACAAAGATAAGACTGTTGCCTTAGGTTGCATAACAACATGTAAGTGGTGTAAAGCTAGAAAATGGAAAGATGAAAGTCCTGGTCTGTGCTGTGCTAACGGAAAAGTCCATCTGCCCTCTCCTCAGCCAATGCCAGAGCTCCTACAAGCTCTTCTGACAAACAATCACCCTCTTTCTGAACACTTTCTCTCAAACATCAGGCAGTACAATAACTGCTTTCAAATGACTTCCTTTGGAGGAAAAGAGATTAAAGAAGGCAACTTTATGCCAACCTTTAAAGTTCAGGGGCAGGTGTATCATCTAATCGGGAGTCTTTTACCTTCTTCAGAGCGGGAGCCAGCATTTTTACAAATATACTTTGTTGGTGATGAGGATAAATAGTGTCAGCTACGGTGCAATAATGCACCTTCTGTAAAACCGTCGTTAGTGAGCGAACTCCAGAAAATATTACATGAGAAAAATCCATACATTAGGGACTTTAAAATGGCGATGGAGATTGCTCCAAAAAACGAAGGGTTTCAGGTGGTAATAACAGCTGACAGAAAACCCGCAGGTGCACATAGAGGTAGGTACAAAAACCCGCAACAAAAGAAGTGGCTTTGGTGATCGTAGGTCAAATGTTTGAAAAGCGAGACATCATACTCCACAGCCGAGATACACGACTGGTGCGCATAAGTGAGACTCACCGTGCTTACGATGCGTTACAGTATCCACTCATATTCTGCCGTGGGGAAGATGGTTACTCCGTTAACATACCTCAGCTTGATCCGACCACCAAAGTTGCTTTGAAGAAAACTGTATCGGCTTCCACTTTCTATGCATTTATACTTATGGAAAGAGAAGATAAAGAAAACCTAATTTTACGTTATCGCAGTCTCTTAAATCAGTTTTTAACTGATATGTTTGCTAAAATTGAAACTGAACGATTGAACTTCTTGAGACATAACCAGAGTAAATTACGAGTTGAGGAGTATGTGCATCTGCGAGATGCAGTCGATAAACGTGATGGGCAAGTGTCAGAGCTAGGGAAATTAGTGGTCTTACCTTCCAGTTTTACCGGGGGGCCTCGCTACATGCACGAGAGGACACAAGACCCTATGACTTACGTGCGCCATTACGGAAGACCTGATTTATTTATCACCTTTACATGTAACCCTAAGTGGTCTGAAATACAGGAACAGTTACACGTTGGACAGGCTCCTCATTCTAGGCACGACGTAATAGCGCGAGTGTTTCATATAAAAGTAAAAAAAATTGTCCAGTTACTTCGAAAAGGCTGTATTTTCGGGCCAACTAGGTGTTACATGTATACAGTAGAATGGCAGAAGCGTGGGCTGCTTCACGTTCACATCCTACTGTGGCTTACCAATAACATTACACCCAGCCAAATTGATAATGTCATTAGCGCTGAAATACCGGACCCTACTCTAGATCCCACACTGCATGAAATAGTGAAGTCAGCCATGGTACATGGCCCCTGTGGAAACCTCAACAGAAATTCTCCGTGTATGGTGAACGGCTCTTGCAGCAAGCGATACCCTCGCCCTCTCACCAAGGAAACGCGGACTGCTGAAGACGGTTACCCACTGTATCGCAGGCGCTCTCCCACTGACGGGGGATTTACAGTGAAGGTGAAAGACGTTGACTTGGATAACAGGTGGGTAGTGCCGTACAACCCTGTTCTGTCACGCACCTTTGAGGCTCACATCAACGTTGAAATATGTAACTCCATAAAATCTATAAAATATATATGTAAGTACGTAAACAAGGGCAGTGATCAGGCAGCGTTTGGTCTACAGAACGAGTTTGATGAGGTTACACGGTACGAGTCGGGTCGCTACATCAGTAGTTCAGAGGCTGTTTGGCGGATATTCTGCTTCCCGATCCATGAAAGGTATCCACCCGTCATGCATCTTTCAGTCCACCTAGAAAACGGCCAAAGAGTGTACTTTAGCTCGGACAACATTAGAGAAAAGGCCAAAAATCCACCTAAGACAACTTTATTGGCATTTTTTAATCTCTGTAAATTAGACTCTTTTGCTCGGACACTATTGTACAGTGAAGTTCCAGCCTTCTATGTATGGAAGAATAACAAGTTTTCTAGAAGAAAGCAGGGTAAGAGCGTTCCCGGACACTCTGGAGTAAAACAGGACGATGTTTTAGGTAGGGTTTACACTGTGCACCCTTTGAATGGAGATTGCTACTATCTCCGTATTTTACTCCATGAGGTTCGAGGACCCACATGCTTCAGTGATCTGAAAATGGTTGATGGAGTAGTTCACCCCTCTTTTAAATCAGCCTGCAGAGCACTGGGATTACTGGAGGATGACAATCACTGGCATCACACTCTCGAAGAAGCCGCCATCTCCAACTTTCCACACAAGATTCGAGAATTGTTTTCAGTGATGTTAGTGTTCTGTCAAGTTGCTGATGCCCTCAAACTTTGGGAAAACTACAAAGAAAGCATGTCGGAGGATGTAGCCATGAACCTTCAGAAGGAGCTTCAAGAGGGAGTGCTGCCTGATGTGGCTGTGGTGTATAACAAAACCTTGGTTCTATTGGAGGATATGGTTTTTGCTATATCTGGCCACCACCTACTCCAGTATGGCCTGCCTACTCCTTCTCGCAACGAAACTGTTGACTCAGTCAACCGTGAGTTACTGAGGGAGGTTTCCCATGATATAGCTGAATTATCAGAGTTGGTCCAAAAAACGAGCCTAAACTTAATAGTGAACAAAAGAATGTATATGATACATTGATAACCAGTATTCACTGTGAGACTGGACAACTATTTTTCTTGGACGCTCCGGGAGGCACTGGGAAGACCTTCCTCATTAACTTATTGTTGGCTAGAATAAGAAAAGACAGAAATGTTGCAATAACTGTCGCTTCTTCTGGAATTGCCGCTACCTTACTTGCTGGGGGAAAAACAGCGCACTCCACTTTCAAGTTACCTCTGGACCTCAACCGCCATGAAACTCCAACCTGCAATATTTCTAAACAGAGTGACATGGCCCATGTTTTGAGGCTTTGTAAGTTGATTGTGTGGGATGAGATTACCATGGCACACAAGGGAGGGTTGGAGGCACTTCATAGAACCTTACAGGACTTAAGAAATAACAACAACTTGATGGGTGGAGTGACTGTACTTTTAGCAGGAGACTTTAGACAGACCTTGCCTATCGTTCCAAGAGGAACTCGCGCCGATGAGGTGAAGGCATGTCTTAAGTCATCGTACTTATGGCCAAGAGTAAAAACTCTATATTTGAATGTTAATATGAGGGTACAGTTGATGGGTTATTCAGAGATTGAACAATTTTCAAATCTTCTTCTACAAATAGGAAATGGTCAATTAAAGGAAAACGATGGTAAAGTCAAACTTCCACACAATCTCTGCACTATTGATAGCCAAATAGAATCCTTCACTGAGCACATTTATCCTAATTTGAAAAGTATGAGCATCATTGATCCATCTTGGTTAAAACAAAGGGCAATACTTACACCAACAAATGAGTCAGCAACAAATATTAACAACTTTCTCTTAGAGCTGCTACCATTAGAGGAGATGAAGTATGAATCAGTTGATTGTGTTGTTGAGTTAGAGGAAACAGTCAACTACCCTGTAGAGTTCCTCCACACACTAAACCCACCAGGGATTCCTCCTCACAGCCTCCGCCTCAAGGTGGGAGTACCTATCATGCTGATTCGAAACATCAATCCTCCAAAACTGTGCAATGGCACCAGACTCCAAGTTAAGACTCTCCATAAGCATGTGATCGAAGCCACAATCATCACTGGTGTAGGCCTGGGGGAAACTGTCTTCATTCCGCGAATCCCTTTGATTCCATCGGATTACCACTTTGAATTCAAACGTCTACAATTTCCTGTCAAAGTATGTTTTGCTATGACAATCAGTAAATCCCAAGGTCAGACTTTGAAGATAGCTGGTGTTGATTTGCGGAATGATTGTTTCTCCCACGGCCAATTGTATGTCGCCTGCTCCAGAGTCAGCTCACATGAAAATTTATTTATTTTGCAACCGGAAGGTGAAACTTCCAATGTAGTTTACCGTGAAGTGCTGCAGTGAATAGGCCAGTTATCAAATTCAGGATGAGATCATAATGTTTACCATTTCCATCTGACGGCAGTAGGCACGGGGACCTGCCTAATAACTAAAACTCCCCAACTTTACGTTGACGGCAGTAGGCACGGGGACCTGCCTAACAATTAAAACTCTCCAACTTGATGTCGACAGCAGTAGGCTAGGGGACCTGCCTAATAATTCAAACTCCCCAACTTTACGTTGATGGCAGTAGGCACGGGGACCTGCCTAATAATTAAAACCTCCCAACTTGATGTTGACGGCAGTAGGCACGGGGACCTGCCTAATAATTAAAACTCCCCAACTTGGTGTTGACGGCAGTAGGCAAGGGGACCTGTCTAATAATTAAAACTCCCCAACTTGATGTTGAAGGCAGTAGGCAAGGGGGCTTGCCTAATAATTAAAACTCCCAACTTAATGTTTACGGCAGTAGGCTAGGGGATCTGCCTAATATTGAAAACTCCCTGACCCGGACTTGACATGAGAAACGACGTATGGCCACCTCCCTGTGGTGTTTCTCGGGTAACGCTAAGAGCCATACACTTTAAAGATTAAAAAAAGTAAACATACAAAAGGTATTGTATTAAGATTTTAATTGAATTAAATAGATAATGTAGTATTCCGTAGCGAAGCACGGGTATGTCAGCTAGTATATAGAATAATAACAGATATTAACTCTAAATAATAGTTTTTAATATTTAAATAATATTAGGTAATTTATTTTGTTTCTAATAAACAGCAAGGTAATGTTATTTTTTAAGAGAGAGTTTTATTTTAAATACCACTTTCTAAGTGAAAAACGCAAATGACAAATAATGCTTACTTAATTATTTAATTTATTCGTTAATAAATTAGACAAATATTTAATATTATTAAGTTAGGATTTTATGTGTACAAAAATTCAAATAGCAGTAAAATTAATTTGTTATTCTAGATATCATAATTTCATTATTGGTTAAATTTCATAATAAATGTGAAAAATATTGAAACATGTTGAATTGCCTAATATATATATATATATATATATATATATATATATATATATATATACCAATTAAATGATGACATACTAACTTACTTCCATTTAGTACTATCTTGGTAGTAATATTTTAAACATGTATTGAATTATTTAGCGTAATATATATATATATATATATATATATATATATATATATATATATATATATATATATATATATAGTCATTTTAGAGTAAATAACACATTTAAAATCCATCACATTATCCTAATATTAAAACTAGTAAATGTAATACCCACGTGATCGACCAGTTCTTCCATAAAATCCACCCAATATGTAGCCTTGCCCACATTTTCGGAAAAAAAGGGATGATGTTTCAATCTATTCTTGGATTCAATGAATTTAAAAGGAATCTGTAAAGATCACAACTAAAACAAGTAGGCATAAAGAAGATGAAATAAGTATGCATTGAGTGTTATGTTTTTGTTTTTTTAAATTATTGCATTATAATCAGATAATGGTAAATGCGAATAAATAAAATCCCAAAGTTTGCTAGCGTTATTACTAGTTTGATATTGATAAAGATATAATTGTTCCTATCTATATCCTAACAGAACACGAAAAAGTAACCCCGATAAATCAAGGTGGGACCTGAATAGGGCGTGCCTCTGAACATGTTACATAATATATAATATAAAATAAAAATTTAGAAAAAACAATATATATATATATATATATATATATATATATATATATATGTAACATACCTATTAGGGAGTTAAAAAAAGGACTACAACAAAAAGCTACGTGGTGACATTACTCAATATATCCATGGAGAACAGTAGATAATGCTTTCGTTTAAAAAAAAGTCCGATATGGAAATATATCACCTCTTTTTTATATCAATGTGTTTCTATAAGTTATAACAAATACATATCCATTATTTCATGTGAATCATCGTTAAAACATTATACCAAACTTAAAATGTTACCATAATAAGTAGATTTATGATATATTTATTAGTTTTTAATATGTGTTTTAGGTTTGACAGTTTGTGTTATTTGTAAATAACTTGTGTCATATGCTTTAAAAAAATTAAAATTAAAGTAATTAGTTTGTATTTATACATTTTCATTACTACGAGAACTAAGTGCATGTATTATTTGTGTATTTAGATTATTAATTACAACACTATTAGACCTAATGAATCTACACATCCAATACTCATCCTGTATAAACATTGATAAATGATAAAGGATATACTTTGGTAAAGAGTATTATAAACACGTAATGAATTATCACATCCAATACTCACCCTCTATAAACATTGATAAATGATGGAGGATATACTTTGGTAAAGAGTATTATAAACAAAAGACAACAATCGAAGCTTTTCACATTTCTGAAAACAGTACAATTTGAAATTTCAACATAACTTATAAAATGTTTTAAGAGTGCTTCTGTGTTTTTGTGCATTCTCTATTGATGTTCAATATACTTTAACAATTTTAGTTATATGGAGAACCTAAAATACACTCCCATCTCTAATATGATGTAGAGTTGTACAATAAATTATAATGGTGTTTACCAATATATATTGTAAGACATTATCATGTGAGAATTAGGCGCGTACACTATGAAATTCCTGTAGTTTTTTAAATGATTTACTGTGGGTTTTAATGGTGGTTTTACCAGATATGATTCAATAATTAATCACATCTTGTGCATAAGAGGTTTTTTTTGTAATTATAGGTTAGAATGAGTACATAGAATATAGTGATAGGTCCAAATATATTGATGCATTCTAAAAACAGATTTAACACATTTTTAAGATATTTAGTGTTAACTTATATATGCATTAAGTAAATTAAATAATATTGAATTCCGTATTTACTCTGTTATTTTCTTGTGAATATTGTTTCAAATCATACTTCTAGAGAGAGAACTATGTATTATTTTGTACGTATATATCTCAACATTTCGCCATAGTGTGAACTACATAATTATATAAGTAACCAATTATTTACTTACTTTCTAGACATAATGACAACATTTACAAACTATTCTTACATATCAAATCTAAAATAACATTATAGTTTTCATTTAGGATTTAATAGAGATTACCTTAGTGCTATTAAAGTGTTAGGCATGTATCATTATTACCCTTGTATCAGCTAATTAATAATAAATGAGAATTTAATGTTTAAACAATAATATTTGATATTAATATTATTTTAGTTATTTTGTATTTCATTTGATTGTATTAGTATTTAATTTATTTTAAGTTTATTTACAGACTTGATATTAGTTGTGTGTTGTATAATTTTATATCAAATTGTATACCTACACAATTACACACATACTTACAACACTACATACATACCTATACAAAACATACATACCTACACCATCATATACATACCTATACATACACCATACACAACTACATTCATACCTACATCACTGCATATATAACTCCTCAACTATATACATACGTATACAATTACACACATACCTACACAACTACATACATACCGACAACAATACATACATACATTCACAACTACATAAATACATACACCACTACATATATATATAATCACAACTATATTCATACCTATACAATTATAAAAAATACCTACACAACTATTTTAATACCTATACAACTACATATTCAACTTCACCACTATAAACATATTGACACAGCTACACACTTACTTACACAAATTACATACACACTTTCACAATTATATAAAAAACTACACAACTACATACAAACCTACACCTTTAGATACATGCCTAAACATGTGTGTATGTATATTTAGATTACATACACACCTAAACAACTTCAAATATACCTACACCACTACAAACATACCTACAACCTACATACATAACTACGTAAATACCCATACAACTGCGTACATACCTACACAACTATACCTTAAAGTCACTGTAACTTAATACAGCGAAACATAAAGAAGTATTTTACTGTATATTGCGTGTGAATTAAATAATATACAATATAGTACTTTTATGTCTGTAAAGGCATATAATACTCCTAATAACCCATTCAATTTTTTTTATGAATATTACCTAATTCATAACAATTAATTCACTGTAACTTGAAAAAGGTCTAAATTTATACCGTAAGTTACAAGGGTTGCCAACAATGTGTAAAGAACATTCAAACCGTCATTCATGAATTATTCATACAACTTTATCTTGTGCTGTGGAGTAATGTGAAGTAAAGGATGGGTATAAAACATTGTCCTTACCCTCTTTCTGGAATATTTATAAGCCTAGTAGTAATAACCTAATTTGAAACTAATTTTGCGAATATATCATTGAATGTAACTCAAATTACAAATAACATAAAAGGGATACAAGTCTAAATAGTAGTTATATTTATATAATTTAGTTTATTATATAAATCAAATATTTACCTTGAATTGTCTGTTGATGTGATTTTTAAATAAACGTAAAACACATTATCTTAAAAACATAATTTGAATAACGTGCAAACGTGACCTAGTATTATTTTACAGCTTTCTTAATAATAATGTATAAATAAATTACTTATGTATTATAAATAGCCTACATAAATAATTCATTATCACTATACCAATATTCTCTTATAACCATCATAATTTCTTTTTATATTGTTATTGAAATTCGTATAGAGCCTATTTCTTTAGTAATTATTATATAACTACATTTGTTAAATTAAAACGATTCTCAATTCAATATGTTATTCAATTCCACATAAAAAAAAAAAAAAAAAGTATTGACAAAATAATTAAATTATTATTTTATAATTCTTATTCATTACAAATTTAACAGTGGTTTTATATTTTAAAAGGGAAAATATTCTTTAAAAGGTTTTTTTTTTTTTTTTTTTTTCAAAAAAAATATACCACAAATTGATAATTTATCTACCTACTTTATGAATTCGTTCTTTCAGCATTCCTTTTATTTTAACAAAATTATTAGTAGTTGGTAAAGCTATATTTAAAGTATCATATGTTCCAATGATATTTTGACCATATTTGATATTGGTGGAGCATAATTTGTTTTCAAATATCGTTATTCGAATTTAATCTTTAGATATGTTGATTCTTAACCGTTTATTTTCTTAAATGGTCCATATTATATAATCAATTATTTATATTTTATAGACTATAAATTATAATGTGAGTTAGTTGTTTGGAATTATCTTTCATAATAAAATTATCCTTCATGAGAAGTAATTAATTTAAATGTAGAAATGTTTATTTATTAACAAATGTCAATTACATGGTTTAATGATACCCTTGTACAACAATATCTCGATTTAATTTATATCTTAAGTACTTTGATTCGACTGGATATTATGATAATAAAATATTTCTTCAAATAATAGCTAACATAAAGTTCATAACCGAAATGTGAGATATGTTACAGTTGATGTTATTTTTAGTTTGTGATATTTGTTATTTCATTAATTTGTGAGTGACATCTAAAGTTTTCTTATGTTTCTAAGAATGATGCAAACAATGAAAGTCAGCAATAATTTTAAAATTGAAAATATATTTTTATCATGTTAAATATGATTATCATATTTTGTTCTTCATGTTAAAATAAATCAAAAACCACGACGGATTTTCACAAAAAATTAAATTATTGTTTCACATAATATAAAAATCACAAAACAACAATGATTGCTAGTATTATCGATATATTTTCAATATTCACACAACTAGACCGAAAATACTATTTCTTATTTTATGGAAGAAATAGTATTTCTTCAGAAGTACTTAAATATTTAAATAATTTCTAAAACTGTAATGATTAAGACGATTAACTTTTATTTTAATAAAGTCTAGCATGCAATTTGAATTGTCCTTTACCTCTCTATTTATGTTTAAAATGTAAAGGTTTAAAGATAGTAATAAGTGTAGTTTTATATGTTTTGTAGAAAACTCCCTATGTCCTGACCTATATAATACTAATATTTTTCATTTTTTCTTCGTATTAAAGTTTACTAAACAATACCACCATGGTTATAAATTAATTAGGAGCAATTAGTCTAACATGTTACCTACTTATAGCTAAAATAAGTATTTAATACATGTTGATAGCACATAATGAGCAACATATTCCCTTATTTACCAAATGTGACGTAACAGCAAGTAAAAAATTGGATGTGTTAATTTCTGAAGTGGTTTATTTAGGAAATGGAAATCTAAGATCGACTTGCATGTTAAATTAAATAAAGGAAATAACTTCATTCCTAACTATTAATAACATATTAAAATATAAATAATTTCATTTATATAATAATGCCCTTTACTACATACTAATATTGAAATATATTAAATACTAAAAGTATGTTTTTTGATATATTATTATATGTGTATAAATAACAACAATGACATTTAAAAAAAAATCATACAACCATTTTGATTAAACTAATAATTAAATTTAATGAAATTTAGTAATATTGCACAAATTTGTATTGCTAATGTATGTATGTAATAATGTATGTATGTATGTATGTATGTATGTATGTATGTAATGTATGTATGTATGTTTCGTTTTGTTACCAAACCTAAATCTTGACTAATAGTGACGGAGATATTTCTTTAAAAGAAAAAAGCCCTGATAATATAATTCCCTCTCAAAACCTTGAATAATTGTCGTTTATATATATATATATATATATATATATATATATATATATATATATTGTTTTACTAAATAAATATTATTATATTATCAAAATAATAAAGTTTAAAAATGATTTTTTTTCAACACAAACAGTGAACAAAAACACAAACAGTAAAATTGTATAGGCTCTTTCACTAAATCCATATTGGACATATTATTTAAAAGAGAATGTACATATGAATTTATTAGTCAATGATATATTTTTAATAGGTTTAAAAAAAAAATTTCAAATATGTGTCTAAAGGTCCAGCAAATTCTCATAAATATCCCTATATGACGTACAACCAACATTCCTGTTATCATGTAAAAAACTAAATATTTACGTGACTGGAAATATTGTTCATGATATGTATATTAACTCTGAAACGAATAAATTTCGGGTTATTTACATACAATTATATATAAATTTAACAAATTATCTAAGAATTTTTTTATAGAATATAATGTTGTAGTAAAAAATTATGTATGTGCAAATTTACGTAATTTATTTCAGAATATTTTCAAAATTATGAATCAAATACAACACCCGTTTAATAAAATCTAGAACGTCTATTTCATCAATAACATTATTTTTGTTATCATTTTATCTTAGAAATTAACATATACCACTTACAACTGCAATTACGACATATTTTTAATGAATTGTAATAATTTCAATATTGCTGTTTACAAAGAATATTTAAGAACACGATATTTAATATGTAGTCTATATTATAGAGACAACCTTTTGACTACCCTATAATTGTATGCACGGTTTCCTTGAAAAATAATAAAAAGATTTCAAAAAACCATTGTAGAAAATCCTCTCAACCTACAGGAATAATTTCTCCACTATTTTTTAACTGAGTTTTGACAATTTTATCACTGAACAAGATGTTGCAGTGACCAACTACCTCCGCTGTGTCGGCCATTACAATGTTTACCGCGCAGCAAGAAGCATAGTGTGGTATTTGTTTTGTTAAAATCAATCGCGAGTGTTCAGCGTCGTTTTCAACGAACTTATGAAAGATAAAATGCACAGGATAATAAAGATATTTGTCAATGATTCAATTAGTTTTGATTTACATGAAACTTTGAGAAACAACACTCACCAGACCGGTCCAGAATAACCGAACAAATGTCGAACTCATCCACCAGTATTGCGATAGAAGCCCATAAAATCAAAATTTCGTCGGAGCCTTGAAATCCGAAAACCATAAACAACAATTCAAAATGTACTGCACAAACGAATACGTCACCTTGCCTACAACATTCAGTTGTACACAACGCTCTCAACAACAGATTTCCTAATGGTTTAATTAGCAGAGGTCCACCTATTACTTGTCCCTCCCCTCACCCAGAAGTCCAGACGTTACCCGTTTGGTAATTCATTTTTCTGGGGGTACAATAAGAACATAGTTTATGTTAAGAAAATTAGTCATTTGCTACATGTGTGTAAGCGCATCCATGATTCTATCACGACTATTACACCAGAAATGATTAACCACTTGGCATGAAACTGATTACTGATTAGATGTCTGTAGAGCAACAAACGGATGTCACATCGAAACTTACTAACGTACAAAAAACTTCTTTTTTCCTGCACATTGTCAATGTAAAACCATTAATTTATCTTTAATATTCTTTGAGTTGCAACATAGTTGAATTCTCGGAATTTTTTTTCTTCGATGATCCTGGTAATGATGTTTTCAATAACACAATTTATCCCTGCGTGTGTTACAAAGTCTTAATCATTTTCATTAAAATTACTAATACAGCCTAAATTAAAATGACAGCCGAAAATGTTAAATAATAAAAACCATGTTACCGATATAATTTTATTATTGACCATAAAAAACTTATATCATACATGATATCTACATTTCATAATCTTAAAGAAGTGGATATAATTATAAAAGGAATGTTCATATAATATTACATTTTCTGAAAAAGAAACTTTATAATTCAAAAAGTAACCAATCGTAAAATAAAAACATTTGCAGTAGGAGGAAGAACTACATTGACTGGATCGATCGATATATTATCTAATGTACATTTACAAAACCACGAATTAAGAGTTTAACGTAGACACTGTTTAATGATCCGTGGTCAAGTTTGTTCGTTTTCGTACTAAATTTTCTTTAAAAAAATGATAATAAAACAGAATTTTAAAAATAAATGTTTGCAACTAATTATTTATTTCTGTAACATAATCTTTGTGGTTTATTTATTACTTTTTAGAATATAATTAAACCAATTATGTGATTAACTATGCAATAAATACTGATATGTTACTGTCTGCGAGTAATTATTATTAATACGTGAATTAGAAGTGGGACACCTAACCTAACAATTAATATGCGTGGCAATGTTGAGGGATCTACGTTGATCTACACAATTTTTATTCTAAAGTTAGGTCAGATGACGTTATTTTACTCTTGACAAACTATTTTTAACTTTCGACCTCTTCTTGACGACCAAGACCCAGCTAGATTATTGGGGGATAGAGTATTATTGAAGTTATACTTCTTTGCGCCCGTTAGACACTTTGGGATGGGATGTTGGTCGAGAAACCGCGTCACGCTGAAAAGTAAGAACAAATTTTTAAGAACTAGCGTTCGGGTAGACTCGGCGGCAGTCGTGAACGCTCGGGTGATTCCCATCTGCTACAAAGAGACACAGGTTTTCGTATCAGCCGAGGCAAAACCGAGTAAATAATACTTACCATGTGTTTTAGTATATTGTTATTGATTGTAAGAAAAATCTTGAATATTATAACAGCACAATTATACATTTTTGTGTTATCATGAAATGCTATAGACTGATACTAGTTTAGTTTATTCAAAACTAGGCTAGACAAAGTTGATTAAGATTTTTACTGCCCGCCTGATTTATGGCCTACTGACATTGTTGTAAATTAATATTACACTATAAGGTTATAATATAGTAACGGTTGCATAAAATAACAAGTGAATGGCCAAAGAAGTATAACTTCCACCGTCTGGTCCGATGCAGACCGTTTTTTTATATTGTGTATTACTTTCATAAGGCGATTATTACCAAAAGGTTTATCTCTTTACAAAAGAAGGAAACGAATTTACATAATATAATTTTAATTACAATTGCGAAAATAAATCTA
Organism: Aphrophora alni; assembly: GCA_963513935.1. Lineage (NCBI taxonomy): Eukaryota > Metazoa > Arthropoda > Insecta > Hemiptera > Aphrophoridae > Aphrophora > Aphrophora alni. Next base: position 33,956,249 of record OY740770.1, read on the forward strand.
CGTAGTAACTCTTAAATCATATTTATAACGAAATATATTATGCTATTGGATGCTTCACAATTATTTTTAATTCATACATGTTGTAAATTATCAACTTATATTTAATTCCAAGATAGTTTACAAGCTAAATTAAATCACGTCTCTCCAATCCAGACACAAAGCAACAGCTGTTTAAACACAAACAGTAACACACGGTACCTCTATTGAAATGCAAATTTAAAGTCGTACTGTAGTATCTGGTTTAATTAAATTATTTTTGATATAATTGATCAAGAATACAAATAGACATGTTTCATATGATAGTAAACGAGATTAGGGATGAATTTAATAGTAATAATACTATTTAACATTAAAATACATTAATGTTTTTGAAATTCTTTTAATTGACATTATAACTGAGTTAACCAAAATAATGTGGTAAGGACACAATGAATATTAATAAATGTAATTATTTTACAAGAAGAAATGATATTGTACATTATTAATTGAAATTCCTAATATTAAAAAAACTGCCTATGGTTATTAAATATCGAAAATGTAATCATATATCTGATTAACCAACATGCATTGAAATGTAGATTACAAGTTTACAAGTCTAATAATTAACCTAATCCGTGCAAGTAGAATTATATTTTTATATGACATAGTGATTTCTGTAGGTAATTTCCAAAAAATGATATATAATAATATCTTAAGACGTTTACAATCATTGTTTTCCTACAAATATGAAATGCCTTTATCTTATTCAAGATAATTTAATATATACAAATTTAATAACATAAATCATTTATATTAACCTAATATAAATCATAACTCATTATCTCTAATAAAATAAAATAAAAACATAATTATTTACAGTACACTGCAAATGGGATATTTTACCATAATGACACGAAAGATTAATTCCATAATTATTAAAAAATAAAATTTATTATTGACATATTCATCTGTTAAAACAGCAAACTGGAAGAGTTGTTATCAAAATATTTAATTTTAAATAGGTTTGATGTAAAAGTTTTGTATTATGTATAAAAAGTCTTGTATTATTCGTTTAAAATTATTAATTCAATTAAAAAAAGAGAGAATTAATGAATTTAAAAAAAAATATGAATATATAATAACAACATTCAAAGTTTTTATTAATAATTTATTATAACCGTTAAATTTAAACTTAAACTTACAGCACTGTATGTAAAGACGTTAATTTTGAGTATATTTTAAGAGTGGAGATAAACAATTTTGTTATCAGTAGATAAAATATCCAAGCCACAACCACTAATATCAATATGGACAAACATCGTATGACGTGATGTGAGTAAAAATGTGACCATATAGTTAATTTAATTTCATATATAAACAGTGGAGTATAAAACTCGTACACAAGATCTTACACACAAAAAACGCGTTTGATTCTGTAAATGTATTTTTTGTGTGATCTTGTGTTTGAGTTTTTTTCTATCTAATATTATCTCACAAGTCAACCTCAATATTTATTTTTAATTATAACACTCAAGTCAGTAGCGCTTAAACATTTACATAATTTTTAATTAAAAGTTAGATTATTATCTCATATTTGATTTTTAAATGTGTGTAGAAAACGAAAAAAATGTTTGTGTGTGTGTGTGTGTGTGTGTCAGAGATAATATTTTAACCACTGCAACCACTCACGTGATCACTAATATCTAGATAGATGTGTGTTAAAATTGTTAATTTGCCTTTATATTAGTTTTTCACGTATTAGTAGGCCTAAGTAGACGTTTTGTTTAACTATGTAAATATTATTAAAATAGTAATAACACCAAATTTTACATTCAAAAACTCTAATTTATGTAATAAGTTTTATTTATTATAAGATATGACTTAATGTATTTCTTTTCATAATCTGATTATTATAGATATACTGTACATTCTTGTTGCCGAACTTTAATAAAAAAAATACTTAAATTGAGTTATTTCCTTTCCTAATATATCACATCTACATACAACTCAATAATTTAACTCTAATATTCTCAAAAGTTTGGATATATTTTCAATAATTTTAATATTTTGTATTACAACGTTAAATAAAATATATTAAATAACTACATTAAATTTAAACACACACATATATATATATATATATATATATATATATATATATATATATATATATATATATATAGGTAGATAGATAGACACACTGCATAATTTTATGGAAAATATAAATTTATAACATAGAAGATTGAATGTGATGCACAATTATAATAGAAACATTGAGCAATGATTATTGTTTAACTAGACTTTTAAGTGTTTGTAAGAGATTTAAATGAATGTAGTAAGGTCCGTTTTCATTTTATAGAAGTAAGGTAAGCATATAATAAACGATTAGGATCGATTCAAATTCCCTCAAATTTATATTATATTGCACATGTATTTGATGTATTATCCTAAATATAATTTAAATAAATTGATACTTCTACTAGACTCCAACAATAATTAGTGAGAATTCTAATTTAATGGTAATCAGTATCCGTTGTAAATATTTTTGTTTAGAATATTAACCAATAAGAAATAAAAATGAATATTGAACATTCATTTTCTTCTAAGTAAATAATGTTTTATTTAAATTCCTGATATAAAGTACAATAATTGTTAATTCAAATGTCTATTTGTATATCGGGATATTGTAAATTGAATTTAATTATTTCATTGCATTTAAGTATTTGTTCTTAAAATGTAATTCATTATTTTCGTTTTAGAAATCAGCTTTAAAAAAGTATTAATTTCATTAATTTTGTGGTAACATCACCTAAATTAATTCTATTTCTTTGTTAAAATTATCCATACATTGTTATAGATTATAAACAGAAATTTGTAGAAGTATTTCTGGAGTTTTCCTTCTAAAATTAGTTAAAAGTATAATATAATTATGTTGTTATTGAGTTAAAAACGATTATATTTAAACTGAATGGATGCTTCTTCAAACACATTTTAATTTGTTTACTACAACCTTAATAATTACAAGTCCAAAGTTATATTTTATTCTAACTAAAATAATATTACAATTCTAACAGTTTATGTTAAAATCGTTATTATTCTGTTTAAATTTCCCTCGAGAACTCTCTAATCAATAGTCTCTTTCGTTCTTCTAATTTCTCATGGGATTTACAAACATTTTATGTTCTTTTTTTCTATACTTAACATAAAAATTATTGTTTTTATATTTGTTATACTTTTTTTATTTGCATATATGAAGTTGTATCTAAAATACTTTATGTAAATAATTATTTTTAAAATAACTCTATCTATATTTGAATTCGGTATAATAATTAGTTATATGTTACGTTATTAATGTATAATTGTAGCCTATATATCTTCAAATTGGTTTTCTTTTCCTTACTATAAATGTGTGTTACTATAAAACTAAATGTTGCACACACACTTTTAACCATAGGAATGAACATGGATGAGCATAATGTTCTGTAAATAAAAGATAATACATGTATTTAACTATTATTTTTGAATTAATTTTCCTAATCGATAGGTAGGGTATTGGACAAAACATTACCAGATACATGTATCAAATTGTCTGATGTAAATAAAAAAAACCATGTTATAAATCTCAAAACAAAGCGAAAATTTTGAAACCCTACACATAGTAGTGTAGTAATGATATTATTCAGAAACTTCCACACTGCACTATATTTCTAATGAACCTACTTATTCTAATGAATATACTCTAATGAACTACTTTCTAATGAACCTATCAATATAGCCTTGTTGGTTTTCCTCCCTTTTCAAATCATTACCTGAATTCGGCATACAATATACTTACAACAAATAAAACTAAAATCAATTTAATAGCAGAAGAATATTTTAACATTGTAGTAATAGATACTTGTACAAACCATATCGATTTCAACTAACATAAATGATATCCCTACCACCGATTCTAGTGTATTAAAACATTTTCCTTCAAGAGGGCCCTGAAACAAAAAAAAAAAAAAAAAAAAAAAAAATACTACACCCTTTTGTATCGATTAGTCTCACCAGTTATTCAGACTTAACTATCGATGTTTTAAGAGAATTGTGTTTATGTTTTTGAAAATGTATTAATATATTTCATATTTTCCTTGCAACTTCGTGTTAGGAAATGAAATTGTATTCCTTCCCTGAAGGTGAATGTCAAAACGCATTTGAAACCGTGGAAGTGAAATCTGTACACTTAATGGATTGTAATGCTATGGTAACAGGTATGTATGACCATTATTAATAAAAAATTGATCCTCGATATGTTAATGGCAAAGTATGCAGACTATTACATACCCTAGTCAAAAATGTATATTTGAAAAGTAATTAATTTAAGGCAGTTAAGCCCAATATGAAAAATGACTAATTTTTCTGAAGATATATATAAATATCTTTTCGTAATGTAATTTGACAAAAACAAGACAGTTTAAAGCTGTTCCTAAATGTGAATAAAATATACAGCAAAATAATTTATAGGTTTGGATTTCAATTCATAGGCTATTATTTATTATAGATTTTTATTTCTTTTTTTATTCAATTCTCAATAATTAACTCATTGAGATAGAAGTTTTTTTTACCTAATAATGATAATATATCACGTTTACATAAACTTGAATTCCTTTAGAATAATTATTCATGTATTTAATTTATTAAAATATCTGTCAAATTGGATGAGATAGGCAAATGTAGGGGATACGCCTACTAATATCTTCGATGATAGTGTAGTAGAGCAAAAATATATGGCTAGCCTGTCTATCTCTTTTCACTAAGTTATCATATGACACTTAGGTATATATATATATATATATATATATATATATATATATATATATTCACTTAATACAACCACTTTTTAAAATAATGATTATAACTTAAACATCCTCCAGAGGCTCACTGTATTGATAACGGGTTTAGCGGACTTAAAGGGTCTTAACTGTATCTAAAATTGTTTAAGTAGTGTTGGGTTATAAATCTCTTGTTATCCGTATCTGATCTCTTATGACCAACTCATTTTATCTTTCCTTTAACCGTGGTGCTATTTGAATACTCGATTACTAGGACTTTTTTTTTTTTTTTTTTTTTATGTATAATAAATTGTTATATGGCAAAAAAGAAGGACAAATAAAAGCAAAAAAAATAATCTCATAAAAAAGTAATTTTACTCACACTTGCACAGAATTTTGTCTGTTGTGAAATTATGTTCAAGGCAAAAAATATATCTTGCACTTATATTTAGACTCCGATCTGTACTTCATGCTCTTGTGCTGGTCCAGGTTGCTGCTTCTCTTACTTGGTTTCCCTCTAACATATCTCCCTCAAAAGCCTTGGTATGTTTTGAGATGTTGCTCATCTCATTAGTTGTCGTTTCATGATGTCCATTGCCAGATCTGTTAGGAATCCTAATGGACTTTTATATTACGGAATTTGATATATGAATATTTATTATGTGATAAATAATCACTATAGGCAACCGTATACATATGTCTGTTTTTTCTTGAGTAAAAATGGAGGAATGTCAGGCCCTACTTTTATTCATCGTCCCAAGATGTGTAAGACGGTGTTCATTTAATAACGTCTCAGAAAATGGAAGATGGTGAACCAAATATCTGTTGTTAGGTGTCTGTTTCTTCTAGAACTTGACCCAATCATTATTTCTACAACATCAGTTGCAGAATTGCTGCATGAGAAAGGTGAATATCTGAGGTTTTGTGCCTACATACACTTCCAAAGTTAGACGTGTAATAAAGGTTTCTGACGCTGGAAGTGAACACTATAAGTCCATACTTTGCCAGTTTTTCGACATGAATTGTTAGAAAGTACATTTCTCTCTAAAACCTCATTTCATTTTATATACTGCCGTAAACTCACATACACTAAGGGTGATAAAAAAACCAATCGTTAAACTCAAAGATTAGTGCTGGTTTATCTATATTCATTCATTCCTCTCGTGTTATTGGACCATCGGATCAAATGTGAGTAAGTAAAAATCGAGAGGGGTGAAGGCACAGTTCGAAATATTTTGGGAGCGCTCTAATCAGTACAAAGCTGGTCCTCTGCATTTTTTTATTAGTTTTTTTACATGGACAGAATGAGAATTCCCACTAATGTTTCCATTTCAACACAATCTGTCGATTTTATTCGATAATCTTTTAAATGCCCTACCCCCGCTATTACTAAAATATATTTATATATGTGTTTCACTGTAAGGTTTATCACTTCGTTATCAACGAAATTCTGGAAAAAAATTAAAATTATTATTATTATTGTTTCTTTGATTTGCTCTGGGACCAGGGAGATAAGTAATGAGATTCTTACTTTGAACAGATATGTTTTTAGGGGGAGCGTGAATTAACTATTACTTTTGTCCTTAGTAAAGTAATAAAAAGAGTCCCTACCATCATGAAGTAATTCTTGGATCAGCGCTTCATTAGTGTCATCAGGATCTAGATCCTGCTCACTTTCAGGGTCCTTTTCACGATACCAACATGGTAAACTTCTTCTTTATCCGAGTTGTCGTCTACTTGAGGATCTGGTTCCGAAACACTCTCTTCTACAACCCGGAGAGTAAGATATTGCTAATGATAATAGTTCACGGTCGATTAAATAAAATAAACAAAATAAACAAATTAGGCCTAAATAATTCAGCTTGTAAACACACACACAAACCCTCCTACCCATTCATCCACTGCCTCACACAAACACAAACACAGATACACAAAAGATCAATATAGTAAAAAATAATAATTTTATAACTATAATTTTTATTTTATTTATTTATTTATCAGTATATTACATACATGAAATACTAATAAATTATATTATAATGTATGAACAACAAGAGTGCAAAACTGACACATAACTTAATAACAGGTATAAAATAAAACAATATGATGAAATCAAATCTAAACACAAAAATATTACCCAAGTACAATATAATTTAAAAAAAAAATAAAAATTTATTATAACTATAAATTACTGCTTGTATAAAATTTATAAGTAGCAACACAAGTATTACAAAATAAATTAATGTAAGTTATTGTGTTACCTTTTCTCACTAAGTAATTATTGGTGTGGTCGGTCTATTGGACCGTAAGGTCATTGTGTGGTTTGTGTCCAAGACCGAAACGGTAATTAAAGCTCAAACAAAGAAACAGACAGGACTGCCACTCCAAAGTCAGGAAGCTACCCCTCTCATAGACATGTTTGGTGAAGGGAAGATAAAAGTTTCCACTGAACATATTGTAAACAACTGATTCTTTTGTTGACGGTCTCTGAAACCGTAGCACACTGCACGTTATTGATTCCTTAGATACAAAATATGTTGTCATTAAACTGTTTTTAATTATTTTAACTTATAACTTTTAAACATATATCTCAATTTAAACACCATGTTAGAAACATCAAGGCGGGCAGTCGTTGTGTAGTTTATGAAATGGCATACTGAATATTACTTTCAACTATTACACCCTCACATAATTATTAGTCTAGCAGTGTCTACGTAACAATATTTTCACTAAAGTTTTATATATCTCTCGATAACACTATAAACTGTCAAAAACTTAGTAATTATACCAAACCCCGTATAGATACATTTCCTAAATGTTGATCAACAAACAATTCTTATTAAGGAAAACACTTCAAGATAATATTTTAGTTCCCCCCTCCTTTGAAAAAAGAATATACATGTGTTCTCTGAATTTTAAAGTGATACATTAACGAATTTTTACATGTTATGGTTTTGACAGTATTCACAATAACTAAATGCCACATACAAACACTACAGTAGTGCTACATATTATTTGAACCGTACTCTTGATTTATAATAATGGTATTTCATTAGGTTTAAATATGCAAGAAGCTGAAAAAGTTGGACGTCTTTAAAAAATCCTTAAAAACCTTATTTTGAGTTAATATTTCTACTTTTTGAAATATGTTATAATTATGTATTATGCTTTAGACGTATACAATAGACATTTGATTATCAGCAACAGATGTTTCCCCAATAATCGTTAGCATTTTCCAACTTTACACTTCTTGTGTTATAACTTGGTTTGAACTACACATCATGCCTAATTAGGCCAAAATATAACGAAAACATTATATTTATTTTTATCACTGTATATGTCACATAGTTTGATTTTTATTATATACATGTAAACTTAGATGTGGATTAGCTAATTTTAATCAAATAATATTATTTAAACAATCTTTTAAAACTGCAATCGAAAATAAAATCTCAAATAGAACAATCAATTATACGGAATTTTTCATTACCTATGAAACTTTTGAATGTATAAATAATAATTAAAAGATTTTAAATAAAAGCACTTATTTATATATTGAAACTCTCTTATATATTAATATCAATAAATATTATGGATGTATTTTATAAATAAAAGCTAGCTTACCTAAAGTGTAATACTTGCCTAATAGTCACTTTATAGATTCTAAACTTCATACACGCATGTTCGGTATAAATATATCTTCCTCCCTCACTTTTGGTTAAAATATTGTTAATTTCAACCAACCAACCAACCTGTTCTCATATAAAATAATCTAAATAGAGTTATAAATAATATTTTTGTTTTGAATTTATTCTCTCCGTGTAAAGGGTACAAAAACATGAAAGTGAATTTGCGTTATCACAAAATGGTGGAACATTGCAGTAAGAGGATCAGCTAGATCTATGTTGTAAAAATACTTGTGTGAATACTCCATAAACGATTAAAAACACAAATTTTTTAACAAATTCTTGTAAAACATTGTGAAATACTTACCACCAGAATTTCCTAACTAGTAAACATTTTTCTATGCTAAAATGTTATGCGTTAGGTCCTTATATTTGGTTAATTTATACAGATGAACAAGTTATAACCATGGGAAAGGAGACAAAATATACCCAAATAGATGCGTATATAAATTTCATCATAAAATATAGGATTTATCATAGGCCTTATAGTACAACATAACAATAATTTGCCTTTGGAATGTAACATATTTATCAGCAAAAATAATGCGCTATTATATATATATATATATATATATATATATATATATATATATATATATATATTATTTTATTTATTTTTTTGTTAAGATGGTCTATAATGTTAGCAAAAAATATACTTGAGGTGATCTATAATTATTTTAAGTCATTAAAAATAAAAGAGTAGTACAATTGGAGATAGGAAAGTAGAGAAAAATTAATTCTTAGATATAATTTTCAAACGTCTTGCTTTCCATAATTTGTTCATCTACGGTCTCAATCTTTATTTAGGCAACTTTAACATAAGTTTAGGTAACGTAAGATATTATATTTATCGTCAATGGCCTCTTGTCAAAAAAAAAAACTTAAAAGTCATATATAGCTCTCTTAATTTTCCATTCAGGCTGAGTATGAGCACCATGACCAGAACCTTTTCACATATTCATACGTGCGTGGACTTTATGATATGGGTCTCACAAATAATTCACATTATCTAAACATCTAAACACAAATTAAGAGAAACATTTATATTTGCTGTATGAATAATATAAAAGCAATAACTCTTTATTTCACTTCAACTTATCTCTTCTCAGTGGTTAGTAATTTGAAATGAAGGCATAGAACAAGATGCAATAAAATATTTTACGATCATATATATATATATATATATATATATATATATATATATATATATATATATATTTAATAACTCTTACTAAAATAGTAAGAGTAATTACTTTAATTTAAAATGAAAATAATTTAAAGTACAAATATTAATTTTGTTCATGTGGTTTGAATGATGAGACTATCACGACCAAAATACTCAATAAAGACGTCTTGCTCAAGAATACTCTAAAATTGTCAGACTCAGATGAGAACAAGTGTTGACCAAAAGATCTTAATAAGACAGGTTATATATAGGGACATATCCAAACACTAGTTGTAAAAACCTGTACATTGGGATTGTCAGTTACAAGTCATTATAAGTAATCTCCTTGAGAGTGTGTATGTATTTGTTTCAAATATTATTTTACCGTTTTTTTTTATTTTTATTTTTTATATATATGTTTACAAGACAAAATAATCAGATATCAGCCAATTCACCTTCTACACCTTCTAGTTTTTAAACGTTCTTGAAGCATGTTGACAAATAATTTTAACTTTTCATAGACATATTTTTATGTCTTCGTAGCTTAATTTGATTTGTTTACTTTAGGTTTAAGTTATATTCTGTACTGAAACTAGTATTGATTTGAAAGTAATATTAATGTTAAATAATATTTGCAAAATAGCTTTAATATTATTACCTCACTTTTGAATCATCACAAATAGGTTAAGTAAAGTTGTATCACAATTTTACATTAATGGTAAATAATTGATTTGGTTAATATACAACCCGCTCTTATCGGATTTATTGTGGCTGCACAAAAAATATTACCGTATTTTGATTAACCACAAAGGTTACGCTTATTTTAGATTTAGTTCTATATCTGGTAGGTTACGGAGTATAGTTTAGGGTATACAATTTGGTACACATTTAGGGTATATAACAAACAGTTGATGGACTAATCAAGAATGAACATTTGTTAATAGAACAAATTGAAATATTTAAAAAAATACAAACACCAATAATTGCAACAGCTACCAAAAAAATATTATTTTAATTAGGTGTTTATTATTTTACATATATTCAGGGAATCTGATCCAAGTCAAGATATATTATGACTATAAATTTATTACAAGTTGAGGAGTGGTTGGACGATTTTTTACAATTAATAGACTACATTCATTCAATTTTTACAGTCTTTCAGAGAGAAAAGAAGTAAAAAAAACTTGTGATCGTAACACAATATTCTAATTAACTTACTTGTATGGAGTTTAACAAAGCATATTAAAGATAGCCATGACATTACTGGACCGTTGGTATTATTTGTTTTTAGTGAAAAATGAAGCCTTATATTTTAGCAATGTTTCAATAGAACCGTAGTTTTTAATCCATTGGTATAATATAAAAAAAAATTATTTGCAACGTAACAATAATGATTAACCATGTAATAAGTACAATTATTGAATATAAAAACATACATTATTTTGTATTTATTACTTCGTTTATATAAACCATTGAATAAAAGTAAGCATTTATTCGCTATATTTGAGTGACTAAAATTATTGTTAGGAAATAAAATATTTAAAATGTCCAGTTTAGACGGTTTTTATTTAAAATAAATTTTACTTAATTTTTGAATAAAATACAGGGTTTAATATACGTCATTGTGCCACAATTATTAATTTTTGTAAGGCTGTCAGTCTTTATGTGCTATACTTTTAATAAGGGCCCAAGAAGTCTGGCATAAACGTTGTATAAAAATATGTTATACATTGTTAACGGTACCAAAGAAAGGTTTAAAAAATATTCACGATAACATAAATTATTGATTTATTAAAATATTTTTAAAAAGAACTAATTTTCAAGTTTTACTAAGTGTTTAATGAAAAGTGCCAATATATTGATCTAAAATATTGTGTGAATACTTTTGATATTCTAAATTTAAATGTAATAAAATTTAAATTGTAAAAAATAGTAACAATCCTTTCTGCGTTGATAAATGCCTTTACTAAATCCTTACTACTAGAGATCTATAATCCGTTTATACTGCATTATTATGTAAAGCATACACATATAAACAGTTTATTGTAAAGTGATGTTAAAACGCAATGTACACTAAAAGTATAATTTTTATTGATTATTTAAATGCTTCTCTCTAAAATAGTTTTAAAGATATGTATGTTATAGTTTCTTGAACTATTTACAACAATATACTAAATAAGAAACTGTTTTACAGCCATTAATTAAGGAAAACTCAATCACACACATTAAGTACAGTTATTAGACTTTCATTAGTTTTGAAGAATATAAGATATTATGTAGGTTAATTTAAAGGTATTATTATTATATACAATATACTGTTATACTGTACAGAATGTGGAACGTCAATTATAGTAAATAAGAACAGACAATATATATTTATATAATCCGTATACCTTAATTACAGTAAATACACAATTATGAAAAATTATCTTTTAAGGCATAGTGCACACATCGTTTATTTTATTTCGTATAGAAGATTACATTACAAAATATAAAGTACTACTTTTGTTTTACTTTTACAAAATAATAATTATAAGATGTTTACAAATTAGGAGAATAAATAAAGAAAAACTTTACTATCAGAGATAAAACTTTGTTAGGAAATGCTTTATATTGATTTTAAAGTAAACCTTTATTTTTTTCTTTATAGGTTTTCAGGGATTATTTAATTAAATTACAATATTACTAACTTTGTTTTTTTAAATTGGAAATTGAAATATTATTGTAACCTGAAAAAAAGAAAAAAAAAAAAATCAATCATTTTAGGTTGGAAGAATAATAATTAGAGTGAAAAACTAATTTTGTTTTATAATATCTACGTGTGTGAATATGTAAAAACAAAATGTAAGTAGAAAAGAATTTGTTTTAAAAGGTTAAGAAACACCTAAAATATTACTGTAAGGAAAAGTTTATTTCTGACAGAACCTTGTAAGATGAAATTTAAATTGGTTTCACATGCACTTAGAATCAGGGAATAAGAAAGAACAAGTACATTTACGGTTTTATACGTACTAGCAAAATCCATCAAAACTATTTTGAAATAAATCCCTTTAAAATTCACTTAAAATACAGAGAGTGTCCATTTAGTTAAGCTACATTATATAATCAGCTATCGTCAATTTTGAAAGTAACTATTATTGAACCGTGTTATATAAACCATTTTATGGAAAATTTTCAACAAGTAGTAATATATTGTATGTGTTTACAACAAGTTATTTCTGCATGTTGCGACATAAATTTAGATGGACTCTCATTTTACTTAATACTGAAAATACATGTTCCGAGTTACAAATATTTAATCACCTTTGTTTTAATTTTATTCTTCTTTTTTAAATAAAAAAATTGAACAACTTTGAAAAGATATATTTATTAAATTTATTTGATGAATATTAAATAACGTTGTTCGTGAAATTATTCCCCTTGTTTATAACAATTAAATAAATTCAATAAACTGTAATCACTCTTGGAAAATACTACCTGACAACATAGAACAACTTTAGAATTTATATTCGTATAATCACCTGGTATATTGTGTAAAGCTTACGTATACTATTAAAGTTAGCTGTTTCAGACTGTTTACTTAGCATCTCTACAAAGTACCTTGTGGAATGGATGAACTTAAAACATTAGCAAACTAAGAGTTTACACTGAACTCTGAAATACCATGTCCCGACTAAATGTATAGTCCTTTATCTCTTTGAGATAGTCGTTAATAAATAATAGTTATTACAGTTATGATTAATTAATATTTATACTTTAAAACAATAAAGGTTTTTATTTTAATATAAACATATAAGTTTACTATAATCCTTATTATTTCATAGTGTTATAAAAGAATGATTACTTAGTCATATCTATTCATTCCCTTCTTGACAAAGACAGGAACATTAATTACACATAATAGACTTTGTGATTAAATTATTGATTAATATTGACAATCAGATTTTTATCAAACTAGAATTTTGGTCTATTCAATTTATAACCAAAAGGAGTAGAGTAGATTGGAGTAGTGAGTATATGGATATTGATAGCTTTATCGACTTTCTAAGACTGACTGTTACTTTTTTGTTAACTAAAACTTCCAAAAAAAAAAAATATAAAATTAAAATAAAAAATACGGACATTTAAAGAAATAAACCTAGGTTTGAACTAATATCTAAACATTGACAAATATATTGATATGTATGTGACCCGATATCACATGACGAGGGAATTTAAATACAACTATATTTCTGTTAGCACTTAAACAAACATTTAATGTATTTTATTATTTTCATCGAGTAATGGAAAGTAACTGAATTATTTTATGATTTATTTTCATAGCAAAGAAAGAAAGAAGACTGTTTGGGTTATGGCTGCATTAGAAGGGTGATCATTTTAGTGACTTTAAATAGACTTGAAAATATAAAGTAGAAGAGTTGATTGCTCTCATTTACTCTGCTCAATTGTTTGGATGGCATTAATCTAACTTGTCCCAAACTTTTATTTTGCATAATTATTCTTTATCTTTACTATTTAACCATTTATATCCACCAACATATATATATATATATATATATATATATATATATATATATATAATATATATATATATTGAAAGAGATAATTAAATATCTCATTAAACATACAAATAAGCACAATATAATTTAAAATCACTTCTCATTGTGTTTTATCATATTAAAAATATTTTGTGTGTGTGGTATAAACAATTATATTAAGTAAGTAAAATAAACTAAAAGCATTATACTAGAGTCAAATAAAGATATTTTGCAGACAATATAAACAGTTATACGTTAACACCGTACACATCTTGTGTAGCCTATATTATGCACAAGCACTGGTAATATATATATATTTTTTTTATCATATCGTTTAATTTTTGGATCTAAATTATAGAAATGAACTGTAATTTATCGTTATTTATTATCCCAACTGTGTTAAGTAGTAAGAGAATGTTGATTTACAATTTTAGTCCGTGTTTGTCAAGAAAAAAGTCAAGGTCGAAACGCATGTAATAACAAAAACAACAAAAAAATAATAAAGATAATATAATGCAATTTTCATTAAAATTGATTACGCATTATTAATGAAATATATATGATTTTAAAACTACAAATTAAACCATTGAAATATATTAGATTTACATAGTGATATGCTCTATAGATGTGTTTTATAACACATACAGAATAGAAAAAATTAGAAAAAAAACGATATTTATTGGAATAGATATATGATATTTAAAAGATAGAGAATTCTATGGATATTTTTTTCTGTTTAAAATTGAATTTATGGATACAATTCTAATAGATATTTGATTTCTAATAAAAGTTAAATTGGCGTAAAGTATATTTAACTTTAAGCTATATAATAATTTAAATTTGTATTTAGGATTTAAATTTAATAAAATATAATGGATTGTTCATATTATTCATAACCTGTAATCGGACAAACGCACTACTTTTGTATATAAAGACCAGTTCACTATTTTTGGAGAGTGTAAATCAACCTCCTTTATGTAGTAATAAACGAAAGTGAACAAAGTGAAAGAGAACAACATTGGTGATTGGCCTAGTGCCATGTTGATACTGAAAGATTAGCCTAGTGTAATGTTGATAGTGAGTGATTAGCCAAGTGTCATGTTGATACTGAATGATTAGCCAATTGCCATGTTGATACTGAGTGATTAGCGAAGTGCCATGTTTATAGTGAGAGGTTAGCCTAGTAAATTTTAATACTGAGTGATTAGCCTAGTGCATATTGATACTGAGTGATTATCCTAGTGCCATGTTCAGTTGAATGATTAACTTTGTATCATGTTGATACTGAAATCGTAAGTTATTCATAAAAAATAATAACCTATGAAAGTAGCCGTGACGAAAAGCTATTAATGAGCAGTCAAAACTTAGAAAAATACAAATCAGATGAGAAAAATACGCAAAACACAGGTTAATGCTACAGAGCACCTAAAATCTGAATTAAGGTGAGTGTGGGGTCCCAGAATAGTAACATAATGGTGTTTCGTAGTGAACAATCTTTTATAGACTACTTCAAAAGTATAGTGAGCAACGTAATTAGCTCCCTTATGCGTTCTAAGCGATAAATTTAAAGCCCTAATTACAGAGGATAAAATATAACTTTCTATTTTAAACTGTATTTATTATGGAAGCCATAGTGGCCGTATTTCTAAATATATATATCAAGCTTTGTCTATGTTATGTTTCTCTAAAATCGATTGATGTATTATGTTAATTTGTTAAAATTGATGTTTTTTTTTCTTCGCTAATCCTTTTATATAGAGGTATTTTTGACTCGACATTATATATCTGTAACACTAAAATTGATTACTTTATATACATTTTTTAGTGTTCTCAGTTTCAATTTGGGTTTATGATGACGACTGCCTAAGAGTATTGTTTTATTGAAGGCGGAACATATGTTATATTTCCCATGAATGATTTTAAAATTTCCTTTATTTCCAGTACATAAAATTTTAATATGTTGGATTCTGTTTTACCATTGTATATATATACCACTTCCTTATGTAGCAGAGTTATATCCTAAATTTGAATTTTATAGAATAGTTATATGAATTAGAAAAACTAATGAATCCCTGATACGATTTATTTCTGGTTTTAGACTATTCTTATCAGAATATATATTGTCATCTGTTTCAATATTTATATAGCTGGAATTAGAGTTTTATACAAAACAAAAACTATTTAATTTATTTTCCCAAGAGTACATACGCAATTTATTCGCTTACAAAACTAACTCATACTTATGTTAGTTAGTTAGTTAGTTAGTTAGTTCTTATGTCATGTTTAATGTCATCTAAAGAAATGTGGAAGTAAGATAGTTAAAATATCCTGCTCATGTGAAATATTAAAATAAATATTCATATAAATTTAAAGACAGAATTATATTGTTGTTTAAGCTGAAGATGTAGTTTAGACTAGAGCACACACTTTAAATTTTAAAAAGAAAAAAAAACATCTTCCTTTTTATAATATATAAAGTCACTAATCTATTAAGACGGCAGCCAAATTCAGTTGTTTAATATTACTTACTAGTGTAGTGTATTATTAGGCCTTGTGTATTATTTAGTTATGTTTTATTAGTTTTTACTGCTCAAGTTTAACTTTATGGATGTGTTCTTTTCTCAATCTATTATTTTTACTGTTATTTTCTAACATTGCCCTAGGCTACAATGTCCAAATAAATCATATTAATATTAACGTGTATTATATGAATTTTTTGTGTATTTGTGCTCCTCTTTATTAAAAAAGGAATTTAAAAATAAAACTGTACTTAAATTTGCGATAATTAATAAATGTTAAATTTTTTTGTGAGATTAAGTTTTAATTATAGTTATTGTTAAGTGTGTTGCTTGTACGAATTTGTTTAAACAGTTATTTTAAATACACAGATGATAATATTACCATCTGTATGCAACACATTCCATAAAATAATATGTTTTGTGAAAATGAAATGCTTTAAAATTAATTCTCTAAACAAACAAAAAATATCCTTTTGTAATGTGGATCATAGAAAGCTAGATTCTTGTTTTCGTAAATACTGTAATCCCTCTTAAATGTATGTGTCGTTAATAGGGACAATAATAGAAATCTCGTATGCGAATTATTGGAAAACTTACAGCCATTATTTCCTTTTTTTTCCCCCACATTTATAAAGAAAAAAATCTGGCTAGATATCTACTTTACAAGCATTCAGTAAGAAGTAATAGAACATATTAACTAAGTGTAAATTATGAACATATTGATATATATATATATATATATATATATATATATATATATATATATATAACAAATTACTTTCTAAACTGTCGGCCAATAGATAGTAAACAATCAATTAGATTTGCATCAATCGATATTATTAATATAATATAACATACAAATAATTATGTAATTTCATATTTATAGGTCTACAAAACAAAGATTTAAAAGCGTAATTAGAAGACGTAATTCTTCCTGATTTTTCACAATCATGGATTCAATCTTAGATATATTTTAGATTAATTTACTTACGTTGTAATATTTGACATTTGTTGTATATAAGATCTATTGTTAAGATAATATTTCTAAATTGGCCGTTCTGTTTATTGAGTATGCCTTACTTGATCGATATGTTATTAGTATGAATTGTACTCAATTCTTATGATATTTGATTAAATTTTAATTTATGTAAAATATAAATAACATAATTGTTTCAGTTCTAAAAATCAAATAATTGTTTGATGTAAGAATACTTTGTAAACATTTAAAGGATGAGTGTTTCCAATTGATTGAAAGGCACCTATTTTCTCTATATTGATAAAAAAAATAAGATCTTTTATTACAGCAGATAGAAAATTGAAATTGCCTATTGTATTAAGATAAATACATTTTTTTATAATTAGTTGATGATTAAAAACTTAAGTATATGTCTGGTTGAGTGATTTTCCTGGTTGTAATACACATTATAAATGTTCCGTCGAATATGTTAAAGGTGATTAAAAAATATATTTAACAATATTTCCTCTAATTTTCTATACATGGAAATAAAACATTTATTTATTAATATTAATAACGTAAACTATTTTGTAAGTGAAATATATTGAATTTTCAATACGGATCACTATTTATCGTGTGAAATTTCAATGTTATGATTTATTAATTTAAAAAATCTTCTTTGTAATATTAAAATTAAATTATATTGCCTTCTACGTAATATTTTTCCCATTATAATTCGTAATGCATTTACTGTAATCATTGATTCAAAATTCTATCATAAAAAATTTAAAGAAAATTTAACAACGTCTCTCTGCTACATGTCAACTACTTATTACATGAAGGTAAGGAGAAATGTAAAACCATAAAGTAATTACTAATAATGAATATATAGGCAATTGTGAGGTTATTGTTGTGATGCTTATTTAAGTTTAACAAAAACAATGGAAAAAAACTATTTTCTAAAGTTATTTAAAATTAACATGGTAGCTAATAATAATTTTAATTTGATGTTGACAATACTTTAACAACCTGGAAAATAATTTACTTCTTACATTGTTGACAAATGAAGTGCTTACTTGAATGAGAGAGGATTTTAGGTTAGTGATCTCATTTATCACTTTTATTGTTTGTAAAAAGAAAAGAAAACTCCCTTACTTACATATAATATATAATGTACACAATTCTTCGAAAAAAATGTAAAGTGTTTAATGTTGTTTAGGATAAATGTAAGTAAATATCTCTCTACTTAAACTAAAGTTAGATAGAAACAAAACTCGAACACAAAATCTCACAAAAAATACGTTTATATAATCAAACTATTTCATTTTGTTTTGGTATTGTAGCTCGTGAATTACTGAGAATGGCGACTATGTCGTTGAAACGCGTTTGATTTAATAAACGTAATTTTTGTGTGATATTCTGTTCCAGTTTCTATTCTAATAAATCTCACTATTCAATAAGTCAAGCACAATATTTATTTATAAACTAAAGTTGATGTCGTTATGTTAAATTTAGAATCAAAATTATTTCAGTTAATGAAATCAAACTTTATTATTAAGGGAATATTTCAAATTAATAAAACGAAGAGATAGATAAAAAAAGCTTTAGTTAATTAAAGGAGCAAAACTTTTTATAATGTATTAATAATAATAAAACACCTGACGTTTTCATACTGATAGTTTGGGAATAAATAAATGTGGCAATTAGTTTTTGTCATCAGTACACGATCCAAATTTTTTAATTATATTTTTATTTTACCTTCTTTCCCTCGTTTATTGATTAATTTTGGAATTATATTCCCCCCCCCCTAATTATTATACTTACAATAATAAAAAAAAAAAATTTATACAAATGTTTTTGAAGATTGCCCGGTTTGTAAAGAATTATATGCTATTTGAAATCTCCAATTAACATCATGATAAAATGTTCTTAATCAAGTTAAAAATAAATAATAATCCACTAATTAAAAATTCAAAAGGTTGGGACTTTTTGAGGTTTTCGATGTCTACATTGATCCATTTGAAGAGATGTAAATTGAATATCATATATATATATAATCATGCTTTCTAAATCTTTAACAACTTTATCGGTTTTTACCGAACCTCAGCGCCCCTAAATTCATAAATATGTTGTGGAATAAATTGAAATTTAAGGAAGGGTTAGTGTTGCAGTCTTAGAGAAGGCTTCACGATTCATTAAGTCGAAAGCTGTAATTTTGTATCAGCAACAAAGATTAAACTTTCTACCAATCTTTGCGACAGTTATTATGAGAACTACGAGGTGTTTTTAAGAATAAAATATGTAAATAAAATTAACTAATTAAAAAAAAAAAATTGCAAGACTTTATTCATTTTTGTCACTTGTTTTATATTCAAATTTAAACCAACTAACTTTAAATTGGACATAACTGCAATAAAGATATTAAATATAGTTGTTAAAACCTACGGAAATTAAATATATGATATTTTTAAAAAATATATCCGTATATTAAAAACAAATAAAATAACTCTCAGTTATGCTTTTGTTAAAGATATAAAAAACTCTCGTAATATCTGTAAAATTGTAAAATCTGCCGTGTCCATATTCAAAATTTGAAATTTATAACATGCTAACAAACTTTACATTATCATACAGCAAAGTGCTTTAACTACTTCCGGCTCTTAGCTCTTGTAGTATTATAGAATGTTAAACATTTTAAGAAAATTCCAAAAAATATACGAAATTAAAAAATCTAAAATTGTATTAATTTGTTAATCTTTGTTAACAACAATAAATTATGGTTAAATAACTGAAATAACAAACACTGAAATATAAGAAAACATCAATTAATGTAATTTGGCTACGTTGGTAAATTTTCTCTTGCAATGACCAAATATTTATCAACATGCACATTTTGTAAGCCCTTCTCACATCGAACAAAGTTCAAATGTAAAGTATTATTGAACAAATTATTGTAATGTAAATTTCTACATTTAATTATGTTACGTAATTAGAAATATGCTAACTGTGCTAATCACAGAGTTAATGAAATGCGATTTTGTTTTAACTTTTTTATATTCTCTTTTTATTATATATATATATATATATATATATATATATATATATATATATATATATGTATATATATATATATAAGAGAATTTTCTAAGCAGAAATAAAAAACATTATCTAATTGGTTGACTCACTTCACGATCTCTATTATGTGAATTATACATCCAAATTAAGAGCCTAATAGAAAACGTATTTTATGAGAACCACATTTACTAGTAAACAAATTATAAATTTAGTGAATTCTAAGAAAAACAACTTGTTTATAAATATACTATACTTCAAATATTGATTTAGGATCCATAAAAAGAAGTAAATATATTTGTAAAATTATACAAATTGAGTGCGTGTGTGTGTGTGCGTGCGTATGTGTGTGTGAGAGCTAGTTTGTGCTTAATTTAACACAGATGATTATTAGTTTTACTACCTATGTGTGAGACAAAGTTTGTGCAATAATTTAACACTGATTATTAGTTTAGGTATGAGTGTGTGAGAAAGTTTGTGCATTATTTTAACAACTATTATCAGTTTAAGTTTTTATGTGTGAGAAAGTTTGTGTAAAATTATTGACAGATTTTTGGTTGTAGTATGTGTGTCTGACAGAGATTGTATGATATTTTAACACTGATTATTAGTGTAGTATGTGTGTATGATAAAGTTTGTACAATATTTTTTACTGATTATGAGTTTTATCAAACAATAATGGTTTTTTTGTTTATTATCTGAATTCCGTCATTACCATAACTGATGTAACGAATTATATTGTGCCCTGAACGAATTTTAAACTACTCATCAATGAAATTGTGTATGATCGGACAGATTTTGTCTTTGTGTTATGCTCTTAAATATTTATTGAAATATGTAAGTACTTATTTAAGATGAAATTTTAAATTTGAATTATTTTATTATTAATTTTAGATACTAAAAATTAAAATTACACTTTATTTTATTTAAAGAGAATTACATAATAATGAGAACAATAACTCTGTGTCTAATTAGGTTTGCAATGGGTCGCTACGTACAATAATTGCATTTCATAGCAAGGCATGGTTGTGTATGAATTTGACAACGAGAATGGAGTTCAAGATTGGTTTGTATATTGTAATCTATAACACTGACTTAGTTATGTGGAGATCTAAAATATGTGTAATAACACAAGTATATGCCATGTTTTATTGAGCTGTTATTTTATGTTGGCAACATTATTTTGCTTTTGAGTCATTCTAACTGTCTCCAAATCCATTTAAAAACTCTTCATTTTGAATTGTTCTGAAGAATCTGTTTTCCTGAACATCTCGTGTTTGTACTATTAGTACTAACAGCGCACACAACTATCGTGATATTGTCCACTTTTTTGATAGTTATTCATAATTTTAACTGTTTGAAAATTCGTACTTCTAAACGTCTGAAGTACAATTTGAACTATACTTTCATATTTTTTGCTGTATGATGTTCCTATATCACATTTTTTACTGAGAAAACTTTGTCAATATTTAATTAAAACCCATTATTTAAGTTTTATCTAACACTTCATTAACAATTTCTGTTAACAGTTTTTTTGTTTCACCCCAAATTAATATATCATTTTGAAAAGAATAACCCCTTTCTATTATCAAAAACTTTTGACACTTAGTCTACGAAATATTTCTGGAGTACAACTCAATCCATTTTTATTATTATTATTTTTTTATTTGAAAGATGTTTGAAAAGTAGTTATTTTGGCAAATTCCTCATCTAATGGATGCATCCAAAAGCCTGAATTTGTATTTAACACTGTTAATTAATAACTTTGCACCTTATTTTTATTAGCAATTTCCTCAAAAGTTAGAAATTGATAGTGTTATCTTTTAATACAATCATTTATGAGTTTTGGATCTAAACGTAACATTATATTACCATCTTTTATAAACAATTACAAGTGATGTAACCCAATTAGTTGGCTCACTTGTTGTTTCAAAGATTCCTTGCTCTTACGTTCTATTTAATTCGGCTTTTATTTTTTATTTTCTATCGCAAAAAGGAATTTTTCTAGGATCAATAATTACAAGATATCATTTTTCCTTTAATTATATGCTTACTTCAACTGGTACACATCCTATTTCAACATTAAAGAATCCTTTGTATTTTTTCTAATTGGTCTAATTTTTGTCTATTATTTGATTAATCATTCCTAAACTAAGACATGTATCAAGTCCAAAAAAAATGTCACAGTTCGATTTAACAATTTAAAAAGTCAACGAGTAATTAGAGCTTATACACTTGCATTGTAATCTAAAAGTCCCCACAACCGGTAATCTGTTGTTTGTAAATGAAGTAATTTTAGTATTTGTTTGATTGATTAAATTATGACCAATTTATATTTTAAGAAAGGAATTACCTGATAAAATGTTTACTTATTCACCTCAGTCCACTTTTAAAGATTGGTGCACTTTATTTATTATAATTGTCTCATACCACTGAGTAATGTTAGGTTTAGCTAAAGTGTTTATCATAAAGTTTTTATTTTAATTCTTACACAATAAACATTCATAACCCGTTTCTCTCAGTTGATTAATTGAAAACTTACACATTTTTCCTAAAATGGTTTAATTTCCCAATTTTTTTATGTAGTATATTATTTTTCGGACACATCTGCCGAATGGATTAATAGAGGTTGCTTTGTATGACTGAGGGGATGACCTTGACCTTGTAGATTCTTGATGTACCACTTTAGAAGTTGTAGTTGTTGAAGTACGTTTCACTTGAATTTCTGTTTTATTGGCTCCAACTTGGCGTCTAATTCCATAGCGTCAATAACGAAATTAATAAAATCAAAATTATTCACACAAAAAACACAAACAAACAGTTATTAATCCAATACAAATACAAGACGACGTTTTATTGACTTAGTCAACATCTTCAATTGCTTCATATACACAAACCCTATTGACAGTAAATTCTGAATAGTGGTAAATACTTTTATTAGGATCTGTGTTCAGGTAGCAACTGATGATGTTGACTTAGTCATTGAAATCTCGTCTTGTATATATTTTGCACACAAAAGTGATTTCATGTGGAAGATTGTGTTTTCATTTATTTAGAAAATAAAATTTTATTAAACATGAACCAGCTCTTACCTAAACACTTAACCCATGACCTTCAGAATTGTTGACGAAATGCCTCCTCTTTCCTTTCTATTGAGTGATTCAAATTTTCATATAAATAAAACTGTATTTGAAAATAACTGCTCACTCATATTATTTATTTCATTTAATCATAGAAAATGCCTTGGGGTCAGGAAAAATATAGTTCTAGAAGTTTAGCAGTTTCTAATAATGTTGTATTTATTTTTCAAAAATATTACATTTAAATTTAAATGATTTGTGAAAAAAAAAAACTGTAAATCCAATAGCATTATTATTTTATAATTCACGAGTATAGATGGTTTTACAATAAGAGATATTTATGCTGTTTCAAAAAACAAAACATCAGTTCTTTAATTATACTGCTTTATAACCAAATGCTACTTATAGTAATAACAATAATTTAACTACTGCATCATTGGTACAAAAAAAAGTTCGTTTAATGAAAAAACTAATGGGTTTATGTAAAAATCACCCATTTGTTTTTCTTTTTGCATAACACATCTGAATATTATGTAATATTATTTTAAGTTTTTTGAGAACATATTTACAATGTTTCAATTTTTTGAGTTTTATTTACTACTAGTATAATAATTTAAAATTAAATATCTCTTTACGGAAGAACCTATATGATTTCTTCAACATAATTGCCTGTTTCTAGTATTTTGTATGGTGTTGATGACATACCACAGCGTCATTTCTAAGAGAAAGGAAAAGAACATTGTAAATTCAAATATTATTCGGAGCTCAAATATTGTCTCAAACAATGTTTACAAGGTATGTTATTTATAAATTTACTATCAAGTTAGGAATACGTAGTTTCAATAAAGTCAGAAATAGTCTCCTATTGATTCATCATGTGTTGCTTTGAATATAAATAATTACAAAACATTATAAGCACTTCTATAAACCAATATAATAATTCTGTCCTAATAACTAATGTGATAAAATCTCGTATAACAATATTCATTCCACCGTAACTATATTCTTTTCACTATTATTGTTATGCGTCATAGATTAAAAAAAGAATGTTACAATGTGTAAAATTATTGAAAAAAATTGTACTTGATTCCTTACATACATACATACAATTTTTATATTTTAGTATGGTAAATAACTGCATCGCTCTTGTTGTGTACTAATAATCCTCACAGTAAGTTTAAGTATTTTTAGTTTTAAGAATTATACATAAAATATAGGTGATTTTCTAAAAATTATTTTTATCTATAATTTTTAAGCTATAAGCTGTTATACCTATTAATTATTTTTATGTTTTAATTTTGTAAATTTATTTTAAACTATTTTAATGAATTCAATTAATTTTGGAAACCACCCATTGGAAGTTTTAATGTAATAAACTGAATGTAGTTTATATAAATTAAGTAGTTCGTACATTATTTGTACCAATTATTTAAAATTGTGCAACAGTTGCACAATTTCAACACTAAAAGTTGTAATTTCAGTTGTTTTTGTTGCACAGTTTTTATATAAATTGTGTACTGTAAGGAATAAATAAAATAATATAACAAAAAACAAAATATTTTGTAGAACAAATAGCAACTTTCAAGGAGAATTGAGAATATATCACAATCTCCATTGCAGTTTTTGTGGAAATCAGATATATCACTACTACACTGGTCTATTGATATGATTTTCGAATGAAATAAGATATATCACTTTAATCGTCTATAGTTATGATTTTCGAATACCATTTTTTAATTTGTACATCATATTTTATAAATTAAATACAATTTGTATGTCATTTTTTACTATTACTAACTACAGTCCTTGGACTATTTTAAAATATGTGTGTAGTGAATAATTGATTTTTATTAAGTCACTTGTTTTCCACCCAGTCTGTAGTTACTTCTAAAGTATAAATTAGTTATGAAAAAGAAACAACATAACTGTACATGATTAGATTCAGTTAATAGTTTTAAATTTAATAAAGCAGATTTCATAAACTAGATTAAATTAAAAACTAGATTAAATTCTTAATAGAAAAGGTGAAACAAATACAGTATATGTTATTATAATATAGTAACTTTTATTTTTGTGACTAACAGTCAAATGTACAATTTTATTTACAACAAAGATATATAAAGATATACCCCAGACTCACTAACTGTAGATTAGGAGATAGATTAAAATTGATAGGTAGTAATTGGAATAAAGTGGCTTGGTCTGGATTCTGATAGTAATTAAGAGACAAAATCCGGATTATAAATGAGGCTTGACTGAAGTTAAGGAATGAATGTTCTTTGTAGGCAGATATAAAAAATGTCTACATTGCTGTAACCATCAACTGGTACTCATATGACTGTTTTACTGTTTTGTGTTACATTAGTCTGATCCACTGCTAAGCCTTATATAGTTATATTACAACAATCATTATTATTTTATGTAGTATTACATGTTACACAATGTCGGCTGGTTGTAAAATACTGATAAATTTCATGAAACAAAACTTCAAAAGTAAAAGATACTTTTAAAAACAATTCTTTTAACAGACTTTAATTCTAACTGTGAGATACCTCAATAACTAGGGCCATTTGAATGATTAAAATTACTACTGTATTATACTGGAGTTTGAATACTATATAATCGGTTGATCCGTTTTTCCGTCCTTGAAACGATTTTCTAACTTTTATAACTTGCTTGAGGCTACTATGACTTTAGTCCAATTGTCGCTGTAAATTTCTTGAACTTATTCTCTTCTAGCTGTAAATGGAGACAATCACACTAAACGCTTCATTAGATGAATATGACACTGCTTTGGGATGGAGTGCCGTTGTTGTCACACAAACGAATAGACAAAAAAAAATTATTAACCACTTGCTTTCTTACACTGATTCACGTATTGAAAAAGGTCCGACAAATTCTAGTCCAATATGAAGTAATATTCTTCCTGCTTAAGAAGACTCGTTGTTTTTTTTTGGAAGGAAAAATGGAAAAAATCTTTATCACTTTGTCCGGGGACTGAAGGTGGTGGGCGGCTTCCCTACCCCGGTAAAACCAAAACCTTCCATCCTCTTCTTCCTTCTCTGCGGAACCATCTTGCGACATTACTTCGCAGAGAAGAATTTGATTAAATACGCCACATGGTCATCCACCATCCCATCGACCGGTAGGTCGAACACCGAAACTGGAGCTCTATCTCAGCTCACCTTAGCTTTTTAACTCTTTTGCCCATAATTGTATGAATAAAACTCTCTATTGCCTTCATTTTTTTTTCATCCTCTATCATAATTTCTGTCATATTAGTCGGGGAAATAGGTGAACAAAGCTGTGTTGAAAGCTCCTCCCTCTCCTGACTCCCCCCGCTGCAAAAAAAGATCGCATGCTCGGCCGTGTCTTCTTCCGCTCCGCAATCAAGACAGCTCGGATCTTCTGATCTTTTAAATCTATGTAGGTATGCCCGGAAGCTTCCATGCACTGTTAATGATTGAGTTAAGAAAAAGCTCGTTTCACCATGTCCTCTGTTCATCCATTTTTTTATATTAGGGATCAGCCTGTAGGTCCAGTGACCAGAATCCTCCTTGTCCCAGCTTTCCTGCCACCTCCTAAGCAATCTGTCTCTTGCACCTCTTTTTATTTGAGACCCTGTTCTTTCTCCATTTCCTTCCTAATCATACGTCTCTCTCCTTTCCTCCGCCAGCAAGTCTATAGGGGGTATTCCGGCCACCACCAATATCGCAGCTTGTGAGACTGCGTTGTATCCTGCAGTGATTCTTAGTACCACCTGTCTTTGTACTGAGAGCCGTTTTCTTCTATTAATTTGCTTCCCCAGCGCTTTGACTAAGGCAGCTGCTGCGTATAGTATTATTGAATGCACTACGCTGGCATATAACCTTCTCTTTTACTCTCTCGGGCCTCCCACATTTGGTAGCAAACGCGAAAGATTCCCTGTCACCCTTGCAGCTTTGGTGGCTACCTTCTTCTGTTGCGGTCCAAAGGACAGACCCCGGTCCAATTCTACACCAAGGTACGTCAACTGAGTCTTCCATTCTACCCGCACGCCATTAATGATGAGTCAAGGAATCCTATATTTCCTTCTTCGAGTTACCGATATCGCTTCTGTCTTTTCTACTGCCATTTGCAGGCCTCTGCTGTTTAGCCATTTAACTACAATGGCCATGCTTCTTGATCCTATACTCAAGGACATGTTCCTCAAGGGCTTCA
The DNA here is from genome assembly GCA_963513935.1 of Aphrophora alni. Classification (NCBI taxonomy): domain Eukaryota; kingdom Metazoa; phylum Arthropoda; class Insecta; order Hemiptera; family Aphrophoridae; genus Aphrophora; species Aphrophora alni. The sequence continues at coordinate 33,984,257 of OY740770.1, forward strand.
ACGATTATGATAGTATCGTTCGCCAATCCTATCACTTTAACTCTCTCTGGTAGCTGGGTTTCCAACAAGTCATCGTATACGATCTTCCAGAAGAAAGGCCCTAAACGGGATCCTTGCGGTGCTCCAATTGTCATCCTCCTTTCAATGACCCATCCTTCACCTTCGTAGATTATCTTTCTCTGATAAAGGTTTTCTTCTGTATAATCCTTCTCAGGTATAGTGGAACATTCTTTTCCCGCAAGAATTTCAGTATATCTTGACATCTCAGGGAATTGAAGGTATTTTTAATGTCTATGGTGATCATTGCACAAAAACCTTTTCTTACGATACCCTTATCTCTTGCTTCCATTACTATCCTTAAAGCCTCTCTTATAGCCTCCACTGTTGACATCCCATATTGGAATCCAAATTGGTTCCTCGAAAAGCCCCCAGTGGACTTCACGTGAGCCTCCAGCCGTCTAAGCACCAAAACCCCCAGAACTTTCCTCATCGTGTCCAGTAAACAAATTGGGCTCTAGGACGATGTCTTGTCCACGGGCTTGTCTCCTTTCCATATCAGGATTAGCTTTTGATTCTTCCAAGGGTCCGGAAATATACCGTTTTCAAGACAGTTGTTGAATAATTCCAGCATCTTGTCTGGATAATCATCAATAATCCTCCTGAGCAACTCGTTAGGGTTTCCATCTTGCCTGGGTGTTTTTTCTTTTTTGAGGCGTCGACCTTCTGTCCTCAGTTCCTCCAGTTGGAAACGTTCTTCATTTTTAGTTCCATCTTTTCAGGGCGCTTTACCGGATGGACTTGGCCCCTGGGGAATAGGTCATTGATTATTTCTTTAACCCAGACTTCGTCATTCAGTAGAGGGTTCTTCTTATTTCTCCCCAGCTTCCTACATACCAGCTTGTAAGGTAACCCGCACGGGTCGTTCTCTACTTTCTCCAGGAGTTCAGGCCATTAGTTGATTTTTCTCTTCTTGATGGCTTTCTTAAAGATCTGTCTTGTCTCTCTGTATTTTCCTATCATAACCTGATTCCCTTTAGATATCGTCGCCAATCTCTTCGGCCTTAGGCACTCCATCCTTAGGGTGGCAATTTCATAGTCCACCAGTATTTAGCCCTGTGATTGGACGCATTCTTTCTTCGTTTAGGCATATACTTGTTACAACCTTTTACCAGCTGTTTTGTAGCCCGCTTTACCTGATCCTCCGTAGCCACTTCTAAGCTACTTTTCGAGAGACTGAGAATTTTCATCTCAGATCAAACCCCTCCAGATCTTCCTCAACAGAGACTTGATCAAATGAATTATCGAATGCATTTAATCTTTTTTGTGCCTCTTCATTTAATGCAGTGAGTTTATTTTTTTGCCCTAAATTTAAAACATCTGTTCCAGGATCACAAATTGTTTGTATAAGTGATAAAATCTTAAGAAGTCTATTCTTTGTACCAGTAGATTGCCTTACAAAAGTTGAAAAACGCATTTTGATATGTAAATATTTACTATGTTCTTAGGGTTTTTTGTTGAAAAAATATTAGAATTGTTTGAATTATAATCGAAATTGATAATAATAGTTGCTTATTATCAATTAACAATGAAATAGAAAGATTAAAATATAAAAACAATAAGTAAAACCATCACAACATATTGTATTTTCAAAATGTAGGTATGTATTGAGGTTATGTTGTTTGTTATTGTTTTTATTATTGTTTAACAGCTGTCTTCAAGAACTTTAGAAATGTGCCACTAAGATCATCTGTAAAAATGCGCGCGTTGCTAATGTTCAGAATAGATTCGCTAATAGCGCTGTAAGTGTATGCGTGAGATGGACTGCGCAGTAGATTGAATGTACTACGAAAAATGCAAATGGCGGAAGTTGCAGAAAATTGACTCTCCCAACATAAAAAACAATTACCATACCTAAATCCAAAGCGGAATTCAATGAATCCGACCTCACGGAGGACCAAAATGTTCGATATTGCGGTTGGTTTGACAACTGTGGTAAAAGCGGATGGTTCAGTAATTTAATTTAAATTGGGAAGAAGACTGAATTGAAAAATACATGAATAGGTTAACTGACATTTTGAAATTTTTAACAATTAATAAAATGGTTTTGATTAATTTGCTGTCATGTTTAGTTAAATCTAATGTCACAGTACCTTGTAGAGGCGGCGTTCCTTTCTTCGTAATGTCCTGGCGTTAAGACTGCCCGTGTGCACACGCGAGAACAGCTGCTCTAAACGCACAAAACTAAGTACAATTTAAATCATAAACACAAACAAAAAAAAACACTTGAGTTCTTCTTATTAACTAAACATGACAATTGTTTCTAAATCATAAATAATTGAACTGTGTCGAAATGCTTATCAAATAAAAAAACTGAAAATGCGGAATTGTATGCGGATGAAGAAGTACCGTTAAGCTACCTGTTTGAGGTTGAAACTTGGACTGCTGATATGAGACAAAGGGTACCCCAAATCAGCTGGAGATCTCAGACTTCCGGTTGAAACGGTATAATATTGAAACTGAACTTTAAACTGTAGATATACTGAACATACCCCCGACTATAAACCAACCGGTTTATAGAGACGAAGAAATGAAAGAGCCAGCACTAAAGGGAATAATCGCTGAAATGGATGAATGATGAAGGAAGATGATCCGGCTTAAGAAAGAAGACATCGAATGAGAATGATGATAGAATTGAAGACAAGGTAGAATTTCAAAAGTTTCTCTAGTGACAAATAAGGGTTTAATTACTGAGAGGTAAGGGGAAAAGTTTCACGGCAGGGCGTGTGAAAACTCCATCCTTGGTTTTTATAGTGGCAACACGTACGACTCCATCTTCTCCTGGAGATGAAGACAGAATGCGTCCAGTAGGCCAAAAAAGAGGTTTGAGATTTGAATCCTGAATGAGCACTAAGTCACCAGGCTGTAGATTTGGTGTACTACGATTCCATTTCAGACGTTGTTGCAATGTATGAAGATATTCAAGATGCCACCGCTTCCAGATTTGCTGTGAGAAGCGTTGAACACGTTGCCACTGTTTTAGTCTATTTAAAGGAATCTGTTCATAAGATAGTTCTGGCAACGCGGTGATCGGTCGTCCGATGAGGAAATGTGCAGGCGTTAATACGTCTAACTCGTTAGGATCTGCTGAAAGAGGAGTTAAAGGTCTTGAATTGAGAATGCCTTCAATTTTCGTAGCTAAAGTAACGAAGTCCATGAGATAAAGTTTTTCGATACCTATTGTTCTAAGAAGATGTGTTTTGACACTTTTGACGGCACCTTCCCAAAGTCCACCTTGATGTGGAGCAGCTGGAGGCAGGATATGAAACTTAATTCCATTCAGTTTGGTAAATTTATCTATTATCTCCTTAGAATGAGGTTCATTCAGCATGGTTAGAATAATTTTCTTAAAGTTGTTTGAAGCTCCGACAAAGTTGGTCCCGCAATCGGAATACAAATTAGAACAAAGTCCACGCCGTGACACAAAACGTGTGAGAACGTCAATGAAAGCTTGAGTAGAAAGATCAGTAGCGACTTCAATATGAATTGCTTTAGTAGCAAAACAAACAAAAATGCATAGGTAGACTTTGACATCTTGAGCACGACGCAAAGTATGAATTTTGACAGTGAATGGACCGCAGTAGTCGCATCCAGTATTATTGAATGGTTGAGAAAAGGTAACTCGTTCACGTGGTAAGACTCCCATCAAAGGCGGACGAGAAGTTGGTTTAAGTTTGAAACAACGAATACATTTGTGTATCCGTTTTCTAATGGTACTCCTTGCTGAAAGGATCCAAAATTTTTTAGAGATGAGTGATTGTAGCAGTTGTGGTCCTGCATGAAGAAACAAACGATGATAATGGTCAATGATTAAGAATGTAATATGGTGATTCTTTGGTAAAACGGCAGGATGTTTAGAAGTGTAGCTCAATGAAGAAAACGTAATTCTTCCACCCACTCTCATTATGTCGCTGTGATCAAGGAAAGGTGACAATGAAGCTAAGCGTGAACAACAAGATGTAGGGTTTGTCTTTAAAAGTTGAATTTCATTTGAAAAATGTGAATTTTGCACAAGTTTAATTAGTTGTATTTCTGCAAATTGAAGTTCTGTGAGAGTTACTGGTCCGGTCACTCTTGATGCAGTGCGGACGTTATGACAAAATCTTAGAACATATGACATGACGTATAAAGTTTTTGACCACGAAGAAAATTTGGAAAGTATGTTCCATTCAGTTTGAGACGACGATAAATAAATTGGAAGTGGATTTGAGCGGAGTTCAGGGACAGTGTCCAACACCTGTAAAGGTGAATTTGGCCACTGATGGTGTGAAAGCTTAAGCCAAGAAGGCCCCGAAAACCATATCTGATGGTTAAGAAGTGCGGAAGGAGATAGACCACGGCTGGAACAATCAGCAGGATTGTTGCCAGATGGAACATGTGACCAACAGTCAGTTGGAGTCCAGTCCTGAATTTGACTGACGCGATTAGCTATATAAACCTTAAGTTTATATGGTGGAGTAGTGATCCAAGCTAATGTGACCATGGAGTCACACCCACATTTGATGATGTCAATAGAACACCGAGTAGATAAAAATTGAATGCAATAGTGCATTAACTTGGCGAGCAAATGAGCACCGCAAAGCTCTAATCTAGGAAGTGATATGCGCTTGAGAGGAGCGACCTTAGATTTGGCTAAAAGTAGCTGTGTATTGACAATGTTGTTTGAAGTAGTCGTCCTAATGTAAATGACGGCTGAGTAACCTTTATCCGAGGCATCGCAGAAGCCATGGATCTGGATGCTCGTTGACTGATGAAGGTTGATGCAACGAGAAATAGAAATGTCTTCCAAATGAGGCAATTCTTGAACGAATTTTTTCCAAGCGGAGTTGATGGTCTCTGGAACTGGTGAATCCCAATTAATCCCAAGAGTCCAAAGGTGCTGCATGAGGCACTTAGCAAAGAATGTCGTAGGCGACAGAAAACCACAAGGATCATATATTTGTGCGATTGTGGACAAAATAGATCGTTTTGTAGTTGAATGATCCGAAATTGGTAGCTGAATGGTGAGCGAGAACACGTCGTTCGAAGGTGTCCATTTCAAGCCGAGTATAATGAACAACGGTTGATCTGGTGAGCGGAAATGAAGTGGTACTTCCCGATGTTCCTGAGTGATATCAGCGAGAAGTTCGGAGCAGTTAGACGTCCACTTGCGGAGCTGAAACTGTCCTTTTGAAAGAAGTGCGATGAGTTGACGCTGAAGTTCTAGAGCGGAAGGAATGTCCTTACTTCCAGTGATGATATCATCCACGTAAATGTGATTAAGCAAAGCTTCAGCAGCCAACGGAAAATTGTGACCTTCGTCTTGAACAAGTTGTCGCAGTGTGCGAATAGCCAAATATGGCGAACTTTTCAGGCCATAAGTGACCGTATTAAGTTTGTATGTTGATAAAGGATCAAATGAATTTTCCCTCCATAATATCAATTGAAAGTTTTGGTCATCAGAATGAACCATGATTTGACGATACATTTGTTGTATGTCAGTAGAAAACACGATATTGTGTATGCGAAATTGTAAAATGACTTCACAAATCTCAGTTTGTAATTTAGGACCTGTGAATTGAATGTCATTTATTGATAAACCAGATGTAGTTTTGGAACTACCATCAAACACCACTCGAAGTTTCGTAGTGCTACTAGTAGTTTTAACAACGGCATGATGCGGTAAAAAATAATGTGCGGTATCTGGAACCTGAGTAGGTAATAGTGACATGTGGTTAGACTTTAAATAGTCTGACATGAAAGCAGAATATGCAACTTTCAATTCCGGTTTATTAGCAAACTTATTTTCCAAATATAAAAAACGACGTTTAGCTGTATTAAAGGAATCCCCTAGTGATTGAGGATCTTGTACGAAAGGAAGTGACACGATGTATCTCCCGGTAGCGTTGCGCGTAACCGTAGAGTTGTAGTGATTTTCACAAGTGAGTTCTTCAATAGAGGTTTTCGTCGAAACTGGAACCTCTTCAAGTGTCCAAAATTTCTGGAGTAGGTTGTGTAAGCTCATGTCCGATGTGGTGAGCAGAGAAATGTTGTTTAAATGGTATGAAGCTGTAGGAATGGTTCCTATTAGACAATAACCGAAGATGGTTTCAATTGCTGTTGGTAAGCCATCACCTATCTGTATGGTGTGGTTACGCAATGTGAGACCGAACAAATCGGCTCCAATAATAATCGTAATTGTCGGACTATTATTGAAATTAGGATCAGCGAGAGAAATTTGATTCAACTTACGCTGAAGTTCAGGTAACTTTGCAAAAAACGGTAAATTGGCTTGAATTTGCTCCACAACAATGACTTCATGAGATTCTTTAAAGAGTTGACCGTTGAGGGTGTAAATATTTAATTTACCTGTACCAAGGATAGGTGTTGACATTGCAGAAATACCGTTTAATAGAATAGTAGAAGGAGTTAATTGTAATCCTATCTTATTTGCACATTGTTTTGTGATAATTGTTGATTGACTTGCAGAATCCAATAAAGCAGTAAAGGTCTGCGGTTTATTTACATGAGTTGCAAGATTAACTAATGCTGTGCATAATAAAGTTGATCGAAAATTGTTTAAAGAACCGGTATTCGAAAGAATTGATATTGATTCATTATGAGTTTCATTGTGGACAGGAAGCGGAAATCGTCCCAAATTGTTATCCGAGCTCATGTGACGTTTATGTCAGCTAGAATTATTTTCACCAGCTGCATCAACTTTTCGGTTAAAATGAAGTAAAGTATTATGTTTCTTTTGACAAGTTTTACATAATGATTTTGACATACAATTCACTGTGGAATGTGTACCTAAACAATGTATGAACAATTGTAGTGCTTTAATTTTGTCATATATTTGATTAGGCGACAATTTATTAAAATCAGGACATGAAAATAATTTATGAGAATCTTTCTTACAAACTAGACACAGATCAGATTTGGAAGTTGAAGTCTGAAACACAGATTTCGTTATTTTCATTGGTGATTTATTTTTGATAGGTGTAGTTGCAATTTCCTTTTTGAGAAAAGGTTTAAAATTAACAAATGGCTCGTTTATTTGATCTAATGGTAAAGCATCTTCTAAATGTGCACACTTAATATTTAAGAAGTTGATTAATTCTTTAATTGTGGGTAACCGACGATCGGTTTTGCGTGAGCTTTCAAAGCATTGACGAGTGACGTCATCAAGTTTCCTTAATAGAATTACAATAAGTGTAACTTCATTTTGAATGTCATAACCTAATACGGTTAAAGCTTGTGAGTTTTCATGAAATGTGTCTACGTATTGACGTATTTCAAGTAACGAATGATGCTTAATGGAAGGCATGTCAATAATTTTTGATATGTGAAAATTAACCAATCTGCGAATATTCTGATATCTCTCGCATAATATATCCCAAGCAATTTTATAATTTTCAGGAGTAATAGGTAAATTATGAATTAGATTTAAAGGTTCACCAGATAAGCATGAAATTAAATATGAAAATTTCTCAACAAGAGTTAAAGATTGATGTTGATGAATACTATTGTCAAACATATAGTAAAAGGTTGTCCACTCACTCAAACAGCCATTAAAATGTTTTAAATCTAATTTAGGTAAGTTGACAGAAACATTCACTTGTTTACTTTCAGTGGTCTGTGTATTATTTGAACTAATTGGATCTTCCACTGTGGAAAATACACATTTAAGAATAGAATTTATTTCTACAGCTATGTCTGATATTTCATCTTGTAATTTAAAGGCTTCTGTTTCATCAAACCCCTCCAGATCTTCCTCAACAGAGACTTGATCAAATGAATTATCGAATGCATTTAATCTTTTTTGTGCCTCTTCATTTAATGCAGTGAGTTTATTTTTTTGCCCTAAATTTAAAACATCTGTTCCAGGATCACAAATTGTTTGTATAAGTGATAAAATCTTAAGAAGTCTATTCTTTGTACCAGTAGATTGCCTTACAAAAGTTGAAAAACGCATTTTGATATGTAAATATTTACTATGTTCTTAGGGTTTTTTGTTGAAAAAATATTAGAATTGTTTGAATTATAATCGAAATTGATAATAATAGTTGCTTATTATCAATTAACAATGAAATAGAAAGATTAAAATATAAAAACAATAAGTAAAACCATCACAACATATTGTATTTTCAAAATGTAGGTATGTATTGAGGTTATGTTGTTTGTTATTGTTTTTATTATTGTTTAACAGCTGTCTTCAAGAACTTTAGAAATGTGCCACTAAGATCATCTGTAAGAATGCGCGCGTTGCTAATGTTCAGAATAGATTCGCTAATAGCGCTGTAAGTGTATGCGTGAGATGGACTGCGCAGTAGATTGAATGTACTACGAAAAATGCAAATGGCGGAAGTTGCAGAAAATTGACTCTCCCAACATAAAAAACAATTACCATACCTAAATCCAAAGCGGAATTCAATGAATCCGACCTCACGGAGGACCAAAATGTTCGATATTGCGGTTGGTTTGACAACTGTGGTAAAAGCGGATGGTTCAGTAATTTAATTTAAATTGGGAAGAAGACTGAATTGAAAAATACATGAATAGGTTAACTGACATTTTGAAATTTTTAACAATTAATAAAATGGTTTTGATTAATTTGCTGTCATGTTTAGTTAAATCTAATGTCACAGTACCTTGTAGAGGCGGCGTTCCTTTCTTCGTAATGTCCTGGCGTTAAGACTGCCCGTGTGCACACGCGAGAACAGCTGCTCTAAACGCACAAAACTAAGTACAATTTAAATCATAAACACAAAAAAAAAAAAAAAAAACACTTGAGTTCTTCTTATTAACTAAACATGACAATTGTTTCTAAATCATAAATAATTGAACTGTGTCGAAATGCGTATCAAATAAAAAAACTGAAAATGCGGAATTGTATGCGGATGAAGAAGTACCGTTAAGCTACCTGTTTGAGGTTGAAACTTGGACTGCTGATATGAGACAAAGGATACCCCAAATCAGCTGGAGATCTCAGACTTCCGGTTGAAACGGTATAATATTGAAACTGAACTTTAAACTGTAGATATACTGAACATTGGGAGATACGCATCGGACGTCACCGCCTTCACTAGTGGCTGATATTATCGATGTATTCAGAGCTGCTTGATCCTGCCAGTTACCTAATTCAATCAGCTCACCCCCTGCAATGTCTTTCTAACCCCCGTATCTCGGTACGAGTGTCTTCTGGTCGCACCTCTTTGCGAATTGCTCCCAGCACCTCCGCATAAGTCTTGCCTTCAACTGGCTTAATTATTAGTGCCTTATTCCTTGCCCTTACTTATTTCTTTTCCAGTTTTTTACCTTTAGGCCGTCGATCCTGTCATATCCGGTTTGACCCAACTACTGGAGATTGTGTCGTATTGTCTGCCACAGACATTTTTTTAGGACCCTTTCCTCTTCGAACTACCATATTCCACCTACCCGCCTCTGTCTCTACTTCTCCCTTCTCCTCAAGTTCACCCGTTGTCTCTCTGCAATGATCCCGATCGAAGTTCTGGGCCTCTTTCGCGGGGGAAAATTTGTCCTCTCTTTAGGACAGGCCACCATTGGCATAGATGCCCTTTCTATAAGGCTCCCTAATGCATTCTGTCTTACCATTCTTCAAGCCCATAGCACTTCTAACCGCTCTTCTATAAATATTAACCCGTTTTTAATGGCCACGTTTACGTGTTTTGTTTTCCGGCGGCTAGATTCATGTTTTATAAGTGTCTCTAATAACTCGTAGTTGTTCCTCTTCATTCTTGTCCGCCTCCCTAATTTGTCCTGCCAGCCTTTTCACCTCCTTATCTATAGCAGCTTGTATCTCATCTGCAATCCCACTCTGCGTTTCGTCAAAAACATTCCCCACTAGTTCTACCTCAGATTCTCTATCATTCCCCTGCGCTTCTTTAGTAGTTTCGCAGTCAATGTCAGCGATAGAATGACTCCTGACTCCTTGGTTTCAAGGGAGATCTTATCAACTTGTTTCTTCTTTGAAATGGGTCAACCTCACCCATGGTGTTTTGGGCCAAAAGGTTAGCTGCTTTTTGGTAGAATAACGTTTGTATGGTCGCCCCCAGAATCCATGCGACCGGCGCCGGCCACCGGGGCTTCCACCCGATCGGAACCGACGGTGAGATTCGCCTTTACAGGCTGACCCACCTGGGGTATTCTTGTATTTGAATCACACATCGTATCTATTCTTGTCGTTGAAGAAGTCAGAAATAAGAAAGAAGACACCCTAGCCCTCGAATACTCTAATAGCGTCGGGGTCGAAAAGAACAAGAGGTGGTCAAGAGAGACCTGACAGAAAGACCAAAGAGAAGGGATCTTATCCAAGACTAGTTGAAACAAGATCAGATCCAGCTCGGGCATGCCGGGATTGCCAATCCCGTACCCACAAGATGTGAGCCACTGGGGGATACTCGTGGTGGTTGTTCAAGATTTTAATATTGATTCAAAACATTTTTCATTCAAACCAATTCTGTATACATGTCGAATGCTAGGAAACTAAAATTTAAACTGTATTAATGCTTGAAGTAAATTATGACATGGATGCAAATAGATCTAGTAAAAATATGCATAAATAAATTTTAATCCGGAAATTTTAAGAAAAAAATATAGGATGCAACGATCATTCCATCAATGTATGAAATGCTAATTCATGAGGATTCGCACAGCTAGCGAGAAGTGGGGAGGTGTTAGAAATGGTGACATGGGTGGCCTGGATTAAGGACTGCAACGGTCGATCCATCAATTTGGAAAATGCCAATCATGAGGACTCGTATAGCTAGTAAGAAGTTGGGAGGTGTTAGATCTGATTCGTGATTGGCCAAAATTGTGGACCGCAAGATTAATCTATCGATTTGGGAGATGCCACTCATGATGAGTCGCACAGCTAGCGAGAAGTGGGGAGGTGTTAAATCTGGCGATATGGATTGCCTGAATTGTGGACCGCAAGATCGATCAATCGGTATGGGTTATACTATTTCATGAGAGTTCGCACAGCTAGCGAGAAGTGGGGTGGTGTTCGATCTGACGAAATGAGTGGCAAGGATTGTGGACTGCAAGATCGATCCATCACTCAGGAAAATGACACTCATGAGGACTCGAACAGCTAGCAAGAAGTTGAGAGGCGTTAAATCTGGCGACATAGGTGGCTTGGATTGTAAACCAAAAGATCGATCCATCAGTCTGGTAAGTGGGGAGTTGTTAGATCTGGCAACATGGGTGTCCTGGATTGTTCACCGCAAAATCGATCCATCAGTGTTGGGAATTGCTAATTTATAGTGATACGCACAGCAAGCGAGAAGTGGGGAGGTGCTAGATTTGGCGACATGGGTGGCCAGGATTGTGGACCACAACGATCGATCCGTTAATCTGTAAAATGCCACTCATGAAGAGTCGCACAGCTACCGAGAAGTGGGGCGTTGTTAGGTTTGGCGACATGGTTGGCCAGGATTGTGTTCCGCAAGATCGATTAAACAATTCGGGATATGCAACTCATGAGGACACAGCTACCGTGAAATAGAGAGGTGTTTGATCTGGCGAAATTGGTTGCCAGGACTATGGACCGCAAGATCGATCCATCAGTCTGGAAATTGTTAATAAATGAGGATTCGCACTGCTAATGAGAAGTAGGAAGGCGTTAAATATGGCGAGATAGGTGACCTAGATTGTTGACCATCAGTTCGATCCATATGTCTGGGAAATGCTAATTTACGAGGATTCGCACAGCTAGCGAGAAGTGGGGAGGTGTTATATATGGCGACATGGGTGGCCTGGATTGTGGACCTCAAGTTCGATCCATCTGTCTGGGAAATGCTAATTTACTAGGATTCGCACAGATAGCGACAAGCGGGGAAGTTTATATTTGGTGATATTGGGTGGTCGGGATTGTGGACCGCAAGATCGATCTATCAGCCTGAGAAATGCTAATTCATGAGGATCCGGACAGCTAGCCAGAAGTGGGGCGGTGTTAGATCTGTCGACATGGGTGGCCAGGATTGTGTATGAAAAATCGATCCATCAATCTGGGAAATGCCACTCGTAAGGACTCGCACAGCTAGAAAGAAGTGGTAAGGCCTTAGATCTGGAGACATGGGTGGCCTGTATTGTGGACCGCAAGATTGATCCATCAATCTCGGAAATACTAATTCACGAGTATTCGCACAGCTAGCGAGAAGTGGTGCGGTAATAGATCTGGCGACATGGGTGGCCTTGATTGCGGACCGCAAGATCGATTCACATGTAGAAAATGTAGTTACACCTCGACATATAATCTTCCCGAGAAATTTAATGTTCCTACCAACTTATTGTAAATAACTCCACACTACACATTAACGCTAAACCGGTGTTGATAATGTTTTTCTACCGTTGTGTGAGGATTTCCTGAGTCTGTTCATTTCTTAAATTATTCATGAGTAAATTGAGTCTCGTCAGTAAAGTTAATTAACCTGTATAAAAATCAATTCCTGTTTAACAAATGACAGAATTCCAATCGAACCAGAGGGTCTCGTGATAGATGAGTAGAGACTATTTGCATATTCAGGTACAGTTTGTTGTTAAAAAGAGTCCTCCAAACTATAGAATTTGTGAACCCAAACTAATGAGATATACGTAGATTATTTATAATTGGACTGAGTTGCACAGTACTTTCATATAGTTTATGAGTACTTTGGAAGTGAACTTGTCTCCCATAATGTTAGTAAGGTCCCAATTTTATTTATTTATTTTTTTTTGGATTAGGAATCCGGTAGTCAGGATACCGATGATGATACTAGAGAACTGCAGCCGTATAATTAACATCGCATACAACATACATCTGCGTCAGATCGGTATATTCTGCTGTTATTAATAAATAAGGTATATCGAATAAATAACTCACTAATCAGAGACAAATTAATTCACCAATCACATTCAGATTAATACACTAAACAAAATGTGTTCTTTAAATGAATAAAACAATTGAATTTTTTCAATACAAACATTTGACATGAATATGTTTCCAAGTAACTAAACTTTCACTATTTATTTAAGAAGTTTCAAATTTTCTCTGTAACATAATAGCAGTAAATACCATTGTTGAACTCTTCATTCGCATATATTTTTTAAATATATATATATATATATATATATATATATATATATATATATATATTATGATGTTCACTTCTATCCGCCGTTATTTTCTACCAAAAATTATAATCAGTTTCACTGTTGTCATTTTACAGTACACTTTCATATATTTTGTTTAAAATGAAAAAGAATATTTTTTGTTTGTATTTGATTTTGTTTTACCTTATACCAATGTGTTCAGAAATAAATTTTCTACAAGTTAGGTTTAAACCTTTTGCACATTTGTCAGCCATTTAACAACATTATATCATAACGTACTTAAAAAAGTATGTTCTCCACACTTATTTCTGTTTTACACCAGCTTCCCCATAAACTAGTGGGGAAACAATTTTGAGACATACTTTCTACAGTTTGCAGGTGGAATATCATATAAAACAACCAAATTTGGGTCAAAGGGGTTTCCGAAAGACTGAATACTACCGGAGAATTAGAAATCAGGGTGATATATTTCGATATCTACAACTACAACAAAATATGTACAAATGGTATAATAATGAAATAAATAATGTAGTCATAAACACATAACTTAATTTATAATACATTTTTATTTTAAAGTCTAAAAATAAATGAATTTATTAGTGTTCAAATAAGTTAAATGTTTTAAATTATAACATGTGAAATATATAGGCTTTACTTACTTGACTTATTTCCTTTTATCTCTTATTGATGCATAGGGCGTCCAGAAAAGCTCTCCATCAGTCCCTGTCTCCAGCAAGTGCCTTCACTTCTCTCCAAGTCTTGTTAACCTCTTTTGCATCTTTAATAATGGTCCTCTTCCAGGTTTCTCGGGGTCGACCTCTTCTTCTGACACCTTGCGGGTTCCAATCTAAGGCCTCTTTCTCAATGGTTCCGTCTGGCTTCCTCAGTGTATGTCCTACATACCTCCACTTCCTCTCTCGAATCTGCAGTTTGACCCGAATTTGACCTGTTTATCTCCATAAATCATCGTTTGTAATGATCTTAGGCCAATGAATGTTCATGATACGTTGAAGACACGTATTGATGAAAACTTGCAGCCGAGGCATAATTATTAAACTTGTAACTTTCCACGTCTCACTTGCATACAGCAAAACAGACTTAACATTTGTATTGAAGATGCGAAGCTTCGTTTTCTTTGAGATGTTTCGATTCCGCCAAATCGGGTACAGTTGTACAAGGCGGCGGCGTTTGCTTTTTTAATGCGAGTCTTCACATCATCATGAGCTTCTCCACTTGTTGAAACAACACTTTCCAAGTAAGAAAAAGTGTTGACCTCCTCTATTTCTTCTCCATCGCAGTTTCGAGCTTGTCTGTTTTCTGCATTCATCTTTATAACTTTAGTTTTCCGATGATTTATCTTGAATCCTGCCGCTTCAGCTTTGGGGATTACACAGACGTCTTGAAGATCTGGAATACGCAGATGAAATGTGTCTTCTTTCGCAGAGATACACGGATATGCAGTTTAAGTTGAATGCACTGAAGAAATAAATAGGCTACATTTATATAAAAAAAGTATGTATGCCAAATATTCTAGTATGTAAACTGCAACATAAATTGGAATGTTAATACGAAAAATAACAAGTATTAAAAACATCTTATTATGTTTTTAATTTAGGAATATTTCGTACTAACTAGCTACTAGTCCAGTGTGAAATTGCAAAATTACAATAATAATTATATAAGACTCATTTGAATAAAATCCTATTCTAGCCCTTTGGACGAAAAATGTCTGGTGAAAAGTATGATTTGAAATAAATCAAATATGTCGCCAGCTAGTGTTTAATTAGTTACAAAGTATGCTATTAGTCAAGAAAATCAACAACATAATTACACAAATTATGTTTAGGTTATTTTATTAGTATATATTATTAAAAAAAAAAAATATTAAAAAAAAAATTAAATTCATAAAAAATTAATTGCGAAGAAATAATATCTAGATCACAAAATACAATGAATTTAAGCAGCCAAGTTGAAACACATTTAGGTTATATAAAATATTAAGACGGATTTGAATTTTGTGACTAACATCTAAATAAACAATTTTAATAATTACAACAAAGTTTACACAGATATTTTTAACACTCTCTAACAGTAGAATAGTAGGTACATTAACATAGATAGGTTTGAATAATTGTAGACTGACTGGGTTTTGATTCAGTTTACGAAAATTCAAAATCTGGACAGTAAGTGAATGTGGTATGATGTTAAAAAAAAGAGGTTTCTTGTAGTCATATGTAAATTGCAACGATAACTATAATATGACTGTGAAAGTCATTTTAGTACTAAGATGACTGTTTTTTTATAGATAATCTTAATCCACTCTTTACCTTATTGCGTTATAATAACAAAATTATTATTTTATATTAACATAAAAAAAAAAAATTAAACAGTGAATTAAGTATATTCAAATATTTTTAAAATAAGAATTTGTATTGTAATTTGTAGAAAACATATAATAAATTAGAGGTATATAATTAGGACAAGTTATAGGTCTATTTAATTGCCAATTCCTCCAATATTACGTCTTTATGTTACTTTTAATTTACTAGAGCTATGGTAATTTTAATGACACGAGTTCAAAATTATTTGCATCATTACTAAAGTGGCAAGAATTAAATTGCATGTAAGATATATTCAGTGAAAAGACAATAATTGCAGAATGGTTTGTCTATTTCTTAACAATATAGTTATTTTAACATTACTTTCTTCCTTAAATTCTCATGTGTTTAAAAGTATATTAACATAAAATAGGACATTAGCATAATATTGCTTTGCAATCCAGAGATTTCCGTTAGTTTTCTATATGGTTATCCTCCGCTATCTAACTATTTGCTTAAAATGAAACAAGATTTCTTTTAGTTCTTTAGTAAATAAATTATTTATAGCCTATTTAAAAATGAAGTGTCAGATGAAAATAACTCTCATTAACCGAGATCAAATATGAAGTGAAGCATATTGTCTTACTTCTGGCAAAGCGGATACTCAATTTATTAATATTTTTTTAATTTTCTTGAAAAGATTACACTACTATCATACACACTGATACACAATTTCGTTTCATTAATGTTAAGTTTAATTACACCAAGATTACCTTATATGAAACTGATAAATAATTGTAATCAAGATATTAAATGTTTCCCAAAAACTACTTAAATATATTTTACTGTCCATCTTCAATATTTCGTCATGTTTAGTGACACACCATCTATAATTAAATAAATTCTACTTTTTATGTGAATGTAAGGTTGCACAAGTTGTCAATAATATACATTTGAATAATATAATAATGTCCATTTGCATTGGTTTTGTGAGAATTTGTGTTTACGATTTCAAACTTAAGAAAACCCTGTCACTATCCAACTCATTATTTGTTTGAAGATTTTAAGGAAAACCAATGGTGAAAAAAATATCCTATACTGTACAGTGAGTACCAACATATTACTATCTCTTATATCTACTGCTGCATCAGGGAAAACCGCTAAAGAACTGAAATCTGCTCTTCACCTTAATATTGGGAATAAAGAAATTAAATCTGGTTATCATGCTCTGTTGAAAGAGCTTCAAGTAAGTATTTTAGAATTAGTGTATAGAGAAAATTGGTTGAAATAAGGGGGGGGGGAGTTAGCTTTTCCTTAAATATCTACCAGCACTTTTTATAAATAATACTTTGTGTGGTGTATCTTAGCAATACAACTGCTGAGTACTATTTTAATTTGTGTCAGTATTCAAGGTGAATCAATTCACTAGAAATATGTAATTCTCGTAGAAACATTAAGCATCAAATATTACAAAATTCTCAAAACTCCAAAATAAACATTATATTTTCAACAAGACGTAGTTACCATGACTAAAACATAATAATTAGTTACAAAAATTTATTTATTTAATTTTTATAAGAAAATTATAACTAATAATAGACGTGTTTGGAGGATCCTGTTTGGAAGTGAGATGTTTTCTAACCTAATCTTTAGAACGGGTTTGAGTGCTTTGATAACAATATAAATGTTGGTACTATAGATATCGCAATTATTTTTATCCAATTTTCTCCGAATTGGAACACAGGTTTTTTTTTAGAATAATAGTTATGTTTATTAATATTCCAAATTCATTCTGTAATTTTCAAATACAGTGATAATTTATAGACTTTCTTCTTCATAGTTTTGTAATAATTGAACTTAAAAAAATATTAAATTTTAGTAAACAATAGACATGTTGCTTTTGTTGCTACTCATATCAACCTAAACTTTCGATGATAAAAAAAATTAAAAATAGAAATATCATACTGTGAACTCATAAATTATAAAATATAATAGTAAATACTACTCATGAAAACTGACACCAGTACTTTTAATTATAATATGATGGTAAAAATACTTTACAAATTACACAATCACATAATGTTAAATGGTTAAGTTTTCATATTGATAATACATTAAACTTCAAACAACTGTATGTATTTGCGTGTCAAACTGATTTATTACTGTGATTTACAAGTATAATACCTACAGTTTTGGATACAAAATCTAATAACATATTTAAAAATGTAATTTTTTAAAAAATTTTACAACACATGACATGACATGATTTTTTTGTTAAATAATTTTACCTATTACTGAAATACTTTACATATTAGGTTAACAACTTTTCTATACTCTAAAGTAAAATTGACTGTAGTGATAACCACTATTGCACAGAATTTGACCAAATGGGTCTGGCATTTCTTGTGTTTATAAAATATATAACATACCACATTTCACAACTAGCGGGATATATAACTATTCCATTAATATCAGAGTTAATACACCAAATATTGTGATAAACTTTAAAAAATTATCACCTTTTAAATCCTTTCCATTTTTAACAGTTGGACTCATTTTAAATAGTATATATTTTTATTCTGCTAATTCTGTGTTCTCATATATTTTGTTCTTTGCAGGATAAGAAACTGCACCTTGCTACTCGACTTTTCCCCCAAACAGGGGTGAAATTAGTACCAGAGTTTGCAACAACCGCTCAGACATATTTTTATTCAGATGTTCAACCAGTTAATTACAAAAATTCCGAAAAAGCTGCGAAAATAATAAATACCTTTGTTGAAAAAAAAACCAACAACAAAATCCATAATATAGTCAATCGTAGGTATTTGATTAGCTTACTTTGTACCTTATTTAAAAAACAATTTTATTATTAAGGTATGTAAAACATTTTTGACTATTTCATGAGTCCATCTTTTTTCTGAGATACTCGGATGCCTGATAGGCATAAATGTAAACAAATTTGCTTGTAAAAATTTTCCTCATTAGTAAAAATAATCACATGTATTTATTTTAAAAAATTACGTAATCCATAATGTACAAAATTTAAGGAACATACATATTGACATATTATTAAATTATCAGATAAGCTCTTTAATAAAAGAAGGAAAATACCTACAATTTTTAATTATAATTTCTTCAGTCAGCAATATATATTTTTTTAAATTTCCATGTTGACTTCTTATATTGAAACAGCTGTGGCATCAAGATATCTAGACTGTATATTTAACAAAAAAAGTAATAAAATAATATTGATACATTTCTGTTAATATAATATATCTACAAGAATAAATCATTTTCTCTAAAAATAGTTAAAATTTACAATTTTTAAAATTATCAAAAGTTTTAGTAATTTTCACAAGAAACGAAAAAGCGGTTAAATAAAAAAAAAATTACTAGTCGATCATTTATTTAAACTTGTAATTAGCAGTTGCAAAATACAAATTTAATTTTGTCTTTAAAGTAATGAATAATATGTGTTCAACATCCAAACATGTAGCCATCGAGTTTTATTTAATTAAATAGTTATATGGTAACACAGGTAAACTTTACAATAACCATTTATTTATTGGTAATAAATAAGACTCCATAAGAGTAAACTATATCCTAAAGTGCATAGGAAATCTTAACTTATATAAAACTATTTTGGCCATTGATTATATAAGTGCATCATCTTCCTGCATACAGGTAACAGACACACAAGTAAATACATTATCCTTAATATTTTTAAAAACTCCAAATGTATATTTAAAAAAAAATATAGGTGTGTAATCAATGGTGTAGAACAAGTTTAGAATAAGCCTAAGACTGACCATATTGTGTTACGTCAGGTGACCACATTTTAGCCTCCTATTGTTTGTTTAGACATGTTAAATTAGCATTTACAACAAAGTTACAGTTTTTACAAAATAAACTCAAAGAAAGAAAAACACAAACTAAACACTTCAGTGAATGGATAGAATAAACCTAAGACTGATCATATTTTGTTACGTCAGGTGACCACATTTTAGCCTCCTATTGTTTGTTTGGACATGTTAAATTAGCCTTTACAATAAAGTCACAAATTTTTCACAATAAACTCAAAGAAAGAATAACACAAACTCTACACTTAAATGATTTGGTAGAATAAGCTTAAGACTGACCATAGTGTGTTACGACAGATGGACACGTTTTAGCGTCCTATTCGTTGTTTGCATCTTCCTGATGAATTAATTCTCAGTTTATACACAATAAATTTAAAGGAAAAAAAACACAAAATAACTTTTTAGTGTATAGAAAGAAATAGTCTACAGCTGACCATATGTGAAACGTAATGTGACCACTTTTTAACCTCCAATTGTTTGGTTGGACATGTTAAATTTGCATTTTCATTTAATTCAAAGTTTATACATGACAAGCTTAAATAAAGAGTAACTCAACCTAAACATTTCAGTGAATGGATAAAATATGCCTAAAACTGACCATAATATGTTACGTCAAGTGATCACATTTTAGCCGCCTACAGGTTGAGATTTACATCTTACTGATAAAATAATTCTTAGTTTAAACACAGTAAATTTATATAAACAATAACACAAAAACTAAACACTTCAGTGTAAGGATAGAATAAATCTAAGACTGACTATAATGTGTTATTCAGGTGATCACATTTTAGCCTCATATTGTTTGTTTGGACATGTTACATTTGCATTTACAATTAATTCACAGTTTATACACAATAAACATAAATTAAGAATAACACAACCTAATCACTTCAGTGTATGGATAGAATAAGAATAAGACTGACCATAATGTCTTGCTTCAGGTGACCACATTTTAGCATCCTTTTGTTTTGTTTTTTTGGACATGTTAAATTTTGCATGTACAATTGATAATTTTCTCTATTATTATATTAAATACCTTCTTAGTTGTAAAATTTTAACCTGGTTGGTTACCTTATACGTTGTTCATTAAAATATTAATGAAGTTTTATTTAGTATAATATTTTTGAGATTTTATGTTATTTATGCAAAACTTTTACTTTCTCTACTTTTTATGTTAAATGGATGAAGGCGACTAAAGTTTGATATATAAAAATCATTTCTTTTTTAACTTCTAACTAACAAAATGTATCAAAAATTCTGCAAACAGAAAACAAACACCTGACAAATAACTAATAAAATTAACCACACTTGATAGCTTTTCTTGAATGAACAATTTTATTTATTTATTTTATTTTTTTTTTGGTGCAGAAAAAAAGCCGACATCAATTAAAAAACAAATCAATTTTCTTTCAGTTTGAAGCATCTTTTTTTAGAAATAATTTCTAAATTTGTAACTTTTTTACAGATATTCTAAGATAATATTTATAGAAATTTTAGTTTACGGCAAACGTGTGAATTATGCTGGTAGATAATGGATCCGGGTGACTGGTTGATTGGTTCCAGTTCCTGTGATAACTTGAGCGGAGTCCCAGGTTACTGTTTCTGAATTTGGCGGTGTTCAGGGTCATGTTATCTGCTTTCTAGAATATTTTGGCGACGAGTTTCTCGTCTCCACGGCTCGTATCTCGGTTTCCCGTTTTACTGTTTCGATTTTCTTTACTTGAAACGACTACGACTATTATGTATTTCGAGTTTATATTTTAATTTTCAAATTAATTTTTGATTATGATTGTCCTTCTCGGCACTTTTTTAGTTCCCTGAGACCCATGGTTTTGTTGAAAGATTTTATTTTTTCAACGTTTACCCTGTAGAAACCTTCTATTTGCGTTTTTTTTTTAATTGTTCAAGAAATCGACGGACAGCGAAAGAGTTTACAACCGAAAGAGAGAATATCGTGATTTTTTTTATCCTTTTTAATTGAAACTTTCTCCCTCTTAGTTATCATATTTTGGTGCCAACAATTACCTTAGTACCTTAATCCCTTCTACATGCTATTTTCGTTCTATTTTAATATTTAATGCTTTATTACGTAATTAATATCCCCTGCCTAAAACAATTTAAATATAATTTTTAATAATACGTTTTCCATTATTTGATCTTATTGTTTAATTTGTATTTAATTTTATTTTTGGTTTTATGCAATTTTAAAATTTATCCTTTTTCAACCAACTTTTTTATTTATAATTTTTTTTCAAAACTCTTTATTCTTTATTTTTAATGTTTTTCTGATTGTGAAACATTAAAAATATTTTGGGTTGTTAGGATTTTTGAAAAAAAAAAGATTAAACTTTAGCGTTGCGTAACCTATGAAAGAGGCAAGATAGAAAGAACTTGTGATGAAGGAATCAAAAGTTTACGTTGAGAAATATAACTGTGACAACAACAAAAACCTGTTTATTCATAGATTAAAATTCATGAAATTATTGTAGATCCAATAATTGATAAATATTCTAAATTAAAGAAGCTGTTTAAAACTGCTTCACTGAGTGAAGATCACATTTAGTGATAAGTTCCTACAGCTCAGAACCTGAAACAACTGACTTGGACTACGGGAGATATGCATATTAATTTTTTTAAATCTGCAGAGACTCCAGTTAGTTGCAGCGAGTTTAAAGGTATATCTTAGATTATTGAACATGCCAAAACATCATGGTTCTGTTTAAGCGTTTTGGTTAAACTAAATCGCGTTAAAATTATTTTAGATGTGCACGAGGGGCATAAACTTCGAAGGGAATTTGCGACCAATCCCATAGAGGTATTAGTAATCATTTTGGGTAGAGGTAGGCCTACATGAGTAATAACACACTTCTTCGTTTATCACTGAACGCACACTGTGTCCTGCCAATCTACTGTATGTAAGATTAAAACTCGTTCCCGATGGTTGGGTGTGATTCCTTATCAAATGGCGGTGGAACTCCTAATACTACAAGGGAGGGAACTTATACTTAAGTCCCATGATATGCAAACATCACAATAATATATACACATATGTAAAAGGGTCCAACCTTGCGCCTATTTTAACAGCGTAAAAACGTTTTTGTTGTATGAATGTTTTGTTTAATTTTACAGGATAATATTATTAGTCTGATAATTAACAATGACAATATGAATATGAAAATTAACCGTTTAAAATGTTTTTCTCTAAGTATGTGATAAAACAGGGAGAGAGAAGATTTATGTATTACTTAATCCACTGATTTTATTTGAATTATATTACAGCAGACGCATTCAACGAAAACACAAAACTCATACTTGTGAATGCAGCACATTTTAAAGACAGATGGTTATTTCGTTTTGGCGCACCGTTTACTGGAGACTTCCATTTAAGTAAAGACAAAAAAGTAAATGCACATATGATGTCTGCGACTAATCACTACCACTATAAGGAATTGAACTCTTTCAACGCTAAAGTGTTGCAAATATATTTTGAGGTACTGGTTTTATAAGAAAAATAATTTTTTTACATGAAAAATCGCAATGTAATCACACTTGTTTATAAAATAATTCTAGGAGAAGTTTATTTATAACTTTTTTAGTAAATTATAAAATAGGTAATTTGCATATTTAAAAATCTTAAATTTAGGACAGTAAAATGTTCATTGATCATAACCCATATAACACACTTTAAAAAAAAGTATTGTTTTTTTATTTAAATATACTATGTACAATTATTAAGCATGTGTCATCTCTATAGGTAATTATTTTAGAATTGATTTTGAGTTTCTTCAAAGAAGCAATCAAATATTTCCGAATTAGCTTCAACAACTATCTATCTTGAGTGGTCGAAATGTTGTAAAGTTTTAAGGCTATTCCTTAATGTTGTAGCGTTTCAAAGTATACTTTATTAGACACACACACACACACACACACACACACACACACACACACACACACACACACACACACACACACACACACACACACACACACACACACACACACACTGAGGCGGTTTGGAAAAAGCCAAACGTCTCAAGTCCATTTAAAACAAGTTAAATTGCAGCGCTAAACCTTGTAGAGTGGGGACGAGGTGGGGCGATGACGTCACGCCAGATCGAGAGCAAACTTGCTTGTTCGAACGTGAAAAGTCAAACTGCCTTAGTTCCTATTTTATTAAGAAACTAAATTATTAATATAAATAAATATTCAGTAGAGTCAACCGACCAATAATATCGAAGAATAAATTTAAAATCACATAAAACAAAAAAGTTATTCAAGTTTTTAGAAGGGCTCAAAAACCTAAAATTTGGAAAAAGAATAAATTCAAAATTCAAAAATCATAGAGTCATAACCAAGTGGGGAAGTAACAATAATCACAAATAAAAAATATGAATTAATAATAATTAACAGGTGAGAATGGACTTAGAAAGTCATTCTTGGGGAGTTTTTTGGAATTTTTGAGTTGAAGGGGGGATCATTTAAAAAATAATAATAAGTACTATTGTAGAGACCACAATAGGGCACAATAATAGGTACTTAGAATCAAATTTGAAAATAAAATAAGGGAGATATAATAAGTACAAAACGTAAAACTTCAAAGCCCAAAAGCGGGTAAAATAAAAGTTAAAGGGGTAAAGTAACATGATAATTATATGTATTTAGTATGTAAAATGGTAAAACACCAAAGCAGAAGTAATAATATATAATGGGGGGGTTTTTATGAACATAAACTCATACGACACAAACTTAAGGACTTCAAAGGCGAATAACTCGACAACCAAACGAGTTATGGGAAAAGTGCAAACATAGTTTTTCGTCGTAGTAGAAGAGGAACAAGATTTCGTCAAAAGAATTTTGAGAAAGGACTTATCTCAAAATTTGAAAAGGGGAAAAATCAAATTTCAGGAAAAGGGCGATAACTCGCTAACGAAGCGTAGTAGAGCGATGAATCAAGTTCCACAAGACCCACAAGATGGAAAGGAAGAAGAATCCGAAAGGAACTTTAAAATCGGTTCGAACGTTCGAAAGTTATAGCGAGTTGAACGAAAAAACGTCAAAAGTAGAGATTTTCATGCCAAAACATGAACAGTTGCGCGCGCATCTTCAAGCAGAGTCTAAAGTCAGAATCATCATGTTGCCAACATGGATCAAAGATAACGTTAAAGAAAAAATACTATAAATTATTAATTAAAAGGTGTTTTAATTAATAATTAAGGATGAAAACTATTCATTAGTCAAAAAATAGGACTAATAAAACATATAGTGTAAATATTTCAGACCAAAAGGGCCTGAAAACACATAATATATGGAAAATACCTTTTTCCCAAAAAGGGAGGAAAATTGGCTCCAGAAAAGTGGATTAATTCCCACTGACAGGGAGACCGAGTTTTAATCGTCGAAAGACGATTACTTTTGATTTGGAATCGACGCTTAAAGGACGTTTCTTCTGCAACCGACTCTGAGCTGAGAGGAAGATTCAACTGTCACTCTACTAATTGGACTTAGAATAATTTCAACTTTAATCGATCTTCAAGGCGACTTAGAAGAATTCGAGACCAGCATTCAACTACTTAGCAGCTTACAGACTCTGGATAGAAAACATCACATCACTATTATCTTAATAATACAACAAATTCCAAATCCAACTAGAACTTCTATTAAAGTGTGAAGGTATCTTATACTTAAGGAATAATTCGCAAATATTAACTTCTTTTCAAATATAACGTCATTAGGGGAATTATTAAAAATTAAATTCATTTTTTAAACCTCTGCTTTGGTGTTGATAATAATTAATAATTTAAATACGACTTTTTCAGTACAGGAAAAACTGTTTGTGGTTCTGTCTGGAAAGTCAAGCGCTTTTATTTTTGTTTAATATATAGATAATCTTACATTAATTAATGTTGTTAAATAAATAAAAAGTTGTGTTATTGTTCAATTAAATTGTTTTGTGTGATTAAAAAAGATTTGAATATATAATTTTTCTGTGGAAAAGAGGAGATAATATACAAATAATTCATTTCTAAATTTTGTTGTGTTTTTAATATAAATCCATTCTGTGTATGCTATTAACTTTGTTTTAACATAAATTTTATATATATATGTGCTCTGGTAATATAATTTGAAAATTTTAAAAAGTTATCCTCAGAATTTAAGAGCCGATTTCTCCCAAAAGGCACGACCTTGGAGAGAGAGAGAGATAATCTTAAAAAAGTTAAATAATCGAGCATTGAGATAAAATTCAGGGAATTTTGCGTTAATTAAAATTTAGTAAGTTTATGAGGACAAGCTCATACTTATTAGAGCCAAGAGTTGCAAAATCTTTGATTTAAAAAAGTAAAAGTGAGCATCTTGGCCTTGCCCGCGCCTGCTCTGAAAAGAAAGGTGGTTCGCCCAGTCGGTGGTGATCGTACAGCGAGTTTAAGAGTTCGTGATAATAGTGTTCCAAAAAAGGGAACAAGAATCATAAATTCGCGTGAAGTCAGATAAGAATTTCGGCGTGGCAAGTGGCGTTCCAAAGTGGGGCAAGAAGAACCCTACTCGAACACACTAACCAGGAGAGAGGCGGCGTGGCAAGTGGCGCCCAATAGCGTGGAGCACGAAAAAGCAAAGTTTTGGAACAAATTTTCAAAATTTTGAATTTTTTAGTGTTTCATACGAACGAGAATATCTTAAGTTCTGATATAATTTATATGTACATGTGTGTTAGTAATAAGTTGTGCTGGTAATTACAACGACAAATATACTAAAATGCAAAAATAATAATAATTAAAAGTAGAGTCCAAATTAAACCGAAATTTAAATTTTTTAATTAATTAAATAAACCAAGTGAATAAGTGAAGTGAAAATGGGACCAGCGAAAGATCCAGCAAAACAGGAGGGTTCAAAGGAACAGGAGACAGAAATGCAGAAAATGGTGAGGTACCTGAACCAAATGGAGGATAGAAGAAAGCAAGAGAGAGAACAGGACAAAGCGGAACAAGAGAGAAAAGAAAAGGAGAAGGAAGACAACGAACAAATAAGAAGAATAGAAGAAAGAATCGAGAAAAACAAGGAGAAAGAGGAGATGGAGGCCAAGTGGATCCAGATGGAGGAATTACGGAAGAAGGAAAAAGAAGATTTGGATGCCAAATGGAGCAAGAGAGATGAGGAAGCAGAAAACAAACGGAAGCAGGAGAGAGAAGAAATGGAAGCAAGATGGAAGCAGGAGAGAGAAGAGAGGATGAAGAGAGAGGAAGAAATGGAAACGAAACGTATCCAAAGGGAAGACGCCCGTAAACAGGAAATAGGGAAATATATGGAGGAAATTAAGGAATCTATAGATAGTAATATGGCCGAAAATACTAGACGAATAGAAAATTGTGAAGAAAAAGTGGAAGAGTGCGTAGGGGAAATTAAAAAAATGACGGACAGTTTAAAGGAACAGGGAAAGTCGACTATAGAAATTGGGGAGAAAGTTAAAAAATTAGAAGTTAAAATTAGGGAAGTTGCCAAAATTAAAGAAACCGGTGGTAATGCTAAAAATATAATTTATTTAGATAGGGCAAATTTAGAGTCAAAAACTATAGAATTTTGGGGAAATTCAAGAGAAAATCCTGTGCAATTTTTGAAACAAATTGAGGAGGTATTCCAAGAAATAAATCCCGTGATGGAAGAAAGTGATAAATTGAAAGTAGTGGAGAAAAAATTGAAAGGAGCTGCCATGGAATGGTGGGAAATAATCAAGCGAGATACAGAAGAATATAGCCAGTTTAAATTGTTATTTTTAGAGCATTATTGGGGTTATCAAACGCAACAAGTAGTTAGGAATCAGATAGAAAACCATAGATATAATCCTAACGGAAATATGAGTAGGGTTGATTATTTTTGTAAAATGGTACGAAAGGCCGAATATTTGGAACCCAAAATTCCGGAAGAGTTCCTTATATACCAACTAATGAGGCATTTCGACCAAAAAGTAGGGCTAGTGAGCATTTGGAGGACGCTATCAAGTTTTTGAGGACCATTGAAAACGTAGACGGAATGACGAGAGAAGTTCGCCGACCAGATAGTTTCGAAAGGAGGGACGGACCACCAAGAGATCAAAATTTCAGGCAAAGGAATCAAGACTACTCAAAACCATCCCAAAACCCTAACCCTCGATCCTATGGTCAAACCCAGAATAAACCTCAACCACAAATACCTCAAAACCCAGGTCCTTCAAATCAAAAATTCCCGCCCAAGGTCACAAAAAACTAAAATACGAGATCTCAAGGCAAAATTTTTGGCAGAAAAAGGATAATACAAACGGAATTGAGATCGACGATAAAACCAAATTTAGCAAACTTAAAAGGGGGGATCAGAAAATAAATAAAATTAAATTGGGGATTTTAAACACAGAAATTAAGAAAGATTTAATGGAGGAAAGAGATAATAAAATTTTAAATAGTGAAGTTTACGAAAAATGTCCGGAAATAGGGATAGAAATCGAAAATATAAAAGTAAATATGTCCATTGACACCGGAGCTCAAATGTCCTGTGTTCAAGAGGATTTTTATAAAAATGTGCTTAAAAATAGGAACGATAAAATCATGGAATTACCAGTTGTAAATACGGAAATGGTGACAGCGATAAAAAGCCAACGTTTAAGAGTTCGTGATAATAGTGTTCCAAAAAAGGGAACAAGAATCATAAATTCGCGTGAAGTCAGATAAGAATTTCGGCGTGGCAAGTGGCGTTCCAAAGTGGGGCAAGAAGAACCCTACTCGAACACACTAACCAGGAGAGAGGCGGCGTGGCAACACACACACACACACACACACACAAACACACACACACACACACACACACACACACACACACACACACACACACACACACACACACACACACACACACACACACACACACACACACACACACACACACACACACACACACACACACACACACACACACACACACACACACACACACACACACACACACACACACACACACACACACACACACACACACACACACACACACACACACACACACTGAGGCGGTTTGGAAAAAGCCAAACGTCTCAAGTCCATTTAAAACAAGTTAAATTGCCGCGCTAAACCTTGTAGAGTGGGGACGAGGTGGGGCGATGACGTCACGCCAGATCGAGAGCAAACTTGCTTGTTCAGACGTGAAAAGTCAAACTGCCTTAGTTCCTATTTTATTAAGAAACTAAATTATTAATATAAATAAATATTCAGTAGAGTCAACCGACCAATAATATCGAAGAATAAATTTAAAATCACATAAAACAAAAAAGTTATTCAAGTTTTTAGAAGGGCTCAAAAACCTAAAATTTGGAAAAAGAATAAATTCAAAATTCAAAAATCGTAGAGTCATAACAAAGTGGGGAAGTAACAATAATCACAAATAAAAAATATGAATTAATAATAATTAACAGGTGAGAATGGACTTAGAAAGTCATTCTTGGGGAGTTTTTTGGAATTTTTGAGTTGAAGGGGGGATCATTTAAAAAATAATAATAAGTACTATTGTAGAGACCACAATAGGGCACAATAATAGGTACTTAGAATCAAATTTGAAAATAAAATAAGGGGGATATAATAATTACAAAACGTAAAACTTCAAAGCCCAAAAGCGGGTAAAATAAACGTTAAAGGGGTAAAGTAACATGATAATTATATGTATTTAGTATGTAAAATGGTAAAACACCAAAGCAGAAGTAATAATATATAATGGGGGGGTTTTTATGAACATAAACTCATACGACACAAACTTAAGGACTTCAAAGGCGAATAACTCGACAACCAAACGAGTTATGGGAAAAGTGCAAACATAGTTTTTCGTCGTAGTAGAAGAGGAACAAGATTTCGTCAAAAGAATTTTGAGAAAGGACTTATCTCAAAATTTGAAAAGGGGAAAAATCAAATTTCAGAAAAAGGGCGATAACTCGCGAACGAAGCGTAGTAGAGCGATGAATCAAGTTCCACAAGACCCACAAGATGGAAAGGAAGAAGAATCCGAAAGGAACTTTAAAATCGGTTCGAGCGTTCGAAAGTTATAGCGAGTTGAACGAAAAAACGTCAAAAGTAGAGATTTTCATGCCAAAACATGAACAGTTGTGCGCGCATCTTCAAGCAGAGTCTAAAGTCAGAATCATCATGTTGCCAACATGGATCAAAGATAACGTTAAAGAAAAAATACTATAAATTATTAATTAAAAGGTGTTTTAATTAATAACTAAGGAAGAAAACTATTCATTAGTCAAAAAATAGGACTAATAAAATATATAGTGTAAATATTTCAGACCAAAAGGGCCTGAAAACACATAATATATGGAAAATACCTTTTTCCCAAAAAGGGAGGAAAATTGGCTCCAGAAAAGTGGATTAATTCCCACTGACAGGGAGACCGAGTTTTAATCGTCGAAAGACGATTACTTTTGATTTGGAATCGACGCTTAAAGGACGTTTCTTCTGCAACCGACTCTGAGCTGAGAGGAAGATTCAACTGTCACTCTACTAATTGGACTTAGAATAATTTCAACTTTAATCGATCTTCAAGGCGACTTAGAAGAATTCGAGACCAGCATTCAACTACATAGCAGCTTACAGACTCTGGATAGAAAACATCAAATCACCATCATCCTAATAATACAACAAATTCCAAATCCAACTAGAACTTCTATTAAAGTGTGAAGGTATCTTATACTTAAGGAATAATTCGCAAATATTAACTTCTTTTCAAATATAACGTCATTAGGGGAATTATTAAAAATTAAATTCATTTTTAAACCTCTGCTTTGGTGTTGATAATAATTAATAATTTAAATACGACTTTTTCAGTACAGGAAAAACTATTTGTGGTTCTGTCTGGAAAGTCAAGCGCTTTTATTTTTGTTTAATATATAGATAATCTTACATTAATTAATGTTGTTAAATAAATAAATAGTTGTGTTATTGTTCAATTAAATTGTTTTGTGTGGTTAAAAAAGTTTTGAATATAAAATTTTTCTGTGGAAAAGAGGAGATAATATACAAATAATTCATTTCTAAATTTTGTTGTGTTTTTAATATAAATCCATTCTGTGTATGCTATTAACTTTGTTTTAACATAAATTTTATATATCTGTGCTCTGGTAATATAATTTGAAAATTTTAAAAAGTTATCATCAGAACTTAAGAGCCGATTTCTCCCAAAAGGCACGACCTTGGAGAGAGAGAGAGTTAATCTTAAAAAAGTTAAATAATCGAGCATTGAGATAAAATTCAGGGAATTTTGCGTTAATTAAAATTTAGTAAGTTTATGAGGACAAGCTCATACTTATTAGAGCCAAGAGTTGCAAAATCTTTGATTTAAAAAAGTAAAAGTGAGCATCTTGGCCTTGCCCGCGCCTGCTCTGAAAAGAAAGGTGGTTCGCCCAGTCGGTGGTGATCGTACAGCGAGTTTAAGAGTTCGTGATAATAGTGTTCCAAAAAAGGGAACAAGAATCTTAAATTCGCGTCGAAGCAGCAAAGAATAGCGGCGTGGCAAGTGGCGTTCCAACGTGGGGCAAGAAGAACCCTACTCGAACCCACTACACTAACGCGGAAAGCGGCAGCGTGGCAACACACACACACACACACACACACACACACACACACTGCCACGCTACGCTCCTCTCACGCTTTTAAGATTCTTACGTCCCTTTTTGGAACGCTATTTACCACGAACTCTTAAACTCGCTGTACGATCACCACCGATAGGGCGAACCACCTTTCTGCTTAGAGCAAACGCGGGCCAGGCCAAGATGCTCACTTTTACCTTTTATACAATCAAAGATATTGCAAAACTTGGCTCTAGTAAGTATGAGCTTGTCCTCATAAACTTATCAACTTTTAATTTACGCAAATATCCCTGAATTTTATCTCAATGCTCGATTATTTGACTCTTTATTTTAAAATAACACACTCTCTCTCTGGGGACGTGCCTTTTGGGAGAAATCGGCTCTTAAGTTCTGATGATAACTTTTAAAATTTTCAAATTATATTTCCTGAGCACAGATATAATATTTATATTTAAACAAGGTTAATAGCATATACAGAATGGATATATATAGAAAACACAACAAAATTTAGAAATGAATTATTTATATATTCTTTTCTTTTCAGCACAGTTAAAATGTTGAATTCATAAAAATTTTTATAACAACAAAGTTGATTAAACAACAACACAACGATTTAAATATTTGACAAAAATTACAAATGGAATATTTTCTATATTCTAAACAAAAATAAAAAACGCTAGACTTTTCAGACAGAACCACAAACAGTTTTTCCTGTTCTGAAAAAGTCGTATTTAATTATTAATTATCTATAACACCAAAGCAGAAGTATAAAAATGAATTTAATTTTTAATAATTCCCCTAATGACGTTATATTTGAAATGAAGTTAATATTTGCGAATTATTCCTTAAGTATATGATACCTTCGCACTTTATTAGAAGTTCTAGTTGGTTTTGGAATTTGTTGTATAATTAGGCTGATGTTGTTATGATGTTTTCGGTCCAGAGTCTGTAAACTGCTATGTAGTTGAATGCTGGTCTCGAATTCTTCTAAGTTGCCTTGAAGTTCGAAATGAGTAGAAATTATTCTAAGTCCAGTTAAGTAGAGTGACAGTTGAATTCTCCTCTCAGCTCGGAGTCTGCTGCTAAAGAAACGTCTTCCTCGCGTCGATTCCAAAAGAAATGTATCCGTCTTTCGATGGATAAATTATGGTCTCCCTTTTAGTGGGAATTATTCCACTACCTGGAGCCAATTTTTCTCCCTTTTACGGAGAAAGGTATTTTCTTCTTATTACGTGTTTTCAGGTCCTTTTGGTCTGAAATATTTACACTATATATTTTATTAATCATGTTTTTTGACTAATGAATAGTTTTCTTCCTTTACTCTTAATTAAAACATCTTTTAAATAATAATTTATTGTATTTATTATTTAGTGTTATCTGTGATCCAAGTTGGCAATGTGAGGTTCAGACTCCAGATTCTCACTGAGGGTGCGCGCGCCGCTCTACATGATTTTTCATGAAAATTTCAACTTTTGTCGTTTTTTCGTTCAACTCGCTATAACTTTCGAACGCCGGAACTGATTTTCAAGTTCCTTTCTGATTCTTCTTTCTCTCCGTCTTGTGGGTCTTGTGGAACTTGATTCGTCGTTCTAGTACACTTCGTTCGCGAGTTATCGCCCTTTTTCCGAAATTCGGTTTTTCTTCTTTTCAAATTTTGAGATAAGTCCTTTCTCAAAATTCTTTTGACGAAATCTTGTTACTCTTTTACTATGACGAAAAACTCTGTTTGTACTTTTCACGTAGCTCTCTTGGTTCTCGAGTTATACGTCCTTGAAGTTTCAAAGTTTTTATCGCCTTGTTCATAAAAACCCCCCATTATATATTAATATCTCTGCTTTGATGTTTTACACTTCTACATACTAGACATATATAATTACATAGTTATTTACCCCCTTTAACTTTAAATTTAACCGCTTTTGGGCTTTTAAGTTTTACTTTTTGTAATTATTATATCTCCCCCATTTTAATTTCAAATTTGAATCTAAGTACATATTATTGTGCCCTATTGTGGTCTCTTCAATTGTACTTATTATTATTTTTTAATTAATCCCCCTTTCAACTCAAAAATCCAAAAATCTCCCCAAGAATGACTTTCTAAGTCCATTCTCACTTGTTTATTATTATTATTTCATATTTTTTATTTGTGATTATTGTTAGTTCCCCTCTTAGTTATGACTCTACGTTTTTTGAATTTAACTTTTTTCCAAATTTTAGGTTTTTGAGCCCATATAAAAACTTGAATAACTTTTTTGTTTTATATGATTCTAAATTTATTTGTTGATATTATTGATCGGTTGATTCTACTGAATATTTATTTATATTAATAATTTAGTTTTTTAATAGAATAGGAAACGAGGCAAATTGACATTTCCTGTTCAAGCACGCAGTTTTGCACCTGAGCTGGCGTGACGTCATCGCCCCACCTCGCCTCCTCTCTACATGGTTTTAGCGCGCGAATTTATCTTGCTTTAAATTAACTTGAGACTTTTGACTCCTTGTCAAACCGTCTCAACACGCATACACACACACACACACACACACACACACACACACACACACACACACACACACACACACACACACACACACACACACACACACACACACTTATGTGTGTGTTTTACATAAGCCCATTTATAAACATTAAGTTACAACATTAAATTAAGTTTCCTGTAAATTTTCTCATATTTTCAAGCCTAACGGTATATAATTTTGTAAACCTGTGGTAACAGCGGTCTAGTTGGCCTTTCCAGCATTTCCAACCCTGTCAAACATTGTCATAGCTTCACAAAAATCTGTTTTGACTATGTTAAAGTTAAACAAATTGATTCATTAAAAATAGCATAGAAGAATAGAAAAACAGATGAAAGATACTGATAGCTTATTACACAAAAAAGAATTCAGGCTGGTAAGGAATTGTTCATAAACTGTTGAAAAAGTATAACATCTGGTTAGCATATTTTCTAAACAACGTTATGTTAGTAATAAGGCTACTTTTCATACTTCAGGACATGTAAATTAGTTCAATATACAATTTGCTTAAATTCCCTTGCACCTTATTTTTACATGAGTGTGACGACCTAAAAGTACGTCTTGGATGTCCTCTTGGTGTGAATCATTTTATTAACCTTATGTTATGTTCTGAATGAACTGTATATTAAATATTTTACCTTGATATGTTGGATCTATACACTTTTCCTTAAATTAAGGATGAAAATTTATTTTATATAAAGGTAGGGTGGCATCTTAATATGGCAATGTTGGTAGGAATTTCTTTAATAGGACATTTCCTGGACGTTGGATTGAAATAGATGGGTGGTAGGCTTGGTTATCGCACTCACCCGATCCTATACCTATCGACTGTTTATCTATTGGGCTATATTACGCATAACTTATAAAGTGTAAGGATTTGGGACATGGAATATTTGAGACGATGAATTCAAGAAGCCTTCTAGATTTTCTAGGTCGCGTAGAGCTGGATTATTGATTGAATGTTTCCAGAGCTACAACCGGTTTATAAATTAAGCTCAGGCAAAAAATGTAAAATTTTACATCCCTTGTAAGTATGAACTAGCTAAGGTAATTTTCGAAGAACACAAACTTGCACTGAACTAGTTATTATGACGAATTAACTTTATTTAAAATGTAAAATGTGATATTTTGTAATTTTTGTTTTAGACCTCTTCTTACAGTTTTGTAATAATATTGCCTAATAAAATAGGTGGTATACATGAAATAGAAACTAAACTCGCATCTACAAACTTCGATGAGATAATGAATAATATGGTTCTTACATATGTAAAATTGACAATTCCTAAGTTTAAAATAGAAACTGAAGTAGATCTTAAATCGGCATTTATGGAAGTAAGTATATATATCTGATTATTGTCCTTTTGACGAGTGGCATTTTTCAAAATATATTTAATATTTTCAATATTGTTCTTATACGTTTTCAAATGTTGCAATCTGTTGTTACTGATACTTAAAAAAGCTGTTGTTATGGCAAATATATGTCAATCACATCTTTCCAAAACAATTAATCATCTAGAACATGTCTAGTCATTAGTTTCACTTGTAAATCATTTCAAAGTTTATTGGGTTTCTAAGCACAGTGTTCCTGTAGTTGAATTTTATTTTGAATATTTTATATTTTTACAATAATTAGGTAACTTGTATTGTTAATGACTCAATCAAATTGTAATTCTATGTTTAGAAAATAGTATATTTTCTGAATAATCAATGCTTCATAATGGACGACTACTTTCTCAAATGAATTACGTATTTTAATTACGTATTTATTAGTACTATTGTGATGTATGTTGGTAATTGATCTAATAATTATTATAGTATATATTATTTTAGGCTTTTCTCTAAAAACTTAAAATTTTATTGCTTCTCAATCATTATAATTTTTTTTCGTAATAATCCTAGTGTAGATCTGTTAATAAAAATTTATTCGATATTGGATCAACAAATAATCTGTACAGAACAAAACTTGATAGAATTTATTTATCGAGATTTGATTTGTTATGTTATGGAAATGAAGCTGTCCGAAACGCCTCTCCAAATTTTAAGATAAACATTTATACCAAATTTTTAGTAAACCTTCTCAGCCTGTGAAATTTCATTTCTAATATATCATCAATTAGATTGTTACACCCGATATATATATTTTTTTTTTTTTTTTGGATCAAAGAGTCTATATTTAAACAATATTTTATCAAATATATAAGGATTATTTTAAATATTTTAGAATATTATAGTATTTCTATAGTATTGCATCAGTACTTATTGAGCCTATAACAAAAAAATACGTTATCATAAAAACCAAAGAGACTCATGTAGCACTCTTTTGAACACAACATTATTAGATCCGTGTTTTCTCTCTCGTAAAATGTAAATTTCCATCAAAATTATACTATTGTTCAAGAACATATAATTTTTTTATACATTAAGCCTGTGAGGATTTTACAAAGATTTCAACCCAATCTCTAAACTAGTGGTTCTGTATGAAATAGACCAGGCTCTCAAGATGTTTTAATAAAATGTCTTATAAACATAACATGACTACTATCTAACTTGCTTTGTGACACGCAACAAAATTTATAGAATAAGTAATATCAGAAAACAGCTATTTTATAGAATAAGTAATATCAGAAAACAGCTATTTAAACAGGGACACGGATTTTGGGGTGAAATAATAAAAGTTAAATTTTTCATGGTTGGTTTATTTCTTATATTGGATTGGATTTCCTATTTAATGGTACCACAGTGGTAGTAAATATTATGATGCACTCTTCAATGTATATTAATCTTGGAATAGTCACTCACTTAACTGAAAAAAGAAATTATATAAAACAGTGTAACGGGTAAGTAAATAATAATTTCATTGATATTATATGTTATATTTTTAATAACTAGTGCATTTACCTATTAATATTATTATAAATTTTTAGCTTGGTATCAAAACCTTGTTCAGTGATGATGCAAACTTGGATGGTTTGGTAATGAATCATGGACTTTATGTAACTGATATTTTGCAAAAAAGTTATATAAATGTTGACCAAAATGGAGTAGAAGCCGCAGCAGCCACAGGTAATTGATTTTGATACTACATCTAAAGCCCAGTAGAGTAAAACTTTGATTATCTGAACGTTAATTAACTGATACAAACATTAACTGAACTTATCTTTCTAATAATGTTGGGATCAAAAATCAATAGATGCTTTAATAGTCCAGGCAAACTATTTGAATAATGATTAACAATACATTTTAATGATATTCATTATTAAACTCATTCCAGTGGTTCAAAACTTCGAATAAAATAATACAGATGTCAATAACAAGCCTTATTAAAAATCATTGAAATCTTGATAAAAAAAGATAACATTTATAGCACACTCTACTGGCAGCATGCTTATTATTTACTGTAGCCGTATTCCTGCGTCGCTATTTCTTGATAATTACTGACTTTTTCCAATAGACATTGCTCAAACGTTATGTAGTACGTCTATATAGTTTAAGCATTTCTTTTCATAATTTATCATTTATATTGTATTGTGATAATATAATATGTTATTGAATAAAAATTGTTTTCTAGTGTTATATAACATTCGTTCACTAAAAATATTACTACACAGATTGTTAGCCTATTACTTTTCTGTTTGATATTCCGAAATATATCTGCGATCCAAACTACCTTCGTTCTGATTAATTCGAAATATAAAGTACAACTCTGACAATTTGGTATTTCAATATCAAGTTCTTAAATCACATTATAACTTTAAAAATCATAAATTGTATTTTTTTTTAAATATTATTACCCTCTTTGTGTGGTAATATAAATTTTACAATACATTATATATTATGTCTTTTAATATTGGCAACTCAAAATAGGGCAACATAGATTTTATATTATTTTAAAGCAATAATTTTACACTTTCTCATTCAACATGATGTTCTTAAATTAAATTATAATTCATACAAAATCATTAAATAAATCGTTTATAATTTTTGGTAAACGTTGTGTGGCAATATAATGGATTTACCTTTTACATTTTGGATCCTCAACATGAGGCAATATTAGTTTCACAATAATCTCATTTATAATGTATAACTTTTAAAATTTGGCACATCAACACGATGTTCTTAAATCAAAGTATAAAATTTACCAAATCATAAAATTTGCCTAAATTTGCGCTCATTGTGTGACAATATATTTTTAAATATCTTAGATTATGTCCTTTAAATCACATACATGGGGCAATAAAACTTTTATAATTATCTGAAATATGACTTGTATAATTTGGGACTTCAACATGAGGTTCTTAAATTTATTTATAACTTTCCAAAATCATAAAATGTAACTTTTATTATTTGGCTATTAGGTACCTCAACGTGATGCAATATATATTTTAAAATATAATTAAATTTGAACACTTACAGGATTTAATAATATGTAGCTTCATAAGCTTAACGTGGGCTATTACATGAACCACAAATCGTACCTCATTATGAATTTTAACTCTTTAATGTTTTTATTTTATTTATTTATTTTTTTTTTTTTTTAG
Source organism: Aphrophora alni (assembly GCA_963513935.1). Lineage (NCBI taxonomy): Eukaryota > Metazoa > Arthropoda > Insecta > Hemiptera > Aphrophoridae > Aphrophora > Aphrophora alni. The sequence continues at coordinate 34,022,247 of OY740770.1, forward strand.
GTTTTGTTCCAGGAAAATAAATTTAACATTTTACGAAAGTCAACAGACACACCTTTTTAAGGATTTTATAATATAGATAATAAACCATTTGGCAATTTAAAGTACTTCAGAAATGCCATTATCGATATTTAAATATTAAAACAAAACCATTTTCACAGCATGAAAAAAACACTAATATCTTATCCACAAAACTAAGCTTATGGTCACTACCAATTTCAACCAATACAGGTTATTTACAAGTGATTAATTTTTTTTTAAACAATTAACAAATTAGCACGAAAACAGAATGGGGATCGATTAGTAAATGATATAAACAGAATTAAAATTGTATTGGTCCACTCAGAGACTTACTGTTGTGAGTACGGGCATGGAATACCAAGGATAATGAAGTAAAGGTTTATATCGCTCTCTTTCATCTTCTATATTGGGTTTCCCTTAACCAACTGTTATTCTCTTAACGCACTGAAGCTAATAGAGCTGTAAGAGGGTTAAGGATCTATATTACATTAACTTTTCTTGCATTTTGTTATCAGCTGATGATAAAACAAGGGTTTTCCCTCATACGAAAAAATAACAGATACAAAAAAAAAAAAACAGTAGTGATAAACTAACTTTATTACAATAAAACAGTGATTATGTTTTTGTCCAAATTTTATAATGTTTCACTTCCAAATATTTAATATGACAAATTAAAAAAAAAAAATTTATATATATATATATATATATATATATATATATATATATATATATGAATTCCTATGTTTATGATTTTCTGTTTTTATAGTGTTTATAGTTATATATGGTTTTGTTTTTTTATATAGTATAAATTTGTTTTAAAATTAATTCAATGTAACATATTCGAATTTTACAATAATTATGTTTTAATAATTTCATTTTCCGTTTTACTTTCAGTAATCACAATCCAGTTAGCGTCAGCCATAGTAAATACAGATATTCCGATCGAATTTACAGCTGACCATCCATTTGTTTTTACCATCATGCGTAGAAATGTTATTATTTTCCAAGGAAGACTGTCAAAAATGTAGATACATATTGTATGTGCAACATTTTGAATAATTGTATTAAATAATTTCCTGGTAAATTAAAATACGTGTTCTTAATTAGGTAATAGCCTACACAGCACACAAAGTTAAATGTATGTTTAATTGAAATATTAAATGTTAAATTTAAAGAACATTGTAAAATATAAAGCTTAATAAATGTTGAAAAAGGTTGATTTTACTAAATATTGTGATATCACATGTTTAAAAACCGTTGTAAAATTTAATAATGAATATAAAATAGGTTAATGTATTCTCAGGTTGTATTTTACATCTTTCGAAATGGTAATATTATATCTTTGGAGAAGAAACATTTAATGTATGTATAATAAAAGTTATAGGTTATAACATTATAAATATTTATTTAAAAATTAAACTTTTAATAAATGAGTAAAATTAGTAAATGTGTTAAAACTTTGCGTTTACAACATTTAAAACTTTCCTAGATTTTCTTTCAGAAACCACATTTTAAATATTCCCCTACCATCTTTTATTGTGATTTTAAAACTAAAACCACTTGTGGACGACGTTGCATTGTTCATAAGAAGTGATGGGGATTTTATTCCCCCACTTTTAAACAGTCAATTCGGTGTTATTACAATTAAGCTGCAGTTGAGGCAAGGTTTTGTCGCTTTAGGTTATGTCAGTTTCTTTCCTACATGTTATACAGTTCTGTTTGTGTATTCTTTCTGGTAAACTTGGTAGGTTTTTTCCACCATTTCTTTTACAATACATAGATTAAGTTTGTATATAATACATATTATTTGTCAAAATTGGATGGTTTTAATCGATGAAAAAAACTTACTGTTTCATGTTATAACTATTATGATACTACTTTTCCCGTAATGAACACATATTTTTAAAATGTAACCTTTCTTTTTGTGTTAGTTATAACCAATTTCATCATATAATAATGGATCAAAATAGAATAAAATGTAATAATCAAGATAGGTTAAGGCTTGATGACGTGCCAGTATTGGATTTATGATGGAGTAATTCATTATTTTGATCTGAGTGAAAGTTCAGATGATGATAGAGATAATTAAAATACAACCATTACTTACGCAACATTACGCCAGTAAAAATGACAGATATTTTAAAAAATTTTGGGAAATTGAAAGAATAAAAACATTTTTAACGAAGTTTGTGACCTTTTTTGGATAATATAGCTAATCCCGTCGAGAATTTAATTGGACAAACTATCAACGTCTCAACGGAGACCCATTTTTATATATCCAATTAACTATTTTTTCTCATTTAGCTAATATTATAACTAACGAAGTAATCTTACTCAACCAAACAATAGTTAGCACTGAAGTTCAGAAGAGTGAATAGAATGATTATAGAGCAGTGGTAAGATGGTGACACTCTTAATTGTCGGTTTCAAAACCTACATGGAATTTGGAAAGTAGAGCTAGAAGAAAAATATAAATGAATGTTTCAAAATTCAGGACTGATATATTGTAAAGCCGGTATATTTATTACAGGCTTTTCTTTCTAAAGTATTGAGTATTTAGACGGCATAATGGAAGTATAGGCTTTTCAATTTTCAATTTTCATTTGAACCTTTAACCCTTCAACAGTTTACTTTGGTGCCTAAACTATTGCTACCCCCTTTATTTAACGCTTCTAGTAATTATTAAAAATTTTCCCTTATTTCAGGGAGCTCAGTAGCAAATTTTATCTTTTTTATACTTATCTCAAGAGCAAGTTCCCCGGAAAGTTCCTCGATCACAATCTATATTAGTCACTTAGATGTAGTTGTTAAACTACATCTAATAATAATAATAAATACACTAATAACCTGTGTGTGTTTTATTAAATAATTGCAAGCACAATTCTTAGTTATTAAATTAATTAATCATATATATATATATATATATATATATATATATATATATATATATATATATATATATATATATATATATATATCAAATTCTTATTGATATTTAAACAATTGTTTTTATATCATCACCTTTTTTAAAAAATTATTTTCTTTTAAAAATTCATTTTCTCTATTAGTATAAAACAAATAGTATCTTAAAATTTATAGCAGGTTGGTATTTTACCAAAATTTAAAACAGTTAAAACTTTTCCTTATTTGATTACTTATTTTATTCTATTTTGAGAATTTGACATTTAAACAATTCTTTTTCTATTGAAATTCAAATTTCCACACACATAAAATACTTATTACACACAATATATCAATTTATTCACAAAAACAAAAATTATCCCAGGGAAAACTATTAAAGGATTTGAAATTATATTTTATTCCACTTAGTGGCAAATCACTGATTACAAAACGTTATTCAAATGTAAACCTTGAACGACGTGTTGACTTTCCCGGAATTTTCTGTTTGTGGAGTAAATTTGCGTTGTTAATCTGCTATCTGCTTCAGTCTATTGTTACAGCTAGGTCTAGTCTAATTTGACAGTCCTGGTTTTATCGTCCCTTTACATGTGACGTAAATCTGTCCTTCTATTTGACTCTAACACTTTTTGATCCTACCATTTACTTTACTTTACTACTGACTTTGCAAATTTAATTCAACAACCTAATGCAAACTGTCGTGAAGTAAGGTCACTTTTGAAAAATCATTTCATGATAACCCCTCTAAATGATCACCGGATACATTTATAGCGGAAACACAGTGTATTCACATGCTAATTTTCTTCCCTTTTTGGGGAGATACGTCAGTTTCTTTTTCTACCTTATCAATACGTTTAATTTATTTTACCTGTCTTCCACTGTGTTGTATTATTTATTCTAATTCTTAGCATATTATTTTTCTCTTCTAAACCCTTTTTTAATTACTTTTTTCATTAATTAGTTTATATTTTATATTTTACTGTCATTCGATTTCATAGCTCCGAAAGCCATGTCTTTACCTTAAATTACGTCAATTAATATGAAATAATAATATTAGATATGAATTGCGTACAACTTGTACTACAATTACATATTCTTAAAACCGTTAATTTCATAATTTCAAAATAAACGAATACTGATTTTTATTTCAAAATGACTCAGAAAATCGCCATTTCAACGGGTTCGCAAATTGTGACGTCAGACCGAAGTCATAGTCCACTTCCACAAAACGGCAAAGCTTGCTTCTACGGTACAAAATTTTTGCATATTAAACTGTATTCTAATTTAAAAAAAAAAAAGAAAAAAATTTCAAGTTCAGTTCCCATACGATATTTCCGTTGTAGTACACATACTGGTTTATTTGTATTTTTGTATTGTAGTGATTTAAATATATATTTCTCACAATTCGAGATTTTTTTTTTATTACTCATAGGCAAACTAAAATTAGTAAATGTAGGTGAACTTACTATTAATATTTTAACTGATGGAAAAGATTGTAAAAGATAAAGTGATGTCTTGAGAACGTTTAATTTAATGTGGCTGATTTATTCCACCTCTTGGGTGGATGCGACCTCAACAACTGCTATTGATAATACCATTACCATTATCTCCAAAAATCCGTTATCAGTAGAGATACTGTAGTCTTCTATCTCGGATCAATATGCACAGAAGATGGTGGTGCATGATTTTTATAAAAACTTAATAGTCCTATTATAATTTTTTCCTGTTCTCGGCAATGTTACTCTTCTAATATCAAAACAATGAAATCGATTTTACAAAATGATGTCTAGAGTAGTATTGGCAGTTTTGAAAACATCGATGACCAATCCTCAGAATTTTGTGTTGTGTTATTTTATCCTTAAACATATGTTGTTCCTTTAAGAAGAATTGATATATTGTCTATTTCACTACTAAATAAATAAGGAACAAGTGGATAACATCTGGAATTTCAAAATAAAGTCAAAATCTTAAACTATATAGTGAAATAAATAAATTTAGTAAGGGTTAAAATGTTAAATTATTATTCTCAACCTATAAACGAATATATAAAAGCCACAAAGTCATATGAAGTTAATAAATAATTAAATCCTCTAAAATATTTAAAAAAAAATCTTAGAGTTTAATCAAAAATTAATACCTTTAAAGCACAACATAAATTTAAAAATAGAAGGCAACTATTGTCCAGAACCAAAATTGTTGTGGAATACTTTCAATTATTTTTATGGCAGTGTAGAAACTTCCAATACAACAGAATAAAACCAGTTAAAGGCAATTCAAAATATCCCCTTCATGTTCAATGGTGCTCTCTTCTATGTGTGTGGGCATCAGGAATTGATGGGAGCCTACATGGTTATTGAAGGAATACACAAACGAGCTAATTCAGCCGTTAATTCTATTTATAAACGATTCTTTTGGTGAAGGTGTATACCTTGACTCTCCTAATTTAGCAAAGTCATTCCGGTGCTTTAAAATGGGGACAAATAGTTAATAAGTAACTACCTTCCACATGAGAGTGTTAGCACAGTATTTATTGTCCATTAACCGTTTTGAGGCTGGTATATTTTGAACTTTTTCGTGTCATCTTGGGGTAACTCTGACAAGCAGTTGAGTCACGTTGTCTTTAGGCTGCAGAGGCGAGCAATAAGTATGATAACTCGTTTGGAATCATGCAAGAATTGATTTAATAGTTTGGGTATTTAAACCCTACATTCTTGAACTATTTTTCCATTAAATATTATGAGTCTAACAGTTCGAAATATGGATGTACCTGCATAAAATACTCGTACCAGAGAGAATTGTGTGTATCGGTAGAAAAATAAACTACTTCTTTCAGGAAAACTCTCCATCTGAAACAGGAGTTATTTGTATGAATAAGCTCCAAAACGAGTTTATAGAAATAACAGACAAAAAGGTGTTTACATCAAACCTAACTAAGTTGTTGGGGGTAAAAAATGTATTTTCCTCGGTTGGTGAGTTTCTCGATGCCACACTTTATTAGTGTTTCAACCTTTTGATCAATAGGTATAACGCTATATAGTGAATTGGTTCTGGTATATATAAAAGGAAAATGTTTATAATGGCTGTAAGTGTATATTGTATTATTGATGTTTTGATTTGGTTTGGTTATTTTATATATGTCTTCTATTTATATATGTTTTGCTGTATTTGTTTTATTATACATTTTTGACACTTGCTATAAAAATTGTGTTTGCAAGAAGCAATAAGGAGAATAAATAAATAATACAAATAAATGTTGAGTAATGGTATCACACTGTTCCATCAAAATATCTACTGAACTAATATTGAGACATCACCTTCGATAAAGATATTTTATTATGTCATGTTATTTTGATAATTATTAGTTTATACAAAATCCAATAAAAATAAACTGTCATAAATGGTTGATGTGATTGAACGCTATATTTACAAAAATCAACAGCTTCCACTGAATCCAGATATGTAGGTAGTGAGTGAAAGGCAAATATATTATAAGAAGCCTATCACGGCTAAATCATTGATATTTAAGAAGGCAACAATATTATATTTCAACATATGTCATAACGTTTCATAGACATCAAGTGTGCATTGAACAAGCGTCTACAAAACTTGTAAATAAAGTGTCCTACAGTTTATAACCAAAAGTAGTGGGGGTGGTGTGAGCGGGGTTTTGGTGGGTGTGACACCATAACCAAACCTAACCTAATATACACCTTCGCCCCTCCCCATTCGGCCCACCTTTTCCCTCTCCCATTTTTGGTCGAAATTTTAAGTCGACTTTTTTTGTCCACAATTTTGTACGTCACTACACGTTACACGCTGACGTCATGCTCCGTGACGTCAGACAATTAACTTTTTATTTCCCGGTGGGGTTCGAACCAAACAAATCTGAATTTGAAGTGAGAGACTACACCGACAGAGCTATCGCCCATAGTATTACTCTTCGTATTCTTAAAGGAACAACTAAGCAGCCATGTTCAGTCCGTAGTATTGGTTGTTATTACAATGTACCTAGCATATTGCGTCGATAATAAGGCGTACCACTATCTTGGATTAAGTTAATTATACAATTTACCTACAGTAGACGTTGGTACATCAATGCATCTACTTTAATTGGTTTAATTTAATCATGTTTTATACCTACAGTAGTGTAGACGTTTATTTATTTGATATGATTTATAGTGTCATCGTTGCCACTGCTACTAGAATGCACTACCAGCATTTTTAATGTTAATGTAATGTTAATATATTCATATTAATTATATTTTTACTTTGGCTATCAGCAAAAAAGCGTCGGGACTGTGTTAATATAATGTGTAATTTATTTATGTGATTTACATTTCCTCCGGTGGTTACCAAAGCGTACCACTGGTATATTTACGTGTAATTTATTTACATGAATTATAGTTTCTCTGTTGTCTTCCATAGCACAACGTGACTACTATATATTATTTCACTACTACTATATGTTATTGTGTGACTACTGTATTATTGTTAGGTTCAGTAGAGCGCACCACCGGCATTGTCAATATACTTCACATTCCTCCATACCTCAGGGTTGGGATAGCAACCAACCAACGTTTGTACGGGTATTATTATTATTATTATGTATGAAAATGTTATATGACACTACTTCTCACATGCTACCACCACCACCACGACCACCACCACCACCACGACCACCACCACCACCACGACCACCACCACCACCACTACCACCACTTGTGCTTTGATAATGTATTACTAAAACGTTTATTACTATAATATTTATTTATGTATGTAGATACTCATAAAACGTTTGACCTTAGTGTAAAACCTATGATCAAAGATGTGTGATCTAACCTAACCGATCCCTAAACCAAACTAACTAACATAGTCAAACGGGACCATGTGACCTAACATAACCCAATTTAAAAGTGAATTACAATGTGACCTAACCTAACCTAATCTAAAAGTGAATTACCTTCAGATCTAACCTAACCTAACCTTTATTACCTTAACGTGTGACCTAAGTCTAAATTCTGTGGCCGAATATGTTACCTAAGATATGACCATAAGGTAAAACGGTGACCCGTAGTCTAAACCATGTAACCAAAAACCTGTGTCTGAGTACGTACCGAATATAGTACCGAGTTTTTTTGTGTTCGCGTACTACGTTCGGTGCGGTTATAGTATCGGCACGCACGCCGTCTATGAACATTATGTAGAACATTATGAAAGAGAGAGAATATGTTTTTTTTATCTGTGTATCGAAGAAACCAAAGCCTAAAACGTTTTTGGTCCTGATCCAAAAACTTTTGGGGACCGTAAACCTATAACCATATTCCGAACAAAGCAAGTCCACTGTCTGCAATTTCTGTTATCATAAATAGTAATAAATATTACTGTTCTAAGTATTAAGTCTTATTATGAAACAGAGAATAAGCCTAAATGTTTTTAGAAAGCTAAAGTTAGGTTACATGGAAACATACTTCATAACCTCAACTTTTTAATTTGTAACTGAGGACCTCCGTTTTTTCGGGTGTAATTTTAGTTAAATGTTTTACAATTCAGTGTATAAATTTAAACAATATAAATGTAACCGACACATAATCCAAAATATTTCAGAATTTAAATAAGTATTTTCTGAGGAACATAGTATCGTAAATAAGGGTAAAGTTACTCAAGTATCGCACACTCTAGTTCCGAATGTTCAATTATCATACAAAAATTATAAGAGGTTGAACTTTTTTTTTGTTTTTACCAAACACATTTTTATAAACTTTTGTTAACGTAATTTGAAGGTATTCTACTATCACAAATATTATTGCATAATGTTGTAAAATGAAGGCTCTTCATAACTTATACAAGACATCAAGTGTGAAAAATATTTATTTTGAAAAAATGAATATTTTGAATGTGTATATTTTTTTAAAGTATTGAGAACATATTATATGAAAATTTGTGACATATCGTTATAACATTCTGTGTTTTCAGACATCAATTCGATGATATTTGGTTTAAATTGTATTCTTGCAATAAACTGATGTTTTCTTACTAATAATATCAATTGTATATATGCATACGTTATATATATATAAAAAAATACGGTCATATGCACACACATTTTATATAGAGCACAGTTTGGCTGACCAAACTATAGAAATAGCTGACCAAATAATTTAATACTTACTTCATTATAATGGAATATTCTTTTAAGTATTCTTTTTAATATTCATTTATTTATTTATTTTTTTAGTGGAGCTTACAACTAAATAATAATTAAATAGATTTAACAATAATATTATGATAATTACCAGCTGTAATACAGTATACTAATCTGTGATCTACAAAGTCAATATTTGGTAATTTAATAAATGGAAAAATTGTACTAGAAGGGAGAATCCTGTCCTTTAGTGAATATTTATCAAAATAAAGTGACATTTCCCAAAAATTCCTTTTTTTGGTCTTTTTAAATATATTTCAAGCATAAAAATTAGTGAAGTATTTTTCATAAAAATCGTGTTGGTTTATTTATGTTTGTATTAAATATATAAAAAAGCTACTTACATAGGCCTAATAAGAACTTTGAAACTTAAAACAACGTTATATTTAGGTTTATATTATCCAACTTATAAAAACAATTGTTTTTTTTGTTTTTTAATGAAGTGCTTGATATTTCAGATGTAAACTTAGGAATGTAGTAACGAGTTACAATATTTGAACTGTATAAATTCTATTTAGCATATTCCACCTTACCGCATTCATACTGTACGGGATGTTAAGTGCTATCCTTATGCAAGTGTTGTCATGAAGTGGTCGCTGTTTGTACATTTTAATTACTTCTAACGTGTCACTTGTTATAAATACATTATTCTTGTTGTAAGTTTCTTTTTCTTTACGATCTTCGTGCTAAAGTAATTAAAATAAAACAAATTCATAAACATTTCTGTTCTATGTTCATAATAAATGCCGTATAGATATTATACTTAATACAAACCAGTTTTGTTATAACTAATGGATTTCAGCACTAATTGCATTCTCATAATTAAAATATTATATTTATTAAACATTCACTTTAACAGTATGTTATTCCTACTGCGATTCTGTAATTACGGTATATAAAAATACCATGTATATAATCATTACTTTCCTTCATATACTATGTCCACATTAATTATTAAATATTAATTTTTTTTATCAACATAATATATTTCTTTCGTAATCAAGATATTTCGTTCATCCACTTATCTTATAAATCGGTAAGCGCAATTTTTATTTTTTTTTACACGGTAAACAATTCCCCTTTATTAATTTAATGTGTAAAAGTCAACTCTCGATTAATCGTAATCGGATCAACCGCGTTGCGGCTTAACCGCGATACCAATATATACCAATATTCCAATATTTATTATGTACAATGTGCTTGACAATGGTTTGACAACAATTTCGTGCCTCAAGTACGTAAATATTTAAAGTCAAATGGACTCCCGGAAAAAGCTGTTCTTTTATTAGACAACGCGCCCTCGCACCCGAATGATTAGACAACGCGCCCTCGCACCCGAATGAAACAACTTTGAAATCATTAGAGGGCCGCCGCACACGCACAGCAGTCAGTTTCGCATGGGATGGCCTTGGCAAACGTTGAGTCACTGCTCGAGTACATCGAGAGCCAGGACGATGCTCTCATCACTGATAAAATTGTTTTGAGAAACCTAAGAAGTAAAATAAAGAAAAAGGGTTTCTCAGCACAAAAACAGAAAACCATGACTGATTATTTTCAGAAACAGTAAAGTTAGACTAAGCCTATTCGAAATATGTTGTTTTTACTTTTGCAGTACAGTAATTTAAATATTTTCCCATGAAGTAGTTTTAAAAAAAGTGTGTTTATTTTGTGTGTGTAAATAATTTGTTTAATTTTTGTGTATGATAATAATAATAATGCTCTTTTTACTGCAGTTTATGAGGTATGTATGTTAATAAAACTCATTTAACCTGTTTATTTTAAAATTTACTATTGTTTTTACCGTTTTGCGGGTTAACCGCGATTTTACTTATCCGGGGAGCCTTAACCCTATATTATCCCGGATAATCGAGAGTTGAGTGTATTTGTAACCTAAATACGAAAACATTCTAAGGTTTAATTTTATTATTCTATTACCTTTGTTTGTCTTATTGAAATAAAAAACTACACTCTCTCTTAATTAAGATAATAATAAACTCATACTTATAACATTTTCCTTAACTGTCTATATAAAGATATATAAAGATTGTTTTATTAAATTTCATTATGTATGACGTTTATTCATACAAAAATGATGTTTACTTCTGAGTTGTAAGGTTTTGTTCACTTTTTGAGATTTTGGTAGGTTTTTTTAAAGGAAAAACTAATACAAAATGATTGTAATTACAAACTAATGTTAATATAATATTTATTCATTTTATTATAGAGCATTGTAATGGAATTAATACATAGTAAACATTAAAAAGTTATAAATTTGTTTACTTTTTCACAATAATATTTAAAATATTTGAATTTATATTACATTTACAGTATTCAATAATAATATGGTTTAATTAAATATTTACTGAAGTCATAAATAGTATTAAATTTAATAAAGCTGTTAAAAGAAATGATTAATAAATCGATAGTTAATACTGTAAATAGATAAATGTATTAAAAAAAAATATTAAGAATAAATTGAAGTCATTAAGTATACTAGATTATGTTTTTAATGTAATTATGGAACAGTACTTATTGCATACAAGATTTGAACTATAAAATGCAGTTAAATTTAATACTTTGCTGCATGCAGGATTGTAAAAATAAAAACATTAAATGTCTGCACCTGAAATATGGTGATAGGCCGTAAAAAGTTATTGTTAAAAATATCATCGTCAAATAACCCTTTAGATGAAGTATTTCATTATTCGAACGAAGGTATAAAGAGCAGGATAATATGTTTTGGTGCAATGTCCTCACTTCATATTATAGACACCGTCTTTTGTCCTCCGAGGAACAGGTCAATACATCTTCTACAACCAAGGCCTAATATGCCACTCATTGTCTGGCACATGTTATACATCCTTTCTCCTAACTCAAATTCTCCCTTTTCAGCGGTTTGGTGAAATAATATTTTTATGGACACATCTACAATATTTCTTGTATATAATTAAAGTGAAACGAAATTTAATAACATAATTCAAAACCCAGTATTTAATATAAAAATACAAATTATAACTGGTATCGTATTCGAATCTTTACGTTTTCTTTATTAAATTATTATTGCCATATCATGAGCGATAAATATATTGATGACCAACAGCGATTTCAGTGAGTACATCCCTGGCAAAAGCAAGTAGTCATAGCTGAATCCACATATTTTCATTTAGAACTGGTTAGATTCCTTTTCTTCTTTCTTCCTATCCAGTATCTCTTAACCAATTCTTGTTCTTGTCTAACACTGACTATATATTATTTCTCTACGGTTTTCATATTATATAAAATTCTTCTTTTTTTACAAGGCGATAATGACTCACTGTTCGTATTTACACAATCAGGATTACAATTTAATAAAAGAGAATTATTTGTTAATAATATTGTTAATATTTTAGTATTTTTAAAACTTAATAAATTTACGCTTTCAACATAACAGAATTTTAAAAAAAAATCTAAATCTCAAAAAAGGACTTTAATCTACGAATCATTTTATAGAAATTAAATAAATATATAATTGGACTTTTATATTCAACACTAAAAGGAGTATTCACTATTTCTACTAAATTGATGTAGCCAATAATTGTAACAAATGTATTAATAATTACATAACTTCCTATTAATAATAGAAAGTGAAATATATTTTTTTAAATATATATATTGCAATACACTTTGTCATACGAAAAATTAAAATACTTACATATCGTTAGTTTTATCTTCGTTTATCAATTTAGTCTGGTTCCAACCTAAATTCAATACGTAATACAATGTTCTATATAACAAAACATCTTGTATTCCTCCTTGATGTAACTTAATATTTATATTAAGTTACAGCTTCTAATGTAAATAAAAGTACCGATAACAAAGATGACTTTGGTACAGAGAAAGCTTTTAAGAATCCCTATCAAAAATAATAGCTATAGCAACATGATAATATCATGTCGTTAGAGTTCTAGACGTATAACTTAGAGTTATATCTTTCATATAACAGGGCGCCGAATATTCTGTGTTAAAGATCAATAAGTGGGAAACCTACTAGTACATTCGAAATTACCTTTCATTTATTGCTTAAAAAGTAAACTATGTTACCATAATTATTTAAGAATTTCAGAGGAGATCCTTAAAAGTTAAAATTTTGGAACCAGGTTGGTAACATGTTTGAATGAGAAGAATTTGAATTTCAATTGAAATGCAATTTATTTAACTCTGGACAAAATCAAGTTAACCATTTACACAAAAAAAACAAAAAACATGTAACGTAGATTAGTAGATTTCACTTATTTAATAAATAAATAGAACTATCTGAAAGGTAAAAATTGACAGTATTTATATTTATTTTATATTATTATACGCCCCAAAAGAGAAAGTTTTATACATTATTTGAATCAACCCCCCCCCCCATACAATTAGTTACTGAGTGAATTTTAAAATTTAAAAAAATATATCAAAATATTAAGAGTTACAAAATTTAGTTTTAAAATTACATATATTAAAGTTAACAACTTTTAACTTATTATTACACATAATATATGACAATTGATTAATCACACCTGTAAAAGTAAGTTGGCCAACTGAAAAGGAAAATTAGTTTTAATTATTAATTTTAACAAAGGTAAATTTATTTATTCGGATTATAAATTAAAAAATAAAATATATTGACGTAATTTTAAAGATTAACCCCTTTGGGGTCGTGAAGACGAAAAATGCAAGCGTATCCCATCCATGTTTATTTTATTTTATTTTTACGTTTTGGACATATTTTTTAAAAAGATAGTTTACTATGTCTAGCTCATCAAACATTCAATAATATTCCACAGAAACAGTTCAAGTTATTTTTTTTACTAAATCAATTCACTGGCAAAACTGTTCATTATTTTGTGTTTTTTTTTTTATTTTACGACTTAGGAAGCCTCAGTTTTTTTTCCATGAACTTGAATCTCTGCTGGAACTCAGTTTCTTGTTCCGCCTAGCTTAAACCAGTCTTTTGCTACAAAAATACATGTGCCGATTAACAAAGCATAAACACTTCTAGACAGGTATATGAGCAACATATTTTTCTGTAATTAAGTTATGTAAAAAAAGGCAATTTCTTTAAATGCAAAATGCTATATATATATACATTTACAAATAAATTACAAAATGACTTTGCATTATTAAAGATAGAAGAGAAGCTTTTGCTTTTGTTTGAATTTTAAGCTAGTACAATTTACAAGCAATACAATATTGGTTGCAATTAAATTAAATGATTCAATAATTAATGCTTTGATTTTATAATTAGCTGAAGATTATAAATTTGATTTTATACTGATTTTGTAATGAGGATTAATTACTTTGATTTTATAAAGATTATATGAATTTACGCTTTAAAAGAATTTACAGATAACTTAAAATTTAATTATGACTGAAAAGATTTCTAAATGTTACATTCACGTAATAGAAATACAAATTTTCTTAATATGGTCAACTTAATTTACTCAAAAAGGAAAATCTTTGAGTTACTTGATATGAACGAATAAAACCTTTATGATGTTCAGGTGTGATGAATGACGGTAGGTAGGCACTTCATTGAAGTATGTTCGTTCACGTATTAGAATTTAGAATAGGTTTTTTTATTTCGCACGAAATTTTGACTCATTTTGGAAAACTTGTAATAACTATAAAAAAAGATAGAAATGGTCACGTGCGGACTACTTTACATTTCAACCGTACTAACTAGACTCTGCTCTTGAAAGTTATCTCTTAGGGGTCAAGTCCAGAGTCAGATCGCGTGAGGCCGCCTTCAAAGTTTGTCCACCAGATGCCATCACATGATGGATGGCTTTGATTAAGGTAACTGGGGTTTTTTTTTAAATTTAAATCTGTAAGGTAGATAATA
The DNA here is from genome assembly GCA_963513935.1 of Aphrophora alni. Lineage (NCBI taxonomy): Eukaryota > Metazoa > Arthropoda > Insecta > Hemiptera > Aphrophoridae > Aphrophora > Aphrophora alni. The sequence continues at coordinate 34,037,252 of OY740770.1, forward strand.
TGGACGTTACAACTATAAACTGTGCTTATATGAGTACATATTTTGCGTTATTCTTTCTTCAAACGCCAAGGTTTTAATCAAATAATCCTATCCCTCATATTTATAGGCAATATAGTGTATGGAAATAATGAGATGATTATTTAATTCCACAAAACAGCTTTAATTGCGACATATGTTTCGCCGTTAGGCATTTTCAAGCAACTAAATTGAAAACAAAACAGTCTAAACTAAAAATGTAATACAAAAGGAAAGGTTAGAGTAAATGGGTTTAGAAATGACAAAAGAAAAGTCAATGATCTAACCTGTGAGATGGAAGTGGGGGTGTTTAAGAAAACACAGGCTACACAATAGGTCTCAATAGTGGTAATGAGTTAAGATGTATTTGTTCATTTAAGTTGGAAGTATGGTTTTTGAAATTGATCTATTGATTCCTAAACATTCCAGGTTATTGAGTTTCCTACTTTTTTGTTCCATATGCAGAAGTTTAACGTTTAACTTAGGATCAAAATTATGTCCTGTGTCTAATAAATGATTTGCAAAATTTGAATTAGATTTGCCATACTTCCAACTGTGTACTTGTTCTTTAACTTTATTCTCAACCGACCTTCCAGATTGACCTATGTATTCACAATTGCAATCATTACAAGAAATTTGATATACACCACTATTTTCTAAACTATCTTTCTTAACCTTATTGTTAATAATTAATTTTCCTATATTTCTAGAGCTGGAAAACGCAGGTTTATAATGATATCTATTAGATATTAAATTTCCAACTTTATAACTAGTGTTTCCAATAAAATTAACCTTACAATATTTGATGTTTTCTTTTTCATTGTACTTAGAATTATATAGAAAATAACATATTTTACGTTTTATTTTTTTTATTTAAAACATAATCAACTAATTTGGTACTGTACATGTTGTTGACTGCAATTTGTTTGACAGTATTCAATTCATTCTGGAAATCTGTAGGAGATAATAGAATGCTTATAAGTCTATGAATCATGCTTTGGAAGGAGGCATGCTTATGGTTAATGGGGTGGTTAGAATATGCTGGAATAACAGCATCTGAATATGTAGGTTTTCTAAAAATATTGAAAGAGTGAACATTATTTTCTATGTTGAAATTTAGATCAAGAAAATTGTTTTTATTTCCCTCCCCAATTTCCATAGTCAATTGAATACGTTTATGAACAGAATTAATGAATTTATAGACATTTTTTAACTGTCTCGTAGTACCGTTAAAAAGACATAGGACATCATCCACGTAGCTATACCAGTATACGATTTTGTTTAAGAAGGGAATATTAGACATAAATAATTTTTCTTCAAATGTAGCCATGAAAATTTCGGCAAGGAGTGGTGACAAAGGAGAACCCATTGCCAATCCCTCTGTTTGTTTATAAAATTGATTGTTAAATTTTGTTACCAAATTTTATTTTGTAATTTCAATGAGGAAGAGATCCTTAAAATTTTAATATTTGGAACCAGGTTGGCAACATGTTTGAAAGAAGAGAATTGGAATTTCAATTGACTTGCGATTTATTTAACCAAAAATTAAGTCAACCATTTACAACAAAAGCTTGTAAACACAGATTAGCAATGTGACTTATCTAATTACTATAAGAAATTTATGAAAGTTAACAATTGAAAATAATTATAAATTTTTATATTATTACATGCCCCAAAAAGAAAATTTTACATTATGTTTGAATTCCCCCCATATAATTAGATACTGAGTGAATTTTAAAAGAGAAATAATCAATTCATCAAAATATTTAAGTTAGAAAATTTATTTTTTAAATAAGGTATATTAAGATTAACAGCTTGGACTTATGAATTACACATAATCTATGACAATTTTATAAATTAAATTTCTAAAACTAAGTTGGCCAACTGAAAAGAAAAAGATTAGTTTTGAACATTTATTTTAAGGGAAGTAAATTTATTTATCTAGATAATATTTTAAAAAAAGAAAAAAAAGAATTTATATGGACGTCAATAGTTTTTTAAATTTTCAATATTAACCCCTTTGGGGTTGTGAAGCCGAAAATGCATGCGATCTCATCCGAAATTTAATTTTATGTTTTGTACATAAGTTTTTGTTTTACAAAAGAACAATTATAAAATCAACCTCATTTTACATTTAGAGTTATTACACAGAGACAGTTCAAGTTTATATTTTACTTTACAAAGGTACACTTTCAGACTGAATCGTTCATAATTTTGTCTTTTCTACTTTTGTTTATGACTAAGCAAGTCCTCAGCTTTTGCATTAACTTGAAAATCTGCTTAAGTTAATTACTTTTTCCCTCTTTCTTAAACCAGCTATTTTGCTACACAGAAATGATACATGTGACTGTTAACAAAGCACAAGCAATCTTTGACAGGTTTATGAGCAAGATATTTTTATGTAATGAAGTTATATTTTTCAAAAAAAAACAATTTTTCTACACGTAAAATGCTATATATATATATATATATATATATATATATATATATATATATATATATATATATATGTATGTATTCACAAATAATTACAAAATGACTTTCCATTAATAAAGATAGAAAGAAAGCTTTTGCTTTTGTCTGAATTCTAAACTGGCACAATTTGCAAGCAATTTGAAATTAGTTGCAATTAAAATAAATGATTCATTAATTATTTTCTTGATTTTATAATTAGCTCAAAATTATAATTTAATTTTATACTGATTTTATAAAGAAGGTTAATTACTTTTGATTTTAAGATAATATGAATTTATGCTTTAAAAGAAATGACAGATAACTTAAAATTTAATTATGATTAAAAAGATCTCTGGATTTTACATTCCTGTAATGAAAAAAATACATATTTCTTAATATGGTTACCTTAATCTACTCAAAGGAAAATCTCTGTGTTACCTGGTATAAAGAGAGAGAAACGCTTACGAAATTCTAACATGAAAAAAAAAGAATAATGGTAACCATTCCATGGAATATGTACATTTTTATTTTAATATCGGTTCATTTTAATATAAAATTGTTCTTGTACTTAATTTTGATTATTTTCGCTTCTTTTACAAAAAAACTTGAGAAGACTATTTCACGGACACAAGATGAAGTGCGCACAACATTTTGAACCGAACATTTTCGACTCTGTCCGTGAAGTGAAAGTGAAGGTCGGAAGCAAGGTTAAAAGTCGGGTGACGCTGTCTTCAGAGCCTGACAACCAGATCGCAGCATATGACAGACGACCCTTTTTAGAAATGTTTAAATTAAACTGCTAAGTGTATAATTTAGACGTTACAATTTGAAATAATTATGATCCATACAAGTGTATATGGAACATTTTAATTGATTAATAAAATCATTCTCATGGGTGTTTTGAAGCATTTCATGAATGATGTCCTTACATTCTCCGATTAGTATACTTGTAAAAAGGTTCTTGACATCAAAGGAGACAATCTTAAAATTTATAGGTACAATCAAAATACTAATTTTGTTAACTAAACTTTTTAGACTCAAAATATGTTTTATTTTTGAATATATTATAGTGTTACATTTTTGAGCTAGTTTGTAAGTGGGAGCAATAGTAAAAGAAGCTACAGGGCGAATATTTTGGTCCCTAACTTTCTTCAAATTAAGTTGTAGTCCCTAGCAAATTGATTACTTTATACTTATTTCATTTCTATTGACAAAACACCTATTTGAATTCTCAAGATTTTATGACGTTAATTACGTGGCCTTTCCTTTCTTTTATGTAAAATGCAGTACCACAGAAAATAATTTGTAACTTATTAAGTCCCCATAGTTTCGTCAAGTAACAAATCATATTCTAACAAATTTTCCAGATTGGAGACAAGTTTATCTGAGTCGTTATAAAATTAACTTAATCAAGGTAACCAATAGGGCACCCTCTACAATCAACAACCTCACACAACCTTGGCTTGTAGTTTTTTTTTATCTTAGTAATCTCACTCGTAACGCTCTTGTAGAATATTACTTGTCATAGTTAAATTCAGATTTTTTGGTATTGAATTTAGAGTACTTTGTTACCTGTCTTTTTGTTCGAAATTAATTAGCTGTGTAAACTTTTAACCTGGTCAAGGAGCTTATGCGTAGCGGCAGAACAACCCAGACCACTGGAGGTCAAGGCTGAATAAGTGTGTAACCTAGTCATATCCTGCAAACAGAAAATATACATCTTATGGCAAACAAAGAATAAAATTAAACACACTTGATCAGTTTTCTTGAAATGAACAAAACTTAAATTTCCTATACATTGGCGTATAGAAACTCAAACTTTAAATACAAAATAAATAAAAATTCATTCAAATTGAGGATTAATTAAAACAAAAATTAATAATAAATTTGAAACTTTTTTTCACAAAACTAAAATAATTTAATATTGTAAAAAAATTAATAGAATGAGAGATTAAATTATAATTAAATTATTGCTATTCATAGAAAAGAGTTAAAGTAAAAAAGACAAATCCTCTTGATAAAATGAAGAATAATTTAAAGTTGACAAATTCTATCCAACTCAGAAGTTCTGAGATATTTTTTATATATTTTTGTGTTTACTAAACCTGTGATTTATATGAAGTTCTGGGTCCTGAAAAAAGATGAATCCGGGTGACTGTTGTCTCCATTAATGGTTCCACTAACTGTGGTGAATTAAGCGGAGGCCGGGGTTTTGTTTCCGAATTTGGCGGAGTGCAGGATCTTTTTTTACAATTTGGCGGAATTAAAAGTCCTAATTATATACTTTCTAGACTCTTTCGGCGGCGAGTATTTCTTCTCCACGTCTAGTATTTCGGTTCACCGTTTTTCGATTTAGTTTTAAATATACTTTTATTAATGCTCGTCCCGACACTTTTTTTTGTTTCGGAAATCCGGGGTCTTGATCGATGACTTGATTTTTTCAGTATCTACCCATTACAATCAGCTAGCTATTTACGTATTTTTAAATACGTCAAAAAATAAACAGTTTACAACCTTTCAAATTTTAAGACAAGAAAAGGTGATGATTTTTTCCTGCATATATATTTTTAATTTATCTCCATCTTATAACCATTTTATTATACCAAAATTTCACTCTTTCTCTGTTTCATTTGTTACCTAATCTATTTATTTATTTATTTCTGTTATCCTACTTTTTTGGTTGGAGCATAAATATTGATTAATAAATTAATTTAACTGATTCTACTTTATTTATTCAGGATTCTTTGTCTTTTTCTAAATTAATTTAGTTAATTACCTTATCAGTGTGTTTTGGTTACTGTCGGCTCTACTGCAAGCACCGCCATTTTTGATCCACCTAAATATGTTGAACGTTAGCAATGCTCTTTGATTATTCCCATTTTTTCCCATTTTTTTTAGTAACTCCCATATATTCCGTCGGGATTATCGAATTTCCTCAATATATTGTTTTTTTCGCATTCCAGGCGAATATGTGCGTCTTTGTAACTTCTATTGATTTCCGTGAGACTTCTTGTTCCCGAGATATTTTACTTCCTGTCACAACCCATTTTTCTAGTAATTTCATTTCTACATGTTTCTTCTACTTGTTAGTTTTGGTTCATACTGTCGATTTATTTTTGTATTGTATCAACAAAGTTTATGTCCGCACCCAGAAAATCGTAAGTCACACACTTCCACGATTTTCTCACCTGCGCTATTGTCAAATTCAAATAAAGTTATAAACGAGACAAGATAGAAAGAACTTGTGATGTAGCAATCAAAAGTACACTTTACGTAGAACGTTAAAACTAATTTTTCCTAATTTTAAATTCATCAAATTATTTACAGTATTTGCTACATTTTCTTAGTTAGGAAGGCGGTTTGAAAGAAATTTCTAAGTAAAATCTCATTTAACCTTCTAAATGGCAAAACTTAGCAATGCTAATTTTCTTCGTTTGTTTAAAAATTAATAAAATATATTATTTTTACACAAAACCTAATTTATTCATTTATGTAATTTTTTTTTAAACGGTTTTGGAGTAATTATGTTAGATGTCAAAAAATGTCAAACAATACTACATCTCATACCCTGAAAAATCCGACTTGGACTATTGAGGCTAAGCATATTATGAAAAAAAAAAAAATTTTAAATTACAAAAATTCTAATATTTCCAAATCATTATAGACTTCAACAGGAAAGGCTTTAGTAATCGATTAATGTAAAATATTTACGATAGTTAGATTTTTAACGATATGCCATATTCAGTGTGTCTAACAAAAAGTATACGGTTTCACATAAAAATTAATATGATGTGACTTTTTTTCAGAATTTTTAAATAAAAATTTATCTATTGATTTTTACTTATTCTATTTGATGTTTTTAAACAGCTTCTCCTGAATGTTTAGTTTTTATCGTACCAATAAAATTCACTAGGTTCTAGTGGCTATAAGTTCAATAATTTTGCTACTAAATTGATTTATGCTGTAAAATTTTTTTATGGTACACTGTTTGAACACATTTTACCTAATTATATCTTGACATATTTTATTTAAATCTTGAAATTGCCAAAGCAGCCAGTGTCATGTAATATTTGTGGTTTGTCAAAACTTTATTGATTTATTAGTGAGAGGTTGAGTCTGTGTTGTATGATAGAAGCTGTGTTATTGACGATGAATTTAAATAAAAGAGACAATTACATTTCATTTCATTTGGAAAAATGGAAACAGCGTGTGCTCTTTTTAAAATCTAGTTGATATGTATAACGAAATATTCCTAAACAGACCTTCAATAGGTAAAACAACCGCATTCAAAACTGTACACAGTATTGTAAAAAATGACAATGTAAACAACAGCTAGGAATACGAAAAATTATTCTGCTACAAATGATGATTCCTCATTGAAGACATTGATAATCAAATCTGTAATAAAACATCGCATAAAACGTCAGTAGCTTCACCATATTTTCTAGAATCATAGTTACCACTATTACTCTTATTTTTTTATAGTTCGTCCATTTCAAGATCTCTAAAAGGGTTATTTTGATCGTACGGTTTTCAGTTGTCTATTATACATATGGAAAACGTGATGAAGTCTGTAATTTCCTTAACTTTACTCTGTTTTTGGATGAAGCTACTTGTTTTGCTGCATTGATTATTGAGCAAACAAAATTGTAGATGTTGAGTTATCAAAATCCACAATGGATTAATGGAATCAAAACTCAACGAACTCATAGAGTGAATGTTTGGGCAGGAATAGTAGTTAAATATATTATTCTGAAGTAGTAATTGATAAAAATTTACCTGGAAATGTGGAAGACAATCGTACACTTGTATCAGCGGTGTTTCACTAATGAGAAAAACATACTCCTCATACCAAGCAATAACCACCTAATTCAAGTTCTATATGTAAATTTACTCGTATAATGACTGTGAATAAAGAAAAACTCCGATTACAAAATTTTAACAGATCTTCGTTTGCAATCTGTAGGGACAACGTTTTGACAACATGTGTTTTCTGGAACACCTCCCCATATTACATAGGAAATAAACAGTCGTTAGATGAAGAACTTCCCACGTTGATTATCTACATGAGAAAGCAAATAGTTCAACCGACAAAGTAACCCGATTTGAACGGTTTAGATTATTTTTTGGGAGAATATTTCAAGCAAAACTCCGACAAAACTAAGCCAGATTAAATAACCGACTTAACATTCAGTATAAATATATGTATCCATCTGATACAACGATTATTGATATGAAATAATATACCTTTATATGAAATTATGATATGAAATAATATTTAGGTTTAGCTAACCTCTATAATAAAACACAATAATTGTCATCAGCGACTGCATAATTTGTCAAGAATAGGTTTCAATTGGTAAGTTATTATCGTAAATTGGTATATGTACAAAGACCTTCTTAGCTCAAATGTTTATGAGTTACAATTCAGTGTCATAAAATGTTTGTGTAAATGAAACAACAGAAGGTGATCATTAATACTTCGTATATAATTAATGATATCATTATTTTGAACGGTTCTAAATTATAATTAATTTAAATTAATTATCTTTCGAACTTTCAGACCCACAACGTAAAGAACCTGCACCTACGTCCCTTGTCTATTTTGACACGATATTTTAAAATACTCCTCCAAAACTACTATGTTTTTGATACATAAGAAGCTATCGTTATTTAATTGTAATCCCTACCGGTCACCAATTTTACAGCACAAATAATGATTTTATATAGAGTCTTATTTTAGTACAGTTATGGTTTTATTAAATATGTATTAGCATAACAGTTACGTTTAATATATTTGAAATGAATATAAGTGCCTTTTACGCTATTAACAATTTCATTTACGTAATATTACTAGTTTGTAGTCCAAAATATTATAACAAAATGATCACGTCGTAATTGATTTTCTCCCTAATCTGAAGACATGAAGTCGGTACCTTTACAAAAATAATAGTGATAATCTTATCTTTAAAAACTTCTGACGAGTTAAACTTTATATTCGTAGACTCAGAGTTAATAATTATCAATATAAAGATTACATTAAAAAATATTTACAATTTACAGTTGTTGTAAGAGTCGTGACCTTCTTTTTTTTTATAACTAACCTATTTTTATTCCTTAATCCACATTCCAACAGTACAATTATTATTTTTTTTTTTGACGATTTACCAGTAAGATATTAAAAATTTCCCTTAAGCTTACATATGATTGAAGGAATTATCAGTATCCTAACCCAACATAACCTAACCCTGATCTGCTTTACTTATGGCTACCTATATCGATGAAAACTTTTACAATAGCTGAAGCTATTCTTACTCTACGGTAGACTGCTTGTATTCTGTATTATAAGATATTCATGTTTAACAGAATTTAAGGAATAAAGGTAAGAAAACAATCTGTATTTAGTTACTGACGTATCTCGTAGACCCAGTGTAGTTTTATTTCAATACAATATCTAAATAATTAAATATGTGTTTAATTTATTATAATAAATATTAACAAATATTTTAGAGGTTAGCTTATATAATTTAATCATTGTTATTATTTAATTCGATGAAAAAATATATGTTAATGTTCTATATTTGTTTACAGATGTGATTAATAATTTATGAGGGTGGTGTATTTTCTTATGTTTCTAGTTTAATATCACAATATAAAATCTGTCATTTACATCTTATTCAAATATGAATCGTAGCCATTTAATGCTATGTAAGTTCAAATTAATTTGATAACATAAACCTTATATATCAAAACTTATTATAATTATGCAGTCCAATTTATTTAACATACACTAATATTGCATCATGATATAATTTTAAAGGTATTATATATAATAACGCATTAATACACATCGTACATGCATGCCCTGGTGTCAAACATTATCGGTGACGTTTAATTACGTACATTAAATTTAATCTCTATCGTGTAGATTACACAGGGATTGTATTAGTAACAGGTTGTGCAACTATTTCATTCAGTCAGATATTAAATTGAATATTCATAGTATCAGTTCTGTTAACGAAAGTTTATTACACAAAACGTGTCATATGTTTCAGAAATTAATATCTTTATAACATGTACTGAATATAACTCTAATGTTATTTTTAATTCATTAAAAATATAGTCGTAAATACCAATTTTATATTGATAACGACATATTTATTATTATTATTTCAGATATTCCACATAAATATTGTTAAAGAGTTGTAGATGAGACCGGCACAAAATACGTCATAATATTAGTAATCCCATTTACAATGCAATTCAACTTATAATTTAAGTAAAAACTACAATTTGTAATTCCAGAAAAATAATTAGAAAAAAATAATTGTAATAATGGTGGAAATGATATTTATTGAATATAAATAAATACACAAATTCTCAAATTTGTAACAATTGCTAAATAATATGGTGGAACGTTCAAGAAAGTGATGTTTGTAACAACATAAAATATTTCTTAAAATATATTGTAAGGATAGATCAAGCATTTTTTTCTCCTACAATAAGCCTGGTTAAAAATTGTGTCTAGTAGATAACAACACACATAACACTTAAGGAAGTGGATCTTTAGAATTGGTAATTTATGGACGACATTCATCTTCTACGTGTTTAAGAAGACATTTCTCTAGATTATCATGTTTTTATGTGATATTTTACATAATTTTTCAGATATATTTTTACACTGTGATTATTGGAAGGGAATAACATATATTTTCATTGTGTATTTACCACGGTGAACCGACTATATTTCCCATATTTTTTTATTCAATTGTCTGAACCAAATAAATATTTTTTCACTAACGCAACACCATAATTGATTAACATATGTCTATATGGGTTATATGGGTTAGATTAGGCTAATAGATCTTTGCGTAATAATAAGTCAAAGTTTCGACTTACACCAAATACTATATTTTTTCCTTCACATATTACGCTTAATGTTGTTTTATATATTCCTTCTATTTCATTTTGATATTTAGTTTTATATACATTTTCTTCGCAGTGTCTCGATATTGCAAACTGAAGAAATCATTATTAATAGTATAAGGGCTAATTTTTATTTGGTAAGTTTGGCGAACAAACTTTCCCCCATTGTCTAGCCCCATTACTAACAATAACTACAGCATATTGCAGTGTATTGTTTCCAATTTATACTTCTTTATCGACTGCCAAAAGAGAAGTGTCAACCATCAATGTTACTATCTCGTGCAAGGGTATATGTCACGTTTATAAAGAAAAAAAATTGTACATAATAAAGAGTTAACAATGAATTATTTCCAAAAAAAAAGGTGATGTATTCTTTTATTGACAACAGAATTGACCATAGTAAGCCCCATCCTATCTGGTTTTGTTTCAGAGATATATAGTTTCGTCCCGTTATTTTTTTGTGGACCAAAAATGAATTTTCAGTTCAATAATCTGTTTTCTCACTTTAGTTTTTCAACTAGTAGCTAACACGACTACATTTCCAAAATAAATTACATATCCTGAAAGTGAGAACCAATATCATTTTGACTTAAGAAGATCTATATCTATTATTTAGGAGCTCCAAAAATGAAAAAGTGAATGATTTGAAATATTGTTTAAAATTCAAATTCGTATCATATACACATATTGGTATTTAAATGTTACCATTGCTACCAACTTTTTTAGGTTCCCAACGATATAAGGGAATATGTATATTCCTTTACATTCATAGAATTTTTGCATCCAAATTGTCAACAGTCGTGATTAAATAATATGATATTTAAAATTTTGATATTTAATTAACACTCAACAATGGTCAATTATAATAATTTTTCCAATTTGTTTTTATAAATTTTACTCTACAATAAAAGGAGGTTGGGAATAAGGCTCTAAAAAAAAAAAGTCAGGAATGTCACAATGAACCAGTACTAAGATTAGTGTTCTGGTCTAATAATGATATTTTAAAAAGAAAGAGTTAACTACCGATACTTTTACACCGTACAAAAGCGTATACAAGTTGGTAGTTTTTGTGAATTTTGAAAAAAAAAACAGTATTAGTGTAGTCGTTTGTTTGTAACACGAATTTTGTTTATAACAAAGATATCAGAATTTTTTTCCAGCTTTTAAAAGATATTTTTACGTTAAAAAATAATGATATTTCTGTCTTACATTTATTTAAACAATCAATTTATTAACAACTCCAATCGTAATCATCCCTATATTAAAACCCTACATTCACTCTCAGACGTTCACTTAGATCATGAAACTAGTTATTTAAGAAATTACGTTCTTTTCTTGAAGAGTTTTTCATTAAAAAAATAATTAATAAATTGAAAAGTTGAAAATAATTTACTGTAATAATATTAAAAGCCCTTGAATACAATTTATCTCAAATAAATATATAAAATCAATGTTGGGATTTACAGTGATACAAGACCCATAATAATGTAAATTATATATATAAAATTAGGATACAAAAACATATTTTATTATTGTCATAAAATCGTATGTGGGAGTTTTCGTTGTCATTTGCACTGTTTAAATAAGTGATATATGAAATAGAATTGTTGATTTTAATAAAGATGTTTATAATAGTCTGCACTAAATATACACCCTTCATTGAAGTAAATTTTAAAAAAATAAAAAACATCGATTGATATTAATAATTTCTTATAAATTTTTTGGCGTCCAGATTTCATAAAAATATGAATTTATATCAATACAAATTAATATTAATATTTTATAGTTTTAATATTTGGAGTTCAATATTATTCTGATTAACATCAATTCCTTAGAATTAACTATTAATTTTTTATATATTATAAAGCGTGAGACTTTGCGATTAAAAAAATATAATATGCAATTTATATTCAAAGATTTAATCATGTTAATAATATATTACTGCTACGTTCGTTACTAAAAGAAAGTATTAACTATTTATGAGTGACTTTATTTAGTAAAAGAGTTATAATCGTGTTAATTAAATTCGTTATATTTAAAAATTACCGGAATATACGATACTAAGTGGAAAACTGTCCTTTAGACTGATTCGTTCTCATGGTTGACTACTTCTAATACTTCATTCCCTCTATTTGTTGAAGACAAGACAAATGGTTGTAAAAAGTAAATCTTCTGGGTACTTTAAATAGTTTGGGAGTTTAATCAATATTTTCATTGTAGACAGATAAGTTAAATGTTGACGTACATTTGGTTGGTGTACAATATATATATATATATATATATATATATATATATATATATATATATATATATATATATATATATATAATGACTTTTCCAAAGACCAATAATAACAGATAATAAGTACATTATTATTAACATAATATTATATGTTTGTTTTAATTTTAACATAAACCAAACATAATAATTCTATTATGCACCATATATTTAATAAAAAAATTAACAAAAAGTTATGAAAAATATTTTATTGGGTGGTTCTTGTCGATAAATCCAGCCGGTTGGTTCTATTTCATATTACAAACTGTGGCGCTAGCAAAGAATAGGTTGTTATTAATTGCCTAACGCTTGCCAAACTTCATGGGTAGTCTTATCTACTATAAATCTTATGTGTTTACGTTTCACCGTTAAGTAACACAGTTATGATAAATTATTTCTATATATGTAAAATACAACCATTTTAATAGTGTTTTAGCATTCCAAATTATATAATGTAGATATATCTGAAATAGTATGTATGAAAGGAAAAACTGACGAATGAATAATTTTAATGAAAAAGTACATATTCTTGATAATTATTTTTAAACACAAAATCATGTCCACGTTTATCAAACCAAAAATATACCTGGTTTGATATGTGTCTTCGTTTGTATTTTTACCTAATGCGTCAATTATAAAAGGTGACTACTTTTCTATCTATAATACATTTATTGTAGGCCTATACTTTATGCCATTTATTAGATAAACTAAATTTCATTTTTATTTTGAACAAATAACTAACGGCGAATTTTTAAAAACATCTAAAAAACGACCCCTAGAAAACTATTAACAAGATGGGGATAATTATGAAAGGCTTGAAATTTTGAATAACATCTGCTTAAAATGGATTTAAGTGGTCTTATTGTTATAAATTTATAGTGTAAAATTTGATAGGCAATTAAAATATACCTACAAAAGGCGTTAAGGCCATTCCACACTGCACGTGGCGTGCGTGGCTGGACGTATGCTAGCTATTTTTCAAAATATCGCTTCCCTGCTTATCAAACGAGACAGTTCACACGGCCACGCGCTACCCCCGCACCATTTACACGCGTGGCTACCATTCGCTCCTTGAGCGATCTTTTTAAACGTGGCGGACACATTTTTAGCCTGTGCATGCGCAGAGCGGGCTAGATCATAAATTGGCGGACCACGGTTAAGAATCCCAGAGTAGGTGAACATTTATGTAAATATATTAGGATATTATATATGTTGATGTATTGTCTGACTAGTTTTTGAGTTAGAGAGCTCTTTTTATTCAGAATAAAAATTGGTTTATTTCTTTGTAGATGTTTAGATTTATTTCCCCTAATATTTATTTTAAATAAGAAGAATTTAGGTTTGTGTTAAGTTTTATTACTTTAAATTGTTGTTGTCTTATGATATTGTATTTAGAGCATTCTAGTATTACATGTTCCAATGTTTCTACCTTCCACATATTACAGTTTAAACATAATGGGGTAAAATATTATTTAATCATGTGTAATCTACGGTTAACATTTGCATGTCCTATTCTTAATCTACATATATTTATTATCTCCCATCTGCTCATCTTACTGTCTCTAATTAAAATTTTTTTTCCTGATCTGTCTATATGATCTATATCGTGGTTTTTAATATTTTTCCTATTTCAAAAGGATTTGCTTTTAATTTATCCTTACGTTGTAATATTACAACATAAGGCCCTTCATTATTACAATTGTAATATCTTATTTTGTGTTGGTTTTGTTTTTTGGTTGGTGGTGACCTGTCTGGGCTTGTGCCATTTACTTGTGTATTATCCCGTTTTCTACTGCAATCAGTACTACTACTACTATCATTGTTTGATGGATTATTTAAATGATATTGGTTATTTCTTCTATTATTTATTGGATTATTTGGCTGATATTGGTTATCGATATTATGGATATCATTTGTTTGAATTATAGATGCAACTGCTATTTGTGTTTCCATTTCGGAAAAATCACCGGTTTGATAGGCTGAGCCCTCCGCCATGGCGAGTGGCCCAGCCTAGTTTTCTATTTAGTTTGTGCTATTTATTTATTGTTTTTTGTTAAGTATAAAATTAGTGGTATAATAATGTATTTCAAGCAAAGAGTAATACGTATTAATTGCATACTAGTTTACCTGCTTCTACTACTATATTAAACGGTTATTCTAGATTAGCTCTACAAAGATATTGATAATCTACAAGTAATCTTTCTAATTACTGACGGTAAACGTGGCCGGTATAGCATTGCAACAGTCCCGACTAAGTGAATTGGCACGTGGCTAGCTCGGCCGGCGTGTCATACAATCAGCCACGTACGCCACGAGCAGTGTGGAAAGGCCTTTAATGCCTGTCAAAATATGTTACTAAAATAACCATCAATAATTGATAATATATTTGGATGGGTGTAATTATATCAACCAAATAACTTTTATAATTGTATCCAATCACCTCCCCTCAATTCCAATAACCAAAATAGTCCCGATAAAGCATTTACAAAATGTATGAACATTCGTCCTTTGGAACGGAATAGAGTTTCAAATCCACATGTATCAATTATCTAAACACAATTGGAGGAAAGGCGACACTGCAAAGGAAAGCTTTACATATAACTTTTGTGATTTATTAAAGCGCAATATTTGACAGCTTTGTGATTAGAATAATTACACACCAACGTTGTGGTGTTTACATACTAATAACTTTTGCTTTATACCGTTCGTAAAGTATGAAACACATTTCCTAAATTAATATTATTATGTCTTTTTTACTACTTATAAAACCAACTCTACCATGATACTGTTTTTACAATATTAATATTGTTATACATTTATTTCTTAATATTTAAAATTTAATTATTCCCGCACATTTATTACAATTTAAAGTACAATAAAGTGCATTTTATATATTTCTAAATCTTTTTAATAAGTCAAAATGTAAAATACTTTTCATCGATATTGTTTACAATTTATCTTTTTTCCATTAACGCTTGTGGCCTTACTGGATTGTTAATAATTAGTGTACTAATGTCAGTTACCTTATGGTGAAGCTGTCGATCAATCCTTGATTTGATCTCATTTTGGTTTTTTCTCACACGACGCGTTTCGACTATTTATCAGTCATTATTAAATGTACTCGTAAAATACACTACACTAAAACTTAAATAACACAGATTATTAAAATTTAAGATTAATATAAACAGGTGACATACTTTGTCGGTGGCAGTTCTCGATGTGGCTCGATCGTCAACACTGATTAGTTAGTTATCCTGTCACAATATAAGAGTCCTCGGTATTTGAGAGAGGGTTTGCATTCGTAGCCCGTGCATCGTGATTCGATGGTATGGTCTCCATATGTTGAATCAAGTCAAAGATAGTGTGTGAATGAAATTGTAACTTATTGTTGAGTAGATGGTGAGAGTTTTGCTTTTGCAATTTTTATATGTGGAACTCCTCTACGACGTTCATGAACGGGCCTTTATTGCAGTGATGTAGGTTTCTTAAATTCTTGTTAATGTTTGTATAATTATGGATGGTGTTAATTAGGTGTTCTGCTAATTTGGAATCTATTTTCTTGGTTTCACATATTTTAGAAGACGAAGTGTGTCCTTGACGCGGGATTTTGCTTTATTGCTTGCATAAACATTAAAACATATCATGCGAAATGTTATTTACACTGTAAAATTGTCTCACAAAAGTTAATAAGTTGATTATTGTGCACATCATTGCGCTAGTAGAAGGTAATAGTTATGTTTCGCACATAAACAAGATATGTAATAAACACGCAATAATAAAGTACATTATAACAATCCTTCATAGCCATAAACGGCCATATTTATAATCAAGAATTTAGTTAAAAATAAATGGTAAAATTTAATAGAGAATATAATGTGTTGCCTTGGACTGCTTAGTATATCTTACAATTAATTACCTTAGAAGTTGCCCTAAGTCCGTAATGACATTACGGACTAAAGACAACCTCTAAGGTAATTACTTATAAATATAGAACATAGTCATAGAAGGAAACTATGTTATTTTGACGAATGCAGTACAACATAACGTGTTCTACGTGGAAGGTAATATAAACAGGAAACTATATAGAGGTGATATGTATCACTAAAATATGATACAAAAAAAAAGTACAAAATAATTTGTGTAATAGTAAATATATTTTCATATCAGAATCCATAAACTTAATGCTTTACTAGGTTTGCATAGCATAAAAAAAAATTAAGAGTGTTTTGGTTTTTAAAGTCACATATCCCTATATATTATCATACTTCATATTCCTATATTATTTGTTGTGACCAATATCGTGCTTTCGTTCTGACAATAACGGCGTCAGACGATCTGCTTATCAAAAATCTATTATTCGTTTAACTGAGGCCTTGAAACGTTTAAAGGCGGAATATCTCTAAAGATAGTTCTTATAATGTAAATGAAATTATAGGTTTATATATATTCTTAAACTTGACACAGTGAAAGAGGATTATGCAATTTTTTAAAAGTAATCTTAAAAACGTTTATAATAATTTGTCGGTGTGAATATCAAAGATTTAAATTGATTCAGAAAAACCAGATTTTTAATACATTTAAGCATACCAAAACTTAAAAATACGTAAAATAATACACTAAAAATTCCTTTGGTAATGTCATTTTATTTAGGAAGAAATTATTTATATACGACATTCTTAAAGAATGTTCATTAGAGTTTGAATAATGTGGAACACATCTTAGAAAAAAAATCATTTCCTTTATTGTGTATGAAATTCTTAATTTGTTGTTACATTGTTAATATAGCCGTTTTCCTATGCAAATAATAAATGCATGTTTAAATTAAATTAACAAAAAGTGAATTATTATAATAAGGTAATAAAAAGTTTCTTCAAAAAATAATAATTCCTTAATATAAATCTACAGTAGAAAATATACAGTGGTATTTGTTTATATCTTTACGTTTATGATTAATTTTTGAAGAACTTCTAACTTACATTAAAAATAGAAAATAAAAATATTTAAGTTTGTTACCAGGGGACTTAAATTTAATAAAGGCGGAACCAAAATGGTAACAATGTTTGAAAATAAAAAAATAAAAAAAGACAAAGACAAATTTAGTAATTAACAAGGCTCAAGTTTATTGAAAGCAGAAGGAAATTTCGGCGCTTCAGACTTTGTCATTTACAACAAAAGACATCCTGACACAAATCATCAATAAAAAAAACTTATGATTAACAATATCATAAATTGTAAAAGTTATAAGCCCTTAATTGTAACATATAATAATTTAGAAAAAAAAAATTTAATCAACAGATTCTAAAAATTTATCCCCCCTTTTAATATGTATATTTATAGTTACAAAAATTTAACAAAAAAAACAATGAGCACAGCTTAATAATTCACAGAATTATAATTAATCAAAAAAAAAAGATTATACGCCCTTAATGTAAAAGTATAATAATAAAAAAAAATTTAATCAAAAGATTCAAAAAAAAGAAAAAAACTTATCCCCCCCTTTTTAGTTTATAAGATGATAGTTTCTTTTTAAACAATTACAGAATTTAACAAAATATAAAAGAGTTTGATATTTTAAGTTCAAAAATCATATCTATAGTTAACATGTTTATCACTAAACTAAAGATACATAATATAACTGGTTTGAAAAATTTCTTAAAAACTATATTGGCCAAATAAATTTATATATTTTAAACAAACAAAAAAAAAGGAATTTAGAATTTTGAAATTTTGTTAATTGACGTCAATTATTTTAATTTGGAAATTAACCTCTTGGAGGTTGTTAGGACCGAAAATTGCATGCAGGCTCCACCCAATAATTGTTTTTTATATATATTTTATAATTAACTACACAGGTCTACATTTAGAAAATAGTCTTAAGGAACACATATTTGCGAAAGTAAATTTAGGCACATATACAAAATGAGTTAGTTAAAGTTCTGTAAAGTCAGCTGTAGAAAAAGACATCACTTTTATGCACTTGAAAATGTGAAGTTACGTTATACAAAAAAAAACGTGTTTTGCCAACAGGACGAAACTTGTTAGGATGTTTCGTTGGTTTGCGCAATGTGAGACAAGAATTTCTTTATTTCTCCAATTTCTCCTATTTGTCCTACCAGCATATTAGCTGTGAGCAAAAAACATGTTCTTTTAGTGTCTGTACAAAATCAGACATGTTTTAGCATTAATGTTCATCATTAAAGAAATATCTGATTATTTGCCAAAATTAAAGAAAATTGATTGTATAACAGAAATTCGTTAAGATGGTACTTAAAAGCTTCTTAGATTATTATAAATCTATTTATATATATTTTAATTTTGTTTAAAAGAAAGCTTGTATAAGACTTGTAAGATTTTGCAAAAGCTTGCAAAACGAAATTTTCTGATTTAGAAGAAATTTCCTCAATTGTTTTATATTTGACATGTTCATATTCTGATCATTTAATGTTCAACACTAGTTTGCACTTATTTCACAAAAATGTTCAAAACGTAAAATGTGCCTTTGCAAGATTTTGTAAATGATGTTTTAAGAAAAGAAAATTTTTATAATCATTTAGTTTCAAAAGGAAATAGAATATTGAATAAAACATGAAATACATATTTTAAAGAATACATGATAATTAACAAATTATTTTAAAAATTAACAAAATTTATAATATGACAAAATCTGTAAGGTTGAAGTACCTGGTAAATCCTGTCGCAGATCACGTGAGGTAGTACCGAGAAAATGATGGTTAATTTTAACATTTTTGAACCAGATTATTAGACTAAGGCGCACAATTAGTAATTTAACATGATGTTTTAGAAAGACGGTAATTTTGAGAGAAGAAAGAAAAACTTTTAGCTAACGGAGTTATGAAGAGTGTAGACCATGTTGTTATCGCATGTAGACTGTGGACCGGTAATCGAGAAGCTAGCTTGACCGGCGAAAATGTACTTTGGTTTCAAGTATCAGGTGATGCTTGGTTTAGGAGCGGGCCGCTAGATGCCAGCATCTGTCAAGCGACGGAAAGTGGAATGTATATTTACGAAATGAGTTAAGTTATTGCGGAAGTGCTTTTTTGGATTTAAATGCTACAGCTCTCCCCCCCCGAAAGACGGAGTTAGGGTGTAGTCAGAAAAGAGGCCAGAAGGGCCTCCCGCAAAATTTTGAAAAAGGTGCAAAGGGCCAGAAGGGCCTCCAGAAGATTCTAAAGAAGGGGCCAGAAGGGCCTCCCGCAAAATTTTGAAACGGGGCACCTGATAGAAACAACGCTTCATAATGCTTTTATAATCACCACTCTAGGGTGTAGCCTCCTTCGGCATTTACTTATTAAATTTTGAAATTTCTATAGCGTCTCAGCTCTTCCCATCTATCATTAGGACAAGCCCCCGACAGAAAGAGCTGAAGGGTGACGCAAAGGTCGACATTGCTGTGCATGAACTGACTTTGTACACTAAGGTACGTGGGGAAAGGGGTGGAGTGGCACCTCGGGAAACCAAGTGGAGGTGACCACTCCGGGGACCAGGGGAGGGAAAAGTGCATGGCACTAAGGACTTGCAGGAAAGGTCGGACTCAGACGGGGGGGAGTATCCTCTGAGCCGACCTTAACATTTAATTACAAAATAAATAAAAATAAAAGAAAAACTCCTGAAGCCTTTTAGGTCAGATCATGCTCAGCGTCGTTATTTTTAAACTCCTCTTCTCCCATACGAAGAGAAATTTAAACTATTCACGGCTCTTAACAATTTCCGTGAGAAAAAAGAATTTTGAAGGGTCTAAACAAATAATCCATTTTAAAAATAACAAAGAAGCAGTATGAAACGTTGAGAAGTCAAGATGGTTTTACTGCACAAGGCAGAGCATGTGGTGTTTGACTTAAGGTCTTATATGTGTATCATGTACCCCAAAAAAAAAGGAATTTAATTTAATCAAAAAAAATTGTGTAAAAAAAAAAAATTTCATCAAAATATGTTATGATTATAAAAAGTGTGAAAGAAGTGTAGCAAAAAAGGTGTGGCAAAAAGACAGTATAAAAAGGTGACCCACAATGTGAGAAAACCTAACTCCGGTTTTCTCAACCCTAATAAAAAAAAACTAAATTAGGAAACAAACATGTTGACCTGCTAATAAAAAAAGACAAACAACCGAATAATTTAAAGAATAGACAAACAGGCCAACCATGTTGTCCTACATAAAACTGGGCCCCTATAATTTGGAAAAGAGAAAAAAAAAAAAAAAAAAATTTTTAGCACACAATGATATATTATTAAAGAGTGTTCAACATTTCAATGAATAATTAAGAAAGTGCCACCATCTGCATCAACCAGTCCACCGCCATGATGATAAAATTAAAAAAAAAATAAATAAAAATAATTTTCCTTTCAAGATGACGAAAACAAAAAAATTCAAAGGCAAGCTCAGTATTCTTTAACGTGTCCACTAATCGCAGCAAATCCACTGCCATCTTAACTGTTGCTGATAAATAAAAAAAAATTTAATCAAGTGTTTTTAAATAAAAAAAATTTCTTTTAAGATGATGTAAAAAAAGGTGAAAGAGCCAGAGAAAGACTCAAGAATTATATGTAGTGTAGTTGTTGTGTATATATGTGTGTGTGTAAGTATGAATTGATACAGACAAGCGAAAGAAAACTCGAGAAAAATTTTTTGAAGGAGATTTTGAAATTTTTTTGTTTTTTTTTGTTTTTAACTATTTTTGGATTTTATTATTTATTTAAATTTTTTTTGGATTCCCGAATGAGCCCGCTGTCTGGATCAAATTCAGTGAATGACTAGGGTGCAGTGTATGTAAATATATATATATAAAAAAAATATTTAAGCAGACAAAATAATAAAAAAAAATTTTATCGAAATTGGTTTAGAAGTTTTTGTGTAAGTGTTTATAAAAATAACTAAATAATAAAAAAAAAGAGACTATAGATTTATAGAGATTTAAATATTTAAACTAAATAAAAAAAAATTTCATCAGCAACAGTTGTGCAGTATTTGAAAAAGCTGCAAAACATAAAAAAGAGCCTTGTTTACAAAGATAATTTTGAATTTAAATTTAGATAGTTCCAATGCAAAATTTTGAAAATTAACTACGGTTCCAGAATTTAAAATTAACCACGCTCTGCTACCAAAAACATGTTACCAGGGGACTTAAATTTAATAAAGGCGGAACCAAAATGGTAACAATGTTTGAAAATAAAAAAATAAAAAAAGACAAAGACAAATTTAGTAATTAACAAGGCTCAAGTTTATTGAAAGCAGAAGGAAATTTCGGCGCTTCAGACTTTGTCATTTACAACAAAAGACATCCTGACACAAATCATCAATAAAAAAAACTTATGATTAACAATATCATAAATTGTAAAAGTTATAAGCCCTTAATTGTAACATATAATAATTTAGAAAAAAAAAATTTAATCAACAGATTCTAAAAATTTATCCCCCCTTTTAATATGTATATTTATAGTTACAAAAATTTAACAAAAAAAACAATGAGCACAGCTTAATAATTCACAGAATTATAATTAATCAAAAAAAAAAGATTATACGCCCTTAATGTAAAAGTATAATAATAAAAAAAAATTTAATCAAAAGATTCAAAAAAAAGAAAAAAACTTATCCCCCCCTTTTTAGTTTATAAGATGATAGTTTCTTTTTAAACAATTACAGAATTTAACAAAATATAAAAGAGTTTGATATTTTAAGTTCAAAAATCATATCTATAGTTAACATGTTTATCACTAAACTAAAGATACATAATATAACTGGTTTGAAAAATTTCTTAAAAACTATATTGGCCAAATAAATTTATATATTTTAAACAAACAAAAAAAAAGGAATTTAGAATTTTGAAATTTTGTTAATTGACGTCAATTATTTTAATTTGGAAATTAACCTCTTGGAGGTTGTTAGGACCGAAAATTGCATGCAGGCTCCACCCAATAATTGTTTTTTATATATATTTTATAATTAACTACACAGGTCTACATTTAGAAAATAGTCTTAAGGAACACATATTTGCGAAAGTAAATTTAGGCACATATACAAAATGAGTTAGTTAAAGTTCTGTAAAGTCAGCTGTAGAAAAAGACATCACTTTTATGCACTTGAAAATGTGAAGTTACGTTATACAAAAAAAAACGTGTTTTGCCAACAGGACGAAACTTGTTAGGATGTTTCGTTGGTTTGCGCAATGTGAGACAAGAATTTCTTTATTTCTCCAATTTCTCCTATTTGTCCTACCAGCATATTAGCTGTGAGCAAAAAACATGTTCTTTTAGTGTCTGTACAAAATCAGACATGTTTTAGCATTAATGTTCATCATTAAAGAAATATCTGATTATTTGCCAAAATTAAAGAAAATTGATTGTATAACAGAAATTCGTTAAGATGGTACTTAAAAGCTTCTTAGATTATTATAAATCTATTTATATATATTTTAATTTTGTTTAAAAGAAAGCTTGTATAAGACTTGTAAGATTTTGCAAAAGCTTGCAAAACGAAATTTTCTGATTTAGAAGAAATTTCCTCAATTGTTTTATATTTGACATGTTCATATTCTGATCATTTAATGTTCAACACTAGTTTGCACTTATTTCACAAAAATGTTCAAAACGTAAAATGTGCCTTTGCAAGATTTTGTAAATGATGTTTTAAGAAAAGAAAATTTTTATAATCATTTAGTTTCAAAAGGAAATAGAATATTGAATAAAACATGAAATACATATTTTAAAGAATACATGATAATTAACAAATTATTTTAAAAATTAACAAAATTTATAATATGACAAAATCTGTAAGGTTGAAGTACCTGGTAAATCCTGTCGCAGATCACGTGAGGTAGTACCGAGAAAATGATGGTTAATTTTAACATTTTTGAACCAGATTATTAGACTAAGGCGCACAATTAGTAATTTAACATGATGTTTTAGAAAGACGGTAATTTTGAGAGAAGAAAGAAAAACTTTTAGCTAACGGAGTTATGAAGAGTGTAGACCATGTTGTTATCGCATGTAGACTGTGGACCGGTAATCGAGAAGCTAGCTTGACCGGCGAAAATGTACTTTGGTTTCAAGTATCAGGTGATGCTTGGTTTAGGAGCGGGCCGCTAGATGCCAGCATCTGTCAAGCGACGGAAAGTGGAATGTATATTTACGAAATGAGTTAAGTTATTGCGGAAGTGCTTTTTTGGATTTAAATGCTACAAGTTAAGGGCGATATAATAATAGCACTATTCACAATTTCATTTTGGTATAAAATCATACTCTCAGAATAAAAATTATATTTACAATATTAAATATAATTGTAACAGGCGATGTAGTGGCGAGATAAAAAGGTCTTTTTATTAAATGAATTAATTAACATATAAAGAACACGGAATTAGGTCTAAGAGATAAATCAGAAATAACACAACACATTTGGGCCGAAAATCTCGTATTAAATTTTAAAGATATAAAAACAATTTGCAAGAAAAACTTATATAAACGAAAACTAATTGAAGCTTCATATATCAAGCCGGGGAGCAATTCTATCAGACTATTACGAATCGGTTGCTTTCGTCCTTTGTGGAGTGTAAATCTTAGTAACGTTTATTATCAAAATAAAGAAGCAGTAATAATCCTGAGATGTAAGATATGAATATCAATGTTATCTGAAAAGAGACGTAATAATTTTGGTGGTTATATCGTTACTGCTATGCATACTATTACAAAAGTATTGTTTGAAATACCTCTATAACATGTTTCGATGATAACACATGAACCTGATCACTATAATGGTACGGGATTAGTGTTGTTATTTATTTCAAACTTTACACAACATTTATGACTAGAGTTAAAAAAAATACTCTAATTAAAAAATAAATTCAGGGATATTTCATGATTTTAAAATGGTTGTACATGCTGAGTTAATTGTGGGTTCTAGGCCCCGAATAGAGATCAAGTTTTACGGATTTGTTCATATAAGTAACTCTATCGATGTTCACATATCCCACAGAATTTATATTGCCGACAAATCACTGTGGAATAGTAAAACACTGTTGAAGTTTGCATAAAGATTTGACTTAAATTTATATCCACTTATAAGCAAGATCCGTCTATGAAAGTGGCGCTGTAGTGTAGACACTATGCAACTAGTGACCTCAAATAACAGGTGACTTATGTTCCCAAATTAGTACCCAACGATCAATCATACAGTAGAGGTTTTTATATTTGGATTAGGTGATCTACTAATTAATATTACTCTCCATTTATACATTTAAGAGTAGGTCCTGAAGATCGGTAAGTTAAAAATATATTGTGTTTCATATTTTTCCATATTTTTTCATATCTTTTGAAGACATATTTCAAAATCGGTTGGAGTTTCTTTACTATTTTAAAGTAAACTAGTCAAAATATGATGTTACTTGTATAAAAACAACACTACTTGTGTACCAAAAGTTTTAAAAAAATCCGCGCGTGTGTATGTGTATGTGTGTTTGTGTGTGTGTGTGTGTGTGTGTGTGTGTGTGTGTGTGTGTGTGTGTGTGTGTGTGTGTGTGTGTGTGTGTGTGTGTGTGTGTGTGTGTGTGTGTGTGTGTGTGTGTGTGTGTGTGTGTGTGTGTGTGTGTGTGTGTGTGTGTGTGTGTGTGTGTGTGTGTGTGTGTGTGTGTGTGTGTGTGTGTGTGTGTGTGTGTGTGTGTGTGTGTGTGTGTGTGTGTGTGTGTGTGTGTGTATGTGTGTGTGTGTGTGTGTGTGTGTGTGTGTGTGTGTGCTTAAAAAAAACAAACAAGACAAAACACAAAACAAAAAATAGGTACCTAGATTTATTATAAGATTTGCAAGGTACGTCTCAAAATTTATGGTAACTCTTCCAGAAGCCGTTTGTGGTTATGGATAAATAAAGAGAAAAAAGATCTTGCATGAGTTCAGGAGGTAGGCCTATATAGTTTTGTCTGAAATTTCAATAGTTCAATAAAGCGTACCTAAAATTTAAACAATAAATAGAACAATCGATTTTGCATTCCTATTGATAAATAAATTAAACGACTGAAACCTATTGTCATGAATAATAATAGAATAAAAGATATAAAATAATTTTTTTAATTAAATTAAGAAATAATATCATGACTGTTGTTACATTACACCTTATTTGTAGTTGTAAAGGGTTAATGAAAGTGCACATAATTTAATCGAAATTTAATATTTAACCAATTTATTTCTGATTAGCAACATTCTGTTCAACCATTTTCTGAACGTGAGTTGTTATCATTGACAACCAACTATTATTGTGTCGTTTAAACATTTTCCAGTGCAGCATTCATCATCATTGAGACACTGAAACAATAAAAAAATCAAAGAAATAACAATAAATACAACTAATTGTAACAATAATTTTATTCAAAGTACTAATCAGCCTGCTATTTCTAATTTATCTTTTTGCAGTGTGCTTGTAAAACATGTAATTGGTCTGAACACAATGATTGTTTTTATTCCGTCTAACAAGGTGGCGATAAAAGTGAGGCGAACATAGTCTTCCTAAGTATTAGAACAGGTAGAAAATAATTTCTTACGACAAAATTTTGGTTTCAAGAAAAATTAATATATTGTCTGATACGCATGAAGTATAATATAATAAATAATTTCTGAATTAAAAATTTCAGCAGCTAAAAAAATACAATGTGTAATAAATTTATTGAACAAGTTAGACATGTTTGAAAATGTAGTGTTTCAAAAACATGAATAAATAAGTTTCAATTACATACAATTTCATATTTACAGATTACAATACCACGAAGAACATTTACGTGATTTTATTTAGAATTACATTTTTCCATTTTATTTTAAAAAATTTCGGCCGCATACTTCAATTAATGCTTATAGCAGAAATTATTTCTGTTACAGTTGGGTTTGACACAGGAACACACTATTGTTATATCTCCAATATCCCATATTATGGTTGTAAAAGAAGGACTGTTTATCGTTTATGTCTCAATTAATTTTTCGTATAACGAAGATTTGTTTATTTTCTGATTTTATACTCATGAACACATACCCTCTGGCTATTTATTTATCCCCTCTTGTAGTTTACAAGTGGATATAATCAATTCTATAAAACTAACTCTATAACACTGTTGCGTAACTATAAATGACATCATTAGCA